>JASPKZ010003044.1:2787500-3197500 GCA_030220185.1 Diploptera punctata | reverse complement strand
TTAGAGGTTGAGTCGACTCCAGGGTCATGGTGCCGCCAGAAGGTTTGAGACAGTTTAAAAATCATGACCCCCGGGACTCGAACCCCCGACCTTCGGTGTTATTGAAAATTTGATAGGGCTGTATAGAAAATACAAAAATAAACTGATGCCATTGAGAGTTTCGAATTATCGGCCCACAGTGTACATACAAAGATTGAAAATTGAATCCTGAACTTGGATTTTTTCTCGCGAAATATGGAGTCGTGAAGTTGGATATTATTGTCCCATTTAAACATCATTCCTCCAATGAGGGAAACTGGATGTTCTAAAGCGTTTTTTATGCGAAACTTGATCCTGAATATAGTTATAAATTGGCCTATTTTGTTGTTTTTATTATTGATGACAGAGTATTAGGCCGGTATTCAAGAACCAAGCTTTCCGGAAGAGCTATTTTCAGCCCGTCTCTCCGTGGTTAATTATGTGGGTCATGCAGATCCTACTCTAACTGGCTCACTCTATTCAACATCATGTCCTAACAAGATATTTATTTTAAAGAATCCAGGGACACATTGAAAGATGAGAGTCTCAACTTAAGGAAGAGAGGCCTAGAGAGTTTGGCCTTAGATTGGAATGTCAAAATATTTTTCATTTTTCTTCACAAAAGTTTATATTTCCTGAATCACTTGTAACTCCTCACTCCACGCACCGTTTTTAAAATTAGCTTCTCTCCATAGTGTGAACTTCACTGGTCAAAACCGGACACGACTTCAGGTAATCTGGATTGTTTATAGAAAACCATATTTTGTCAGTGTTGTGGAGAATACGAAATCCCTAATAATAAGACGCTTCTTTAGACACAATAGAAACCATACTATAAATGGCATTGTCTAATTTCGGCTGTATACCTTATCGGAGTAAAATAACAGTACTTCATCCCTTTTATTGAACATCTATTGTTACCCTATTTTTACAGTTAAATAAATATGTTTCATTTTTGATTCTTGAAATATTATTTGGCATATTGAAAAATTCCACTAATAAAACTTGATATAAGAGTCAAATGAAAATAAATCATAAAATAGAAGATAAATTTCTGCCTGCACTGAGAAATTAAATAATCTCACGATTTAGAAAATAGACTTTCGAACTTTCACTTATTGAAGTTCGACTACATACATACACATACATACACACACACACACATATACATGAGAGGGGAAACAAAATATACATTTAGGAGACAGTTTCAAGACATGAAATAAATTCTGGCACTTAAAATATTTAAAAAAATAATAGAAGGGGAGAATAAAATAAACTAAACAATATAGAATAGATTAATTGCTAACATGCCGAAGAAGATAACAGTAGCCAACAGTAAAAATGTAACTGGAATGAAGTAAATATTTCGTAAGTATACCGACCACGCTGATAACGAAAACAATAATGAAAAGCACGAATTAGCTCTCATTTCCAAGTTAAAGGGGGGTACATTTAACCCTTTTAAATTACGATTTTGTTTAGGTTCATTTCAGGCAAGCAGCTATAGCAACATCACTATTTATCCTAGGACCATACTTCGAACCTCATTCTCTTCAGAAAAGAATAGTCTCTTAAACGGTATCATTCAAATGCCCCATCATGTGCCCGAGGCGGGAAAAATTGGTGGAAATTGGGATTTTTTCTGAAAATCCCTTGTTTCTAAGTTTGGGTTCCCTGCATCCCCTATATTAACGCACAGATCTCGAAATCACCTAAAATATATTAAGAGGTGCACGCAATGTGTGTGCAAAATTTTAAACTTCTATGTGCAAAAGTAAGGCCAAATTGATGACATCATTACCCCCTACGGTATGTCTCGATGCAGGTGAGCGTATTACTATACATAACGTGATTTACAATGCATCCACGCTTGAAAAAAAAAGTAAAAAGCTTTAATAGACAATTTTAAAGCCAATACTTACATTGATCTCTTTTCGGACTAATGGCAGTTATGGGCATTAACTATAAAAATGTTGAGTGGAAGTTGTTCATCGACTCCTCCAAAATAAGTCTCAAGTGTGTCCTACTGCATAATGGTATCGGGGAGGAGTGAGGAGGACCTGAAAGTTTGAATGAGATTATGCCTGAGATGCAGACCTTATTTTGCTTATTTTGATAATTTTGAATTTTTTAAAGAGTTCATTTAATGGACTTGGAATGTATTCATTAAAAATAGATTGTTTTAAGTTTAATGTGGAGGATAATTTGATGCACTCGAAAATTCGAGGGCTTATGATGAGGAATAATCCTATTTATTATTTCAGAACATGAAAATGAGATACCAGGGAAAGTGGAGTGCATCAATGTTAGCCGATTACTGCTGGACACTAATTAGGAAATCACCAGCAAAACATTAGGCCTACAAATGACAGGCAAAGCGGTTGCGTCTTCAGTAACCTTCCCCCAAGTGGTAACAACAATGAAAAAATAAGCATAAGCTCATATAAGCAACAACGTAAAGTTAGCATAACTTCAAAACGAGAGCTAATATTGCAGTTCCATTAACATTTTCGTTATCAGCAGATCCGAAAATATAAAGATTAGCTGTTTTCATGCCAGTTACAGAAAAAAAAGTAAAATTTTGTTGGTTAGTGTAATTAAACACATAATGAAAAATACAAAACAAAACAAAATAGCATTATAATTCTATAAATATTTCCCAAAAAAATAATGATTTAATTCTGATAATCAAGTTACAAAACCTCATTACATTCCCTTTACTTTATTTTAAAAACCTCTAGAGCAAAATAAATAAATAAATATTTTTTTATAAATTATAATAATCTACTTAAAATGATACAATATAGACTGTTGTTGAAATTATAATGTTGCAATTAAATTGAGAATATACAATTATTATTGTGATGAGCAAAATGAAAAAAAAAATCAAATCATACAATTTTAAATAAATAGGCCTATATGTTAGTGAACAGATATAATTACAGTGAGTCTAGTCTGCATATGTTCTCCGTAGTAGCGAGCGGTATAAGGCATCATCTTTTAGTGCAGATCTACGGGACTTGCGTTGGTTCGAATACCGATGGGGAAGACATTTTCACGTGGAATTTCATCCATTATAAGAATGGTATCCATCCAGCATCGTGAAGAATTTGGAAGGCAATAAGTAGCAACTCCAGGTTGAGAAAACCATCTGTAGCGGATGGGGACCCGTCACGATGACCACATGTCATCCCTACATGGTTATATTAACGTCTACCTCTCCGATTAACACATGTGGATATGAGTCCAGCAGCGGGCAGGTAGGTTAAAGAACTTCTAGTCCTGTCACATAATGGAGTTTACTTTTACTTTAATGTTATGTCTAAATATGATATTTTTTTTAAGTGCGACAGGGATAGAAGATCATTGGTCTACCAGACGGCTGCTGGCCTCACATCCACATGTGTTAATCATCTAGCCAGTATAGGAGTGACATGTGGTCAGCATGTCGGGTCCTCCAACCGTTATACCTGGTCTTCTCAACAAGGATTTTGTAGCTACAAAAATGGCTCACGATGCTGGGTGGGAACTGATACCGTACAGGCCGAAATTCCATGAGAAAAATGTCTTCCCCATGGGGACTCGAACCATCGCAAGTCCCGTAGCTCTGCGCCAAGGCTTCTTGCCTTAACCACTCGGCTACGGCGCGGGACAAACGAGATCAATTGATCATTTTATATCAAATATCAAAGGAATATTCTGTCAAAAAATTGAACAGTTAACTTTCCTTTTATATTGATTTTCATCTTATAAGTTGAAGAGGAATACAACTTCTCATTGAAATCGATCAAAACGTAGATACATAGGCCTACTGCAGCAGATACCAACAATCAAAGATGCACTAGAGCGAACAAAGGAAAACCAACCATCAATCTGGCAGGAATTCATACCCAACAGAAAATGGAAAGAGGCAAACCAGAAGTTGCATCAATAATTGGTCACCAAGATGGCGGTACATGGTTTCCATTGAAAGTTGCGCAAGAATAAGAAGGCAATTAACCAGATCAGACTATGCAATAAGTATTGCTTAAGAACAGAATAGAGTACCCAGTACTGTAGTTTGCTAAGGTAATACACTATAACAGGAAAAGTCAAGGTCAGGATGTTTGAACTCGCGTAAATTTTGTGACGTCATCAAAACCCTGGAATCGATTCAGCCTCTAACGGAAATGAGCAGCAGAATATATATTTTGGAAGTAAAGACGATCGTCACGCAGGCCTGACAACTCGTCTGACATCTCGTGTCGATTTTCTGATAAGATGAGAAACTTAACCCCTACCATTCCAAGGGTCTCGAAAAGCTGTAGTGGAATTAGTTTACCTTTATATTTTAAGGTAATAGCTGATTGATAGGGTAAAACTAGATTTCTCGGAAGTTGGAGTTAAAGGAGGGAAGAATAAATGAAACTGTAACTACGACATTAAGGAGTTTGCGAGTATTTTAGAATATAGTTCGTAGGAAAATTTTTTGGACCAAAGAGAGATGAACAGACAGGTGAATGAAAAAAAACTATATAACAGTGAACTACATGGTATTTATAGGAGGCCAGATATAATAACAGTTAAGTCTCGTAGACTATGATGGACAGGACATGCGGCACGAATGGGGAATGAAAGAGGTGCGTGGAAGCTTTTTGTAGGAAAACCAGAGGGAAAACACCCAGTTGGTAGACCAAGAATGAGGTGGGAGAATAGCATTAACTATGATTTGAGGGAAATATATTTATACAGGGAATGATTGGAAAACAGTAGCTCAGGATAGCTTATGTCCCCGCGGCCATGAACCTACGGGTTCGATAGTCCCAGTGAGTGAGTTAGTTAGTTAGTAGGCCTAACTACGACATTTGTAAAATAAGCAATATCAGTCACAAGGTGTGATTATTTTATCTAATATATATAAAAAAGAACAAAACATAAACAATTTTTCCATGCAGTTTGAGCCAAATTTGTCTCTAGTTTTATTACTTTGCTATTGGTTTTGAAAATTATTCCTACACACAAAATGTAAACAATGTAAATTGAAAAAAAAAGCTTCGAGATTAAAGCACAAATAACCAAACAAAAAATAGTTTTTGTTCTAATTAGTCAGAGTTTCCCAGAAAAAAAAAGGGTCTAATGTTTCTGGGAAGGGAAATAGATTTTTCATTCCAATTTTAAAAACAACTGCATTTTTGTGTTTGTATTATGGTTATGATGCGGTTATATAACCTCTCACAATGTAGGTCTACATCATAACATTGCTTACTAAGGTCAGTGAGATAATAGAATTTCAAAAATAACGAAATGGTAAATCATCTCTTCACAATTTCACTTCAAAAAAATATATATAAGTAGTATGTACCGGTGTTGAAAATGAACAGACTGGTGAATGGAGAAGACTTCTTAACAGTGAACTATAGGAAGCCAGATATAATAGCAGTTAAGTGTCGTAGACTGCGATGGGCAGGGCATGTGGCACGAATAGGGAATGAAAGACGTGCATAGAAGCTTCTTGTAGGAACACTAGAGGGAAAACGCCCAGTTGAATAGACCAAGAATGAGGTGGGAGGGTAACATTGACTATGATTTGAGGGAAGTAGATTATACAGCGAATGATTGGAGAGGATTGGCTCAGGATAGGGATGTACGGAGTGCTTATGTCTGCGCGACCAAGAACCCAAGGGTTCGATAGTGCCAGTTAGTAAGTAAGTAAGTAAATACCGGTATTGAAATGAAACCTAAAATTATAATTCAATTGCTAACAGTCTTAAAAATAACTTATTTTAAATAAAACGTAAAGAATCCATCCATAGTAATTCTGCCCGAAGGCACGTCCTTCACTGCAATCATAGCATTTCCATGCTATGTTTGCAGCTTTACTAGGGAATTGTAGGTGTGGTAGCTTCCCGTTGCTTTCCACACCGGTGAAGGATGGCGATGATGATGATGATAATGATAAGGATGATGATGACGATGATGGCCATATGATTTCGGGGACCGTTTGAGTCTTTAAAGTTTTCCTGATATTTATCTTACAGGTGAGGAAAAACCCCGATAAAAACCTCACCCAGAAAAACTGCTCCGACCGGGAATCGAACCCGGGCCCGCTGCGTGACAAGGCAGCACGCTACCTCGAGACCACAGCGGTGGACTACGTAAAGAATAAGATTTAAAAAAAAAGTTACAATTATCGAGATCTACGAACTGCATAAATATGTTAGTATACATGGTGTAACAGGACCTAATCGACAAAATGATAGGGTGATGCCATGCAGAAAGTATAATTTTTTGTGGAGTAACTTATAGTCGCAAACACGTCGTTTACCAGTTATGCGCAGTGGAAGGTGTTCACCCGTAAGTGTCGGAATTGAATACAAACAATTGTACATGCATAATTTTATTGAAAAAGGCATGTTTTTACAATAAGTTTTCAAACAGTCGACCCTGTGCCTCATTGCATGTTTGATATCGTCGCAGCAACGATCGGCCAGCTCGGCCGATAACGGTAGAATTCTTTTTGACGTCGTCGAAACACTTATTGTTTGAACACCTATTATAAAAACACGTAATTTTTCAATAAAATGATACATGTACAATTGTTTGCATTCAATACCGACCCTTACGGGTGAACACCTTCATCTGTGCATAACTCATAAACGATGTGTTTGCGACTATATGTTCCTTCACAAAAAATGATCCTCTCTTCATGGCCTATCATGCCTATCATTTTGTCGGTGAGGTCCTATTACACCCTGTATATAACCTACGTGGATACGGGGAATTATTCATCTCGAATATAATAAAATGTGTTTAAACGTTTGTCCTGAAATGAACTACTTATAAGTACCTCAGAGATCTGTATTTTCCACTCATAGGCCTATCTAATTTTCAGGAAAAATACAAGTCTTGTGCTCTTCATATGACGTATCCATTAGGTCTAAATACTTTTAGTTCTTGACGGATTTACTTATATATATGGATGTGAAACCTGCACATTAACAAAGGCAGATAGTAAACAAATAGAGGCTGCTGAAATGAAGATGTTGAGAGCAATAGCAGGATACCAAAGGACCGATAAAAAGAAAAACGAAGATTTAAGAACAGAACTTAATATATTTAATCTCTGTGAAATAATAACATATTACCAAAATGCTTATCTTCAGCACGTAGCCTATTACGAATGAATGAACGGCGCATACCAAGAAGAATGTATAATTATAAACCAAAAGGGAGAAGAACGTTGGGAAGACCATTCAAGAGATGGAAGGACCAATTCGACCTATAATGAGATCGGAACAGGCCATTCGGCCTAATCCTTGTTGTTGATGATGATGATGACGGATTTACTGACAGAACTGGAATTGTATCGTATTCTTTTACACCTTTATCTGTTATTAAAAAAACTCACATTACAAATCTTATATAGGCCTGTAATAACAAATTCCATATCTCGGAAGCAAAATGCATAATGCCTTGGTGCAGAGCTACGGAACTTGTACATCTTTGGAGTCCCATGGGGGGAATAAATCATCTCCTCGTGGAATTTCAGCCAGTATGGGTCGGGTGCCCGTCCCGCGCCGTAGCCGAGCGGTTAAGGTAGGAAGCCTTGCGCAAAGCTACGGGACTTGCGCTGGTTCGAGTCTCCATGGGGGAAGAAATTTTCTCATGGTATTTCGGCCAGTATGGGACCGGTGCCCACCCAGCATCGTGAGGCAATTGGGTAGCTACAATAAGTAGCGGCTCCAGGTTGAGGAAACCAGCTATAACGGCTGGGGGACTCGACATGCTAACCACATGTCACCCCTACACTGGCTGCTGATCATCTACCTCTGTGATTGACACATGTGGATGTGAGGCCAGCAGCCGGCTGGTAGGCTAAGGGCCTTGTAGGCCTGTCGCGCCAGGAGTTAAGTTATGGGTCGGGTGCCCACACAACATCGTGAGGAATTTGGGTAGCTACAGTGAGAAACGATTCCAGGTTTAGAAAAACAGCTGTAACAGCTGGGGGATCCGACATGTTGACCATGTTACCCCTATACTGGCTGAATGATCGCCGACCTATATTATTACCACATGTGGATGTGAGACCAGCAAGCGGCTGTAGGCTAAGGGCCTTCTAGGCCCGTGGCGCCATCGGGTTAAGATATTAATTTTAGAAATTGTGGTTTTGGATTTATTTTTGTTCTTGTGACTAATACTGTCTCCTAACTACCATTTAGAATAATTTTCTCAGCATCTGTGTATTTAGATAATAAATTTAAGAAATTAGAAGCGTTAAATTGTATACATTAACCTACAATGTATTGTGAAAATTAATTTAATAATAATGGTAGGGCATATGTAGAGTAAAGTAATCTTCTTTGAAAATTAATTATCCGATTTAGTAATTTTAATCAATAGTGCTGCTGAAAATGCAATTGTTTTATGATATTTCAGTAAAACAAAGTGGAAAGTGGAAACAATAATTTCCGATCCTACTAATATAAACCCTTTGTTTAAATACCGATGAAATATTTTCAAATCTATATAGGCCTACGTTTTTATTGCTTTCTGTTGTATAGCCCACATATGTAATGGGATTTTATAAAGTCTAAAATTAGTTACAAGGAAATAATTGTTTTTACACGCTTTACATTAGCTTGACCTGTATCTCTCTACGTAACGGAATCTTTCAAACACGATTTTCATCCACTTAAAAACATTGGATCGACTTGAAACTTTGTATACTTGTAAAGGACTAATGACAATACAATAATTTCATAATTTTTTTCTATGATCCTGGCCAGCATCATCAGGACATCAAATAAATAAAGACCGGTATAATAGGTTGTGGACCTATCGACTTTTTAGTCTATCGTTATGGTAGCTCAGTTGGTAGAGTGGTGGACTCTAGTGGTATATAATTTCAGTAATCCAGAGATCACTGGTTCAAATCCGGCCCGGAGGGTTTTTTTAGAAGAGTAGATTACTTTTAGCTCATACTACAAAAGCATCGAATTTAAAGATATTTACATTTTTAGAAAACCAAACTAAAAAATTAAAAATAAATAATAGTTTAAAACAACTAAAACAACACGCTTTATTAGAAAACCGAACTAAGAAATGAAAAATAATTTTAATTTCCAACACGCTTGGGACAAAATTAAAGTGGTGAACAAAAAAATCATCTCCAACACATCTAGAATAAAACTAGAGTTATCTACAAAAAAAAACATCAAAAGCGTGTGGTGCTCTATATCAATTAATACATTTGATAATAAATAGATATTGGTAAAAGTAAAGTCTTTAAGAAGAAAACTATAAAAAGCACCCCACGCTTTTGATGGTAAAACTATTTTTTTTTGTAGATAACTCTAGTTTTATTCTAGATGTGTTGGAGATGATTTTTTTGTTGACCACTTTAATTTTATCCCAAAGGTGTTAGAAATTAAAATTATTTTTCATTTTTTAGTTCGGTTTTCTAATAAAGCGTGTTGTTTTGGTTTTTTAAACTATTATTTATTATTCACTGCGTTTTGTGAAAGGAATCAATTTATAGTTTACGAAAAGCTAACTCACTATTAGTCCATACTTGACGACTTATACTGTTTGATGTACTTTAATAATATGTTGTTTCAGTGTGACAATGTTTTCAGAAATGTTCGTAACTAGACAGAGGAACTTTAAGTTCTAAGAATTGCATTATTGAGCCTAAAATATTGATAATCGACAAGTTAGTTAATTTTTCTCATTATTTTTCTTATTAAATGTTTACGTACATTAGATAGGGACTGTCTACCGAACAATTTACTTACTTACTTACTCACTGGCACTATCGAACCCGTAGGTTCATGACCGCACGGACATAAGCACTCCATACATCCCTATCCTGAGCTAATGCTTTCCAATCATTCCCTGTATAATCTACTTCCCTCAAATCATAGTTAATGTTATTCTCCCACCTCATTCTTGGTCTACCAACTGGTCGTTTTCCCTCTGGCTTTCCTACAAGAAGCTTCCATGCAAGTCTTTCATTCCCCATACGTGCAACATGTCCTGCCCATCGCAGTCTACGAGACTTAACTGTTCTTATTATATCTGGCTTCCTGTAAAGACCACGTAGTTCATTGTTATGTAGTCTTCTCCATTCACCTGTCTGTTCATCTCTCTTTGGTCCAAAAATTTTCCTAAGTACTTTATTCTCAAATACTTGTAATCTCCTTTCCTCTCTTAAAGTAAGAGTCCATGTTTCGCACCCATATAATATAACTGGTAGAATAATAGTTTTATATATTTTCAGTTTAACGTTTTTGAAAGGAGTTGGGACATCAAGAGTCTCTGCAATGCATAATAGCACGCATTTCCAGAATTGAGCCTATGTTTAATTTCTTTGTGCATCTCATTCCTATTTGTGATTATTGTTCCTAGGTATTTGAATTCAGCCACTTCCTCAAAATTTCCCTCATTTGTCATTAGCTGTCCATTTCCATTATTTAATGAATTTCTACATGTGTGACCATATATTTAGTTTTATTGATATTTACTTCCAGTCCTAATTTCTTAGTGTTACTCAATAGTGTGTGCGTGTTGGCCTTTAGTATCCCCTCGCTATCGGCCAATAGTATTACATCCTCAGCATAAACTAACAGCTTATTAATACCATTCAGTTGAAAGCCTTCCTCATTCTCTAAAGATTTAATGGCATGCTCTAGTACAAAATTAAATAGTAGAGGAGATAGTGCATCTCCTTGCTTCAACCCATTCTGGATTTCAAAAGTGTCCGAAAACTGTTTGCCTACACGCACCCTACTCTTTGTGCCATTTAGACACATTCGTATAAGTCTAACTAACTTTTTAGGAATTCCGAACTCCAGCAGGATACTATATAACTTCTCCCTCTTAATTGAATCATATGCTTTTTTGAAGTCTACATACAGTTGATGTACAGTGCCATTATATTCCCATTTCTTTTCTAAAATCTGTCTTATACTAAAAATCTGATCTGTTGTAGACCTGTTTCTTCTAAATGCACATTGATGATCTCCTAGAATGTCATCAATATAGGGAGTAAGTCTGCTTACTAATATATTTGTTAGAATTTTGTACGAAGTTGAAAGTAATGAGATGCCCCTGTAGTTGTTGCAATCAGTTTTATCTCCTTTCTTATAAATTGGTACAATAATTGATTCCTTCCATTCATCTGGAAGAGCTTCTTTTTCCCAAATCATACTAAGCAACCAGCGTATCTTGTCCATCAATTTTTCTCCCCCTGATTTTATCAGTTCTGCTGGGATCTCATCTGAACCTGATGCTTTATACATCTTCAATTTTTCAATCGCCATTTCAACCTCTAATGCACTTGGCTCTGTGACTAGCATTTCTGCTGTCTGTAAATTATCCTCCTCAATGTCCTGTTCTGTATGTACATTTAATAGCTGATTAAAGTAACTTTTCCATCTATTTAATATACTCCTGGAATCTGCAATCATATCCCCATTTTCATTCCGAATTATGTTTGTTCTAGCCTGAAACCCTCTCTTCTCTATACTAATTCCCTGATATAATTCTCTAATGTTCCTATTTTTTGCATTCATTTCAAGATCATTAATCTTCTCTCTCAAATATTCCCTCTTTTTACTCTTTAGTAGCTTGGTGGTTTCCCGTCTAATACTACCCAATTGCTCTAAATTTACCTCATTTGCTTCGTGTAACCATTTCATTTTTGCTAGCTTTCTTTTCTTTACAATGTCGGCACATTCCTCATCAAACCATTTCTTGTTTTGCCTCTTTTTTAAACAACCAATGCTTTCTGATGCTGACAATTTAATAGTATCTCTTATAGCCTCCCATTCTTTATTTATATCAGTTTCTTCTTCGTTTGCCACATTGTCATCGGAAGATTCCAGTACTTCAAATCTATTAGCAATTTTGATTTGGTATTCTTGCCGCATTTCATCATTTTTCAAGTTTTTTAATTCAAATTTTACAGAATCATCTTTAGCGTTTGTTCCTCTCATAAGCGATAGCCGTTGTCTGATTTTCACTCTGACCAGATGATGATCCGAATTGCAGTCTGTCCCTCTAACTGATTTAACATCGATGATGCTACTGTGCCAGCGTTTATCCACTAATACATGATCTATCTGGTTCCGAGTTTCTCCATCTGGGGACGTCCAGGTGTATTTATGAATATCCTTATGCTGAAATGTTGTGCTCTTAACAATGAGATTCTTTGATGTGGCAAATGTGACTAATCTAACCCCGTTGTCGTTACTATCTTCATGAAGACTGAATTTGCCTATTGTTGGTTTGAATATATCTTCCCGCCCCACTTTTGCATTAAAATCTCCTAAGACAATTTTCATATCATATCGTGAAAGGCTATCAAATAAGCATTCTAATTCTTCATAGAACTCATCCTTGATCTTGTCATCTTTATCTTCTGTGGGGGCATGTACATTTACAATTATAAAATCATGTCGTTTACCCTTTAGAATTATGTATGATACCCTATCACTAACAAACTTAATATCTCGGATAGCGGATAGGATCCTCCTCCTGACTCAAAAACCCGTTCTAAATGCAGGTCTTTCTGCACCCCGTAGTATAATGCAAAGCTTCCTGATTCCTGACTACCTTCTCCTGGCCACGTAACTTCCTGTAAAGCGACTATATCCAAGGGCGATTTATCTAGTTCCCGCGTTAATATCTCTAGTGCCCCGCTATTGTATAAAGTCCTAACATTCCATGTTCCTAGGAACATGTCCCTGTGTTTGAGCCTTTGGCATGGGTTCCCTGAAGTAGTCCCCGCCCGGAGAACCGAATGGGGTCCTATTTGACCACCGGAAAATTTTACCCCAGTTGAACCCATGCCCGCATTTCTTGACGGTTGTATTTTTACGGTGAAAGATCGTCACTCTTTCGCCCAAGGTACTTATTTCGTCTGGCTTATCACCTTCGACCAGTCCGGCATGGGTAACCCTATCGGCAGCAATGCTACCGCCGGCATAGCTCTCAGGATCATTTAAGCACGCAAGCCACTCCACCACGACAAGGTAAAGATACCATGGAGGGAAAGTAAAATGATCCCACAACAGGCCCGGAGGCCCTTGGGGTAGCAGGAGGTTAAGGCTCCCACTTTTCCTAGACAATCGGCACTTGATGTCAGCCGGGTTGTCAGCCCTGCGTGACGGCCGTCTTTACCCCAGAACAAGCGCCTGGTACTCATTTCCGTTAGAGGCTGAGTCGACCCCAGGGCTGTAGTGCCGCCAGAAGGTTTTGGTCAGTTTAAAAATCCTGACCCCACCGGGACTTGAACCCTCGACCCTCCGGCTTGTAGCTCAGTGCCTTAACCACTACGCTACGGCGTGCCCCCACCGAACAATTTAACATTTTATAATTTTTTATTTTAATTTTAATTAACATTATTATTTATAGATGTCGACCGCTGTGGTCTCGAGGTAGCGTGCTGCCTTGTCACGCAGCGGGCCCGGGTTCGATTCCCGGTCGGTACAGGCTCCTGGGTAAGTTTTTTTCCCGGGGTTTTCCTCGCCTGTAAGACAAATGTCAGGAAGGTTAGGTCCAACGGTCTCCGAAAATCATCCGGCCCTCATCATCATCCTTATCATTATCATCATCATCCTTCACCGGTGTAGAAAGCAACGGGAAGCTACCAAACGTATAATTCCCTAGTAAAGCTACAATGCATAGCATGAAAATATTATGACTGCAGTGAGAAAACTGCCCTCGGGCAGAATTACTATGGAAAGATGGATGGATGTTAACTATCTTACTATTATAGATATAGCATTAATGGTCAAATTTACATTTAGGATTTAATATTGAGAGTTAATTGTGATTAGTATATTCTAACGTAACATATATTTGCTCTGTTAAGTGGAAGAGAAGAAAACATGGCATAAACTCCTCCAAGCTAAATAAATAAATAAAATAGAGTATTGTACAACTCTATTTAGGTTAAATGCAATGTAAAATGGCATTAATAATTTGTTAAAGATTGACATTAATACTTATTACAGTAATTATGCCCGAGGGCTGGTCTTTCAGTGCAATCATAACATTTTCATGCATAACTTTGCAGCTTTACTAGGGAATTATAGGTGTGATAGCTTCCCGTTGCTTTCAACACCGTGAAGGATGATAATGATAAGGGTGATGATGATGGCCGGATGATTTTAGGGCCCTAAGCTTCCTGACATTTGTCTTACAGATGAGGAAAACCCCGAAAAAACCTTACCCAGTAGCTTGTCCCGACCGGGAATCGAACCCGGGCCCGCTGCGTGACAAGGCAGCACGCTACCTGGAGACCACAGCGATGGACGTATATTTATATAATGATCATTAAAAAGAAATTAACACATGTTTCACAATAAAAGTGTCCATACATAATTTTATATTTTTTTCTTTGCAGTGAATTTTATTCATCGTCAATACTTTCACAGTTTGGTTCACAAGGTATAGGCCTAACATTCAGTTTTCCATGGAGAAGTTATAGCGTTTAGGGCTATCTCTCAAAATTAATCTATATCCCGAAAAAAAGCGTTCTACAGCGATTGAATAAGTGGACAATACTTCAGACTTAGAATGGCTTGAACTGGTTATTCAATTCCTTCTTCATTGCTCTTCCCCATTAAAACGATAGCTGTTGTTGCGAATAATATATTTATTCCTGTTGTTTTTTACACACAATCTCTTTTTTTTTTTTTTTTTCGGGATTCCGGGTGCTACAGAAAAATTCTGCTATGCTACGTTCAGAAGCTCAAGTTGTTCATAGAGACGCTTCCCATTGCTTTAAAAATTATCAAGTTTTCTATGAATATAAAGTGAGATTAGATGTCTTTCAGTAAAATAGACAATTACAATTTCCTTGCTTCGAATACACGAAATACATCATCCTGTAAGTTTCAAACATTTTTTTGTTTTAATTTGGTCAAATTGTTTGCAATGTAGTTTATCGCCCGTAACCATTATTTCCCAAACAACAAGGAAGGTTTTGGAGGAAGAAAAACATCTGGAAGTCTCTACCAAAAGCCTGCACTCTGGATGGTTCGTTCACGAATACTTTCTTCACAGAAGATAATTTTTTAAATTCCATTCGGATTTTCTATACCACCCGATGTAGCCTGTGTCAAGCAAAACAAAAATAACAAACCCTTAAAAATTAACGTCAAAATAAGCACTTTTAGGTACTATATAATACCTTTATTTAGACTTAACTATCCATGATAAAACCTAAGTTCTAAATCTCAAAATTGCAAGTGTTAAGAATTTTTTTTGTTTTTTTTTTTCCTAAATCCGCAGACGGCGAATTCCTATGGCATATCATATTTATGTCATAGGCCTATATCGAGTTCAAGGAAATAAAATCGCGTTTAAAAATTTTCTGATGAAAACTTGAAAGTTATTAATTAGATTTAAGGATCTTACTTATATTTTGTTAAGGCAATGGTCATATTTGTACTTAATTTTAAAATAAAGTAGTTAAGATCACGTTTATGGACTTTTATATTAAACGATATTTAAATTCCAATGTCCAACTTAGTAATAATTTCTTACAAATATAAAAATCAGAAATTACCTTCCGATTTCTTATAAATATAAAATTCAGAAACTTCTTTACGGTGTTCCCCGTTAGATGGTAACTGTAACTATTCGTGTTTTATATATTTATATACTTTTCTCTTCACTAACATAATTTTAAATTTATTTTTGAGTTTTGATGTGGAATAGGCGTACAAAAATCCATTAATAAATTATATCATCATCTTTCATACAAGTTTACCCTGTTGTAAGCAGTGAAGCATGCTTTTTGGATTCTATCCATAGGCATACGCCTACGTTATGCAAGAGTTTCCAAATGTAGGCCTGCTAGTACAATTTTATGACCATTTAACTCATACCCCAAATGGGAGTAATGACCAATCACGTTTCAATGATTTTTGATTTACAACCAATCGCAGTCGTGTTTCGCCTAGAATTTACCAACTAAAATTTATCATAATGAAGAAAGCACCTCCTTTTTAACATTCTGAACAGGTCACAGCATTATATTACAGTGACTGACTCTCTAAGAAATGCGGCTACCAGATTGTATATATAGAGTATGAATGTCAACACATAGCGCTTGCGGGAATTAATATAAAAACATTTGTAGCAATTGATTATACCACAAAAAAAAAAAGAAACCACTGTTTGCCGTTTCTTAAATGTATTTTTTCCCAGGTAATAACATTCCAGAAAAATATAATTGTCATATTTTCATCATAGGACATCAGAAATGAATTAATATAGGCTACAGATTGATGTGTTTCATTTGGCAATAAATAATATGATCTGGTTGCAGTGATGAACAAAAGAAGCAAATGAAGCGTACCAATCGTTTCTCATTTGTTTTCAAACATCGCCCTTTACATTAAATATATGTAGGCCTATATTTTAAAATAATTATATTTAAGTAATGATTTGTGAGTAAACAGCTTAATTTTATTCGTTAAACAATCCTAACAAATACCACTCTTGATTTCCAAATTCTCTAGATAAATTCACTCCTCACTTCGTGAGTCGTGAATTAATCGATAATTTGGAAATCACTTGTGGCATTACTTATGATAAAGATATAAAAATTATTATGGATTTATAAGGAATAAGTACAAAATCTTGAATAAATACTTCAAATGGGTATTGTCAGGGAAATACAGCCCACTGCATGCTAGAACGGACCACAGGTTGTAAACTATCTCGAATGCTATCGATTAGATGACCTACGTAAGTTTGTATTACCGACATGTTTTTTTTTATTATTATTATATCTAATGGTGAATTTCCCTTCTACGCGATACCGTAGTTTTTGTTTATGTGTAACGTAAATTGCATACTTATGTTTTCATATTACAGGACATAACAAGAATCAAGGCATTACCGGTATTAGTTAGTTAAAGTTGAAACGTTTAATATCTTACTTAGGGTCAGTTTCACCAAGAGAGGTAACTTTATTACGCCAGTTTAAGCTATGCATTATACACGGGGGAAACTGGCGTAATACAGTTACCTCTCTCTGTTGGTGAAACTGACCCTTAGACTTGCTTAATGAGCAAACTCCAGTAGAAAGGTCCTAAGATGAAAATTGCTCATTTTCCTAGTGTAAGACATTATTTTTGTTTTTGAGAGGTAGGCCTATGTAGAGGTAAGTTATGACACGTTATATTTTCATACGTTTCGGTACGTTTTGGTAGGTTAAATTATTGTAAAAGTGACAACAAACGCACAAATTAGCCTACTGTAGTAAAATCCAGTTACCGACATCAGATGTAGGTGTATTTAATTATACATGATTGTTAGTTGGAAAAAGTATGAGAATTGGGGGAAATCAGAATTTTGTATATACCTAACTTAAAATTCGTGAAAAAGTAATACTTTTCTTACGTTTAGCTATATTTGAGTGATTATACAGTATTCGGGGTAGATTAGCTACATTTAGTTAAAGTTACGAAATGTTTACGTTTCTTTTTACACGCTTTATATTAGCTTGACCTCTATCTATCTATCTATCTATCTATGTAACGGAATCTTTCAACGCGATTTTCACCCACTTAGAAACATTGGATCGACTTGAAACTTTGTATACTTGTGAAGGACCCGTGACAATACAATATTTTCATATTTGTCTCTAAAATCCTGGCCAGAATCGTCAGAAAATAAAAAAAGTGTCTTTGTATCTGTGTAACGGAAACTTTGAACACGATTTTCACCCACTTAGAAACATTGGATCGACTTGAAACTTTGTATAGGCCTACTTGTAAAGGACCCGTGACAATACAATAATTTCATATTTATTTCTAAAATCCTGGCTAGAATCATCAGAAAATCAAAAAAATTAAAACTGGTATAATAGGTTGCGGACTTGTCGACTTATTGGCCAATCGTTGTAAGAGCTCGTTGGTAGAGCGGTTAACTGGGGTGGTATATAATTTCAGTAATCCATAGGTCGCTGGTTCAAATCCGGCTGGGAGGATACTTTTAGAAGAGTATTACTTTTAGCTCATACTACAATAGTATCGAATTTAAAGATATTTACATTTTTATCTTATTCTGTAAAATGTTAAAACTAAAAACTAAAAACTAAATAATAGTTTTTAAAAACTAAAACAACTCGCTTTATTAGATAACCGAATTAAAAAAAATGAAAAATAATTTTAATTTCCAACACGCTTGGGATAAAATCAAAGTGGCCAACAACAAAATCATCTCCAACACATATAGAATAAAACTTAGAGTTATCAACAAAATGAAAATTTTACCATCAAAAGCGTGGGGTACTTTTTATGATTTTTACATTTTCTTCTTAGAGACTTTGCTTTTACCAATATGTCTTCATTATCAAATATATTAATTGATATAGAGCACCCCACGCTTTTGATGGTAAAATTATTTTCTTTTTGTTGATAACTCTAGTTTTATTCTATATGTGTTGGATATGATTTTGTTGTTGACCACTTTGATTTTATCCCAAGCATGTTGGAAATTAAAATTATTTTTCATTTTTTTTTAGTTCGGTTATCTAATAAAGTGTGTTGTTTTAGTTTTTAAAAATTATTATTTATTTTTTTAAATTTATATTAATCCACCGAATGAGGTATTATGATCGGTCAATATTACCAATTCCTTTGGTTGGCAATTATGTTTTCCATTATTCTGATCTAACTTTTGGAAGAATCATATTTTTTTCACGATTTTTAGGTTAAATTTATGTGAATTTCTATTTAATTTCTTCCCTATTTCTAATATTTTTTCTCTCAAGAACTATGTAGGATATAGGCCTATACCTCAGGTAAATAATTAAATTCTACAATGGTAGTTTTTGCGGGTTTTTACAATCTTTAATAAAGATATGGTATTACACTTTTTCGCTGACAATCCCCATCAAATTAGGAGAGAAAAATATTCTCCTTTTTGGATCATGTAAAAGCATTTTTAGTCATATTTGCTTGCATATTTCTAACATTTTAAATCATAAAAAATCCCTTATTCATAACTCAGGAATAATAAAAATAATTTTAGGAATGGATTAAAAGCTTTTTTTTTACGAAATGAGATACAATTGCGCTAAGATTGATATCGTATAGGCCCTATAGGCCTATATATAAAGAAAAATCTTTCTGAAAGGATTAAAAGATGTCGGTCAAAATATATGTTACAGAATATTCGAATAGGATAAAAAGCACGTATTTGTAAAAAAAAATCTCTAAATAGGGCCTAATCGGTCCTGGTGGTCTGAAGCTTACTCTGCTCGCCTCTGGATTGGAGGTTTGCGGGTTCAGACCTGGCGGAATTGTAGAATTTTTCAAGAGATAAATATTGCAAACATGTATTTCTTCAGAATTAAAAAAAGTTACAAAAAATGTGTTCTTCCAGTTAGGTCTGTATTATATGGATGTGAAACATCTTACTTTAGGAAAGGAGAAAAGATTACAAGTATTTGAGAATAAGGTGCTCAGGAAAATGGAGGAGACTGCATAACAGTTATTTACGTGATCTATATGGGAAATCAGTAGGGTTGAAAAAGTAGCGGTATCAGGATAGTAACTAATTTCTGTACACATTGTTTACAAAATGCGTGTCTTTGTCGAGCGTTTCCACTGCCTGCTCGGAGCGGAGAGTGTGTATGTTCGACTCTCTTCAGTAATAGACCTGTTTAACTGACGTGTGGTTATATCGGAATGCTGAAACAGAAGTTATGCAAAGATGAGTCCATACCTACACAAAGCAGACTATACTAGAAGTCTGTTCCGAGTAGCGCGTGTCGACGTGCAGTTTGTGAACATAGCGGTCTAAGTACGATGCAGCCTAACCTATAACCAATACTTTTTTCAGCCCTAGAAATCAGACATAAATGAGAACCATTAAGTCTCGTAGACTGCAATGGGCAGGTTATTTGATATAATATGGGGAATTGATGAGGGACATGGAAATTTCTTGTAAGAAAGCCAGAGAATAAATAATAGTTTTAAAAAAACTAAAACAACACTCTTTATTAGGAAACTGAATTAAAAAATGAAAAATAACTTTAATTTCCAACACGCTTGGGATAAATAATTTTACCATCAAAAGCGTGGGGTGCTCTTTATCAATTAATATATTTGATAATAAACAGATATTGGTAAAAGTAAAGTCTCTAAGAAGAAAATGTAAAAATCATAAAAAGCTCCCCACGCTTTTGATGGTAAAATTATTTATCCCAAGCGTGTTGGAAATTAAAATTATTTTTAATTTTTTTTAGTTCGGTTTTCTAATAAAGCGTGTTGTTTTAGTTTTTTAAAACTATTATTTATTTTTTAGCTTTAATATTTTACACAATAAGATAAAAATGTAACTGTCTTTAAATTCGATATTATTGTAGTATGAGCTAAAAGTAACATTCTTCTAAATAAATAATAGTTCTAAAAAACTAAAACAGCACGCTTTATTAGAAAACCATACTCAAAAATGAAAAATAAATTTAATTTCCAACACGCTTAGGATAAATTTAAAGTGGTCAACAAAAAAATCATCTCCAACGCATATACAATAAAACTAGAATTATCAACAAAGAGAAAATAATTTTACCATCAAAAGCGTGGGGTGCTCTATATCAATTAATATATTGATAATAAACAGATATTGGTAAAAGTAAAGTCTCTAAGAAGAACATGTAAAAATCATAAAAAGCACCCCACGCTTTTGATGGTAAAATTATTTTCTCTTTGTTGATAATTCTAGTTTTATTGTATATGTGTTGGAGATGATTTTTTGTTGACCACTTTAAATTTATCCCAAGCGTGTTGGAAATTAAATTTATTTTTCATTTTTGAGTTCGGTTTTCTAATAAAGCGTGCTGTTTTAGTTTTTTAAAACTATTATTTATTTTTTATTTTTTAGTTTTAATATTTTACAGAATAAGATAAGAATGTAAATATCTTTAAATTCCATACTATTGTAGTATGAGCTGAAAGCATTACTCTTCTAAAAAAAAAATCCTCCCCAGCCGAATTCGAACCAGCGACCTATGAATTACTGAAATTATATACAACTAGTTCACCGCTCTACCAACTGAGCTCTTACAACGATTGACTAAAAAGTCGACAAGTCCGTAACCTAGTATACCAGTTTTAATTTTTTTGATTTTCTGATGATTCTGGCCAGGAATTTAGAAATAAAATATGAAATTATTGTAGTGTCACGGGTCCTTTACAAGTATACAAAGTTCCAAGTCGATCCAATGTCTCTAAGTGGGTGAAAATCGTCTTCAAAGATTCCGTTACATAAATATTTAAAGACACTTTTTTTTATTTTCTGATGATTCTGGCCAGGATTATAGAAACTAAATATGAAATTATTGTATTGTCACGGTTTCTTTACAAGTATACAAAGTTTAAAGTCGATCCAATTATTATAAGTGGGTGAAAAACGCGTTGAAAGATTCAGTTACATAGATAGGTAGATAGATAGATAGATAGATAGATAGATAGATAGATAGATAGATAGATAGATAGATAGATAGATAGATACAGGTCAAGCTAATACAAAGCGTGTAAAAAAAAAGCATCCCAGACGAATTTGAACCAGCGACCTACAGATTACTGAAATTATATACCACTAGAATTCACCGCTCTACCAACTGAGCTCTTACAACGATTGACTAAAAAGTCGACAAGTCCGTAACCTATTATACCAGTTTTCAATTTTTTTTTCTGATGATTCTGGCCAGGATTTTAGAAACAAAATATGAAATTATTGTATTGTCACGGGTCATCTACAAGTATACAAAGTTTCAAGTCGATCCAATGTTTCTAAGTGGATGAAAATCGTGTTCAAAGATTCCGTTACATAGCTACAAAGACACGTTTTTTGATTATCTGACGATTCTGGCCAGGGTTTTAGAAACAAATATGAAAATATTGTATTGTCACGGGTCCTTTACAAGCATACAACGTTTCAAGTCGATCCAATGTTTCTAAATGGGGGAAAATCGTGTTCAAAAATTCCGTTACATAGATACAAAGACTTTTTTTTTATTTTCTGATGATTCTGGCCATGATTTTAGAAACAAAATATGAAATTATTGTATTGTCACGGGTCATTTACAAATATACAAAGTTTCAAGTCGATCCAATGATTTTAAGTGGGTAAAAATCGCGTTGAAAAATTCCGTTACGTAGATAGGTATATAAGTTACAGGTCAAGCTAATATAAAGTGTGTAAAATGCGACCAGTAGGCCTATATGGGCCAAAAATTAAATGCGAGAGTAATATTAATCACGATTTTGGTGACTTAAATTATAGAAACATGATGATTGGAAAATCTTAGCACAGGACTGGGATATATGTTCGCACAGACGATCATCATGGATCAATAGATCCTTCTAGAAGGAAGTTAAAAGCCATTGGCCAAGAGATATGTCACACAGTGCGAAGGCCTACATTTTAATATGAAAAAAATCTTATTTATAAAAACCTATGTATTAATCACAGAAGTAATGATCATCCAAACCGTTTGGGGTGAAATGTGGTCAGCATGTTGAGTTCCGAGCCGTTGTAGCTGGTTTTCTCAACCTGGAGCCGCTACTTAATGTAGCTACCTAAATGCCTCATGGGACTGCGTGGGCACCGGTCCCATAATGGCCGAAATTCCATTAAAAAATTTCTTCCCCCATGGAGACCCGAACCAGCGTGAGATCCTTCACCTTTGCATCAAGGCATCTTGCTCTAACCACTGGGTTACGGCGCGAGACTGAAACAAACGCAAATTGTATTAAATTGACTAGAAAATTCGTTCTGACGGTTTAGTGCTTAGCATATCTCGTAATTGGATCCGAGGTTCGCGGGTTCAGATCTTCCGGCGATCATGAAATTTTCAGAGCGGAAATATCCTAAATAGTTGAATGCAGGCTTTCACGGCCGGTAATCATGATCATCATTATCCTAAATAGGCCTATGACTTTATTCAAAAAGGGAAGTAAATTCAAAAAGCCTTGCCTTAGATTTACAGAACGTGAAATAATCTCAAATATAAAATTTCCTCTAAATGGCAGGTATCGGTCCTTTTACCTCAGCTTTGAATTGAATCAATAAAACAAATTCAACTTTTAAAATAAAAGAACAAAGAAATATTTAGGGTTTTTTCTATTCTACCCAAGCGATCCGCTTACCTGGTAATGGGTAGAAAAGTACGTTTTCAGAGCAATATTGCCTTAAGGACATGTTTTGTCAAATAGAATACATGACCAATGGAATTGCTGTAAATTTAACCCCCACTATCAATATTTAAATACTATAGATAATAAATTAGACATTGCTTAGTACAGTAGTTTGTTCAGAGGTGTGCAGTGTTTGTGGGAGAGACAGAAGATCATTGAAAATCTACTGAAATACAGTACTGTAAGTATACATCCCATTTTCATGTTTATAAACTGTTCCTTGTGAATATTTAGTTGAATTTCAGATTTCATTATTTTTTTTTAATATGGAATTTACAATTTTATTTAGATTTACAGTTGCTCCCAATAATATTAGGTTTCGGCCAGATAACTCATTTTCTTCAACAAAAATAAATATTTTGTTTCTATTCAACTAATTTAAATTTCTAAATTTTTGATACAACAAAAAATCTTTGTCATCCAGGCAGCCCATACTGTAAAGAGGGCAATATTTTAAAATAATGTACTTTATTCCATTTCTCACATATGTCGTTAAACAATTTTTTTTTCAGCATGTCTATAGTTTACATTAGTATACAGAATTTTATTTGTGTTAATACGTAAGATACATTAATACAATAAACAGTGAATTAGGCCTACTTTAATTCTTTGTATAGTTTTTAATGCAAGGGAATTATTTTGTAGTAAGATTTTTTCAATAATTTTAAATACATTTGTATACTGTTTCGATCTCACAAGATATTCCAACTATTAAAGAATTGAAAGATCCAATATTAAGCGTAATGAAGTAACTGTATACCAATATTAAATTTCAAATTCAATATTTATTTTTATCGTTAGCTTTAATATGAATTGTATTTAATTCTGTAAATTTATTTAAAATAAATGCACAATATATGATATAATTATACACTTCATATTAACTTTTGTTAATATAAGCCATATTTCACATTTTCATTCAAAGAAAAGAATATCAGAACTGTCAATATTCGTAGGATTCTTTTGAAATAATAATTTAGGTTTGTATGTATTAAAAAATATCGTACAAGCGGTTTGAGGACTGATGTAAATTCCATCAAGCATGATTGAACGCATACCTATATTAAATGAATGCAAGCTTGTTCAGATAAAGATGGAACAATTGTGTAACTTTGCTCGGGAAACGGATTTTATTTATTTCGCGAATATATTTCTTCCTTTGGAGGTTTTACTTCTGTTTTATTAGCTAATTCTGAAACAGTTTCTGTTGAACGAATGAGGAAAGAAAGCCGTGAATGGAAGCTTCTTGTACGAAAAATAGGGAAACTCCCAGTTGGTAGACCAAGAATGAGGTGGGAGAATAACTAACTATGATTTGAGGGAAGTAGATTATACAGGGAATGATTGGAAAACATTAGCTCAGGATAGGCTTGTATGGAGAGCTTAAGTTAGCGCGGCCATGAACCTATGGGTTCGACAGTGCCAGTTAGTATGGGACAAGTATTCATACAGCATCGTGAGGAATCTGGGTAGCTACAATAAGTAGTTCCTCCAGGTAAAGAACCCCAGCTTATATTGTCTACCTAAAGTAATTTAATTTAATTTTAAAATTAAATTCCTAGTTTTTAAAGTGTATATAATGCTAGTTTTTAAAGTGTATATAATGGCGAATAGACATGCTGGCCATGTAACCCATACAGGCCTGCAAGCTGGATGATAGACCACTTCTGTGATTTTCGCATGTGGATATGAGGCCAGCAGCCGGCTGGCTAAACTGAGCACCTTGGCCTTTCGAACACGGTTTTAAATAAAAACTGGGCTCAACTGCACTTCTAGCGCTTGATTTTTCACTTATATTGTTGTAAACTATAGCTCTTCTTCTGTATTTACTAACATCATTTTATATTTTAAACTTTTTCAAACAATTGTTATAACATTATTAGAAAATTTTGAAGTATTTATTTAAATATGCAATTCACAACATTATGACACTGTTAGACAATGTTGTGATGCTAATTGTTACTTTCTCCACAGTATATTACTTAGTCTATGATTTTTTTATCGCTGTTTTGGCTTATCGCTGGTTGGATCAGCGTTAGGGAGTGATAAGTAAGTGTACACCCATTTTAATAAATGTTTGGTAATTTTAATGTTATTAATATATTTTTTAAACATATATTTGGGGATTTATTGCAAATATTGGTAATTTAAATTTCATAGCGACGAATATTAATCAAGGATGATAATCGATAAGTGGTTCGATTGTGGGTTATCGCTGGCTCTATAAACTCTGGCACATGCGCACTGTTGTTCGCTAGTTTTTCCAAAAACTGTTCATATAATGAATAAGAATTTGTCTATTTTTAATTGAAGAATGCAATTTTTAAGCCCACTACTCTTGTTTGGCGTAATATTAGGTCAAAGGATGAAAAGGGATGAAGTCCCTATTATTGAAGGTCTGACATACATTGATACAGGATGATCAGGCCAGACACACAATCACAGGAGTCGATGAATTTAAGCGATTTAAGAGTGGATGAGATGAGTATGTGAAAATAGTGGGAATGAAGTTGGCAGATCAAAACGGGAGAAAAAACTGTCCTGGCTACGATTTATTCGTCACGAATTCCACTTGCAGACACAGAGACGCGAACACGAGACCAGATATGGCGGGCGAATGAATGAACACTTGTATCACGATTCCATAAAAAAAAACAAATTAGCACTTAAACACGTATCTGCTGTGTTAATGATTTGATAGGCCTTCGCATTTTGTTGTCGACCTTCGTATTTGCGGAATGATAAAATGTAAGAAAATCTGGATTGATAAATAAAAATCTCCTCTCGCAGGAATTGCATAACTAATATAATTCCACAAGAAGTCGAATTTATGGTCCAATTTTGCTTGTTTATAATATATAGGCCTACGTATATATGTATATAACTTATTATTAAATTGGGGAAAATCTGCTTCTGACGGAAGATTAATTAAAAGTGTAGGCCTGCAGTAAAGCTATTCATGCTGGACTTAAGTTATCTATTTACATATTTATTTATAATTTAATACAAATTTTAAAATCTACCGATTAATTTTTCCATTACATTGTTAAAAACATTAAATAAATTAAACTAATGTAGGCTATCTTATAGGATACATCTCAAATTTGAGGATTAATTAAATTGTATGGTACATGTTATATTGCGAAGAATCAAACATGGCGGTTGCTAGTCTATTTTTAATATTGGCGTAGGTTAAATATCGGTGATTTTTCTTTAGAATAACTTCCTCAGTTTATTTTAATATCATATATTGAGTTTCGTTGTGAAAAATTGAAAATTACGACCGTTAGAGCAACTATTTAAATTTTCGTTTCAGATGAACTCCTGCACCTAATGTTCCGATTTTGCTGATTAACGAACTCGATCTTATTTTCTTAATTAAATGTTATATGACAAATAATGTTGCGTGATTCCGGGTTCTGTGGCCGTGGTCCATAGTTGGTGTTGATACCAGACGTTTCGCCCTCAACTGCGGAGGGCATCTTCAGTGGCGAGTGCTTCTAGGCGTGTTTCCTGGTCGGAAGATCTACTTAGAGTGAGCTCTGCTGACGTTGTGGACGTTGTATTGATACTAGTGGTGGGAGCAGGGTGAGTGAGCGTGGCTCTTGCTGATTGGCTAATGGTCGTCTCCTTGTTGTCCCTAGTGTTGATGCATTTATTTTCTAGTGTATGGTACCAGGCCTTAGGCAATTTGATACCTTATGCTTGCATAAAGAAAATATTAACAGAAAAGAGGAAGGTATCAAATTGCCTAAGGCCTGGTACCATACACTAGAAAATAAATGCATCAACACTAGGGACAACAAGGAGACGACCATTAGCCAATCAGCAAGAGCCACGCTCACTCACCCTGCTCCCACCACTAGTATCAATACAACGTCCACAACGTCAGCAGAGCTCACTCTAAGTAGATCTTCCGACCAGGAAACACGCCTAGAAGCACTCGCCACTGAAGATGCCCTCCGCAGTTGAGGGCGAAACGTCTGGTATCAACACCAACTATGGACCACGGCCACAGAACCCGGAATCACGCAACATTATGATTACCGGCCGTGAAAGCCTGCATTCAACTGTTATATGACAAGTTTGATTTTCGATAAAGAAATGCGGAAGCTAGTGTTAAGTGACACACACACACGCATAAACACACACGCATACACACCACTATATAGGCCTAAGTTTTGGTCATGATCATTTTCGGTGTCTACTAGATAGGTTAGGTGAAAATTTGTAAAAAAATTGAAAATACTTTGAGGACAATCTAAATAGCTCAGTTCCTTAGGATATCGCTGATAAACTTATTCTAACTCGCCCATATATGGATATGAGGCCAGCAGCCAGATGTTAGCCCAAGGGCCTTCTAGGCCTGTCGTGTCATGGCCTTTAACTGGCTTACATTATTGTTAGCTTGTAAATTTAGAGGATGTCTGCCAATATTAAAATACTTTTTTTAATCTTATTTATGTACATTTTAATGTCTGTCATTATCACACTTCATGGCCCAGAAGGCCGGCTACTAGCCTCACATAAATTTATAGAGGTCGGTTATCTATCATCCAGACATGTAGTCACCATGTCCAGTTTCCCAGTTTTATACGTGGTTTCCTCAACCTGGAGTCGCTACCCAAATCCCTCTCGAAACTGAATTGGCCGAAATCCATCCAGAAAATGTTCCCCCATGTGGACTCGAACCAGTGCATGTCCCGAAGCTGTGCGCTAAGGCTTGCCTTAGACCACTCGGCTACGCGGCGGGATTCTTACTCATAATCGCGTCATTTACTTGTTTATCATACTATGATATGAAATGTGTCATGATAATGAACTTCCAACCCAACACTTGCCTTGTTAATTGAGGAAAATCAAGAAAGAACTTTGTAAGTTGGTTGTGCCGGAGTTTGAACATGGAACCTCCCGTATATGAGACAAACTCTATCCCTTGAGCCAACATTCTCGGTAAGATACATATGCTATTTAACCTCGCTCTTTAAGAAAAGTAATTATCGTCGCAATTCAAATTTGGAAGTGTAAAGGTCGAAAAATTTTTGTTCAGATGCCTTTATTTTGGGGGGGGGGCTTTTCTTTCGAAAGAAGCCATGCTGTGGATATTTAATAATAATAATAATAATAATAATTAATGATAATATTGATAATATTGATGATAATGATGATGATAATGACGATGATAATAATGACGATGATAATAATGACGATGATAATGATGACGATGATAATGATGATGATGATGAAGATGATGAAGATGATGAAGATGATGAAGATGATGAAGATGATGAAGATGATGAAGATGATGAAGATGATGAAGATGATGAAGATGATGAAGATGATGAAGATGATGAAGATGATGAAGATGATGAAGATGATGAAGATGATGAAGATGATGAAGATGATGAAGATGATGAAGATGATGAAGATGATGAAGATGATGATGATGATGATGATGATGATGATGATGATGATGATGATGATGATGATGATGATGATGATGATGATGATGATGATGATGATGATGATGATGATGAAGATGATGATAATAGCTTTATTTAACCCTACAACCACCAAAAATTGGTAAAAATTTACCCACAAGTTTTTCTTTTCTTAAAAAGTATTAAAAAATATCCTCCCATATTAATAGACGTTTTTTCTATTTGTCACCCACCATATATACTACTATATTCTATATTTATCCATTTAAAAATTACAAAAATTTAAACAAAAGTCCATTGTTTATATAAAAAGAATTTCGTGTACAATAGGTAAATGTTCTCCATCTGAAAATAATAGTGACCTCTCTGAATGAAGACATTGGAGTGTTTTCAATACAAACTATATTTGTTTGTGTTTTTTTTTACCTGGAAAAAAAATTAATACCTGGTTACCTAGACCTTGTTTGTGTCTTTTTTTTGCCTGGAAAAAAAACTTTATACCTGGTTATTTAGACCAAATATCTCATAGGCCTATAGAAATTTTGGACATTTATATTCAAGTACAATGGATACTAGTCTTTTTTTTTACCTGGAAAAAAAATTTAATACCTGATTATGTAGACCAAATATAATAGGCCTATAGAAATTTTGGACATTCTTTATAGTCAAGTACAAGTAGGCCTATATTCTTATATATTATACCATCTTTCCTAGTTCAAATTTTAGCATTTTTTTATTAATTTTCACCAGGGAACAATTTAATATCTGGTCATTTAATTTTTTTATTTTTGCAAATGCCCCAGGTTGTCTTTCGACATTCCTGGTGTTCTCTCCTGGCATGGCGTACTTGTAACCCACTTCTGAGGTTTGGGCGCTAGAAGGCGGGGTTACGTTGCCCCGATGGAATGATGGGTGATGATAGTGGTGCGCCAGGAGAGTCCCTAATCTTAAGCTGAATCTAAGATGAATATGAATGATATTTGCGATGGCCATATGATTTCGGGTACATTTAAATCTAAAATAGTATATACAAATTTTGGACATTGTGTATATTCAAGCACTATTCTATAGCTGGCTTAACTTGGCAAAGAGAGAGATGGTGATATAAGGGTAGATCCTTAACCGCTTTCGACTAGTTACAAAAGAAAGAACCAACCCTGTTGTCTGATTTCGTCTTCCCCCTTTTCCGTATTAACATATGGTGAAGAAACATTGGTGCGAGTGAGAGAGGTGAGCACAGCTGTCTCTTTCTACAAATCCCTTGCAAAGTTAAGCCAGACGGACTATAACATTGTTTCTAATGTACAACTATTTTAGGCATTATTGCTTGCTATATTTCACTAGTGACATAAAATTCTTAAATTATACAGTTATTGAGAACCTTTATAATCAAAATATTACTTTTATAGTAGTATGCAATTTAGGACGTTTATTGATAAACTAATATAAAAATGAACTTAATTACATACTATAAATATGGATTTACAGCTAAATAACTTATAGCATGGGCAAAATTTACCCTGGGTTGGTGCTCCACGTAACCTTAAATATCTTGGTGTTCTTAGGGTTAATAACAATAGCTTTATTCATTACAGTGTAACCCTCGAAAGGGGATCCTGAAACATGGGACTTCTTTATTTCTACATGGCCATTGACTGCAATAATACCTATTATTATTAACAATAGCTTTATTTTACCTGGCAGAGTTATGACGTCGGAAATCCATGGGGTTTGAACCCGCGAACCTAGGAATCAAAAGTGATAATTGTAACATCAGTCCACCAGGAGCTACCAATTTGGTTGGTATTCAAGCTTCAAGTTAACCTTACCTTAACTAAGATAGGAAATAATTTTCCAATAGCAGAGTACCATATAGATTTGTTACATTGTCTCATCCTTGCAAATCCTGACTAGTCCTATAGAATTATGGATGTATGGAACTTGTAAGTTATACCAAGTTATGTTTCCTGTTGCGCGCGGTAATCTTGCATTTAATAGGCCTACACAATACTGAGAATCACGAAGGAACGGTGAAATTACCATTCCATCCATCCATCCATCCATAGAATTCTGCCCGAGGACCGGTCTTTCACTGCAATCATAGCATTTTCATGCTGTGCTTTGCAGCCTTACTAGGGAATTATAGGTGTGGTAGCTTCCCGTTGCTTTCCACACCGGTAAAGGATGATGATAGTGGCCGAATGATTTTCGGGGACCGTTGGGCCCTAAGCTTCCTGACCTTGTCTTAAAGGTGAGGAAAAAACCGAAAGAAACCTCACCCAGGAGCCTGTCCCGACCGGGAATCGAACCCGGGCCCGCTGCGTGACAATGCAGCACACTACCTCGAGACCACAGCGGTGGACTAAATTACAATTAATGGTAAAATTATTCTACATAATAGAATTCTACTCCAGCATTTGTCAAATCTGTCAGTGTGGCCGATTCTGGGGACTTACAAATGTTACCATCCGAGACCATCCATTCAACTAAACGTTAATTTATAGGCATATATTACCACCTGTTTACTCGACATTTCCCGGTTATTTATTATTTTCTTAATCTTACTAATATGAATCAGTTCAGCAACTCCGATAATGATGGATTCGGCACTATTCTGTCACTTGACATTTTATTCTTCACCCCTTTTCACACCTTCGCCTCCCTTGGGGATGCTAGAGGCCAAATTTTGGCTTAAATCCAATCATATGTCGCCAATCATATGTGACCATCAATGCTATGGATTCGACATTAATATCGGTTGTTTTAAATTATTTTTATATTTCACCCCCCCCTCACCTCTCAAGTAGCTTCTTACCCTTTATAGCATCTTATCTCAATTGTAATTAATGTATGTATCTAGTTCGGTTGAAATTGCTCCAGAGTTATGATAGTAGGCTACAAACATAAAAAACACGTGTGTGTGGGTATATAGCCTATATATAATCACTAGCACGACGGACCTTGGGTTTTTGAAGAGATCAAACGTATTCGAATCCACGATTCGCCAGTTCTTAATTCCCAATATTCTGATGCCACATAAACATTATTCCATTCTGACATGATGCATTTTTAAAAACTTAGTTCTCATTTCACTTATTCTCACTAAAATTTCCAGCTCATTTAAAACCTTTAAACTTTTACAAATTTTACAATTACATAATAATTTTTACAGTCCACATAGGCCTATTATACTTATTTCCTACATTCCATTATCTTTAAGTCAAATTAATGCGTGTGTGTGTGTGTATGTATATATATATATATATATATATATATATATATGATATGAAAAGAAAAATGAATGCTTGAGTCGGGATTCGAACTCGAGTCTCTAAAGTCTGTACCTTTAGCGCTCTAACCAACTGAGCTACTCAAGAATTCCAATACAAGCATACAATTTTCTTATACATGTAGTATTCTCAATTCACACAAGAGGTAGCTGAAATTGTTCCAACTGCCATCTCGCGGCTAACGTAACAGTTAAGCAAATTTTTAAAGAGAATATTTACTTTATAGCAGTAACGCTTTTATATATAGATATTATAAATATATTTTTGACATTTGGCAATGAAGGCAAATATGATATGAAAAGAAAAATGAATGCTTGAGTCGGGATTCGAACTCGAGTCTCTAAAGTCTGTACCTTTAGCGCTCTAACCAACTGAGCTACTCAAGAATTCCAATACAAGCATACAATTTTCTTATACATGTAGTATTCTCAATTCACACAAGAGGTAGCTGAAATTGTTCCAACTGCCATCTCGCGGCTAACGTAACAGTTAAGCAAATTTTTAAAGAGAATATTTACTTTATAGCAGTAACGCTTTTATATATAGATATTATAAATATATATTTATAATATCTATATATATATATATATATATAGTGTCCCGCGCCGTAGCCGAATGGTTAAAACAAGATTTCTTGGCGCAGAGCTATGGGACTTGCTCTGGTCCGGGATGGAGGAAGATATCTTCTCATGAAATTTCGGCCAGTATGGGATAGAGCTCACCTAGCATCGTGAGGAATTTGGGTAGCTACAATAAGTAGCGGCTTCAGATTGAGAAAACCAGGTATAACGGTTGAACGACCCGACGTGCTGACCACGTGTAACCCATTACACTAGCTGTATGAATGTCTATCTCTCTGATTAACACATTTGGATTGTAGGCTCCATGGAGTTTATCTTAGGACATCTGTATAGGCCAATGTATTTACTGTTGGTGTCGTTATATTGTTATGTAGCGAAACATACACGTAGAGGGGGGGGGCGAATCTACCTGATGTGTAGATAAAAGTTGCATCAAAATTTTATTTCTCAAAACGGACACAAAACCCTCTTTGCCACAGATTGTATCATAAATAATACTCCACTGCAAAGAACATGTGCAATTTTAATATTTGAGAATAATATTAATCTGGACAACTCTGGACACAAATTTATCATTAGCATTCAAACTATAAATGATAGATGCGAGTTACATAAAAAACTTCTTGAAAATAAGCAAATCTTATCTTTTTATCATTAAAGAAGATTAGATCATTTGTATTTAAAGTTAGAATGTCGTGAAGTATTACTCTGTCCCTGACGGGCAGTAGTTAGTAAGTGAGCGTGAAAAATCTCAAAAATGAATTGAAAGTTAAAACTCAATGTTGGTGAAATGAAGATTCAACTAGGTAACACCATGAGATTCCAAAAAATGGAAGGTACAGTGATTGTTAGTAGACATATTTAAAATAAATATTAGCTATATCATTTGTTTTAAGCAGCAAATTGACCGAGTGAAATAGAAAAAAAATCGAAGTGAATTTGATGGAACTTTGCTCAGCATGGGTGTAGATAATGGATTTGTGTGTCAAGTTACTATTAAGTACAGTATGTGTAACAATCTGTTTATAGACCTAGATCATATTTCAAGCTCGCGGCCCGGCAGATATCTACTCACTATGCTCCTTTATTCATTTCAAAGGTAATATGGAAAATTATTTTGTGGCGCACTAATTCATAATTGAATAGCAGCTCAGAACGAGGTTGTAAATTTTACTTCTTCCCAAATTCAATTTTAAATGGAAAAAAATGTTGTTAATGGTGTGTGGGATCTTTTCATGTAAAAACAAACTTTGGAAACATTAAGAGGGTTACAACTGGGTGGCTATTCAATTGTTCATTTTTTCCTTCGATATAAAATACGTAACATTGTAACATAACAACTGTTAAATCTTTATAGAAAAAAAAATCTATCGGTTCTAGAGAGAAAAGTTAAGATTGTATTTTTATTATTTAATGAAGCCTTTAACATAGGCCTATTGTCAAATAGCGTTTGTTTTGTTTATATTTTTATTTAGGCTATATTTAATGCTATTATGTAATGGTGAATATAACGAAATAGGTATTGGTAATAAAACTTCAACTCAACATTTGACTTAAATATTGAGGAAACACAAAAATAGTAACTTATTTGGTAGACTCTGTGATTTGAACCCAATATCTCCCGAACAAGTTTCGAATGTTACCAATGAGTTAACTCGCTCGGTTTATTATACCTCTGTAAGAATTTCAACAACTGACAAATTTACGTTCACATTTGATTTGTTTATGATGCCGCACATCATGGCCTTCTTAATCCTTAAATTGGCTACGTATCGAATGAGATAGGCCTGCATGATTTAATTTAATACTTTAATAGACTAACATAGCCTAAGAAATAAGAAGATATTATTTAAATTTGTGTCCAATTACTAAATATATAACTTAGTAGGCGTAATAACTTAGTTATACAAGATTTTGTTTTCATTATGGGCCGACACTTAGGCTAACTGTTTTGCTAATTTAACCCTGAACATTTATAGCTGCACATGACTGACAATATTTTCAAGTAGCCTATATTCAATGTGTCCACCGCTATGGTCTCGAGGTAGCGTGCTGCCTTGTCACGCAGCGGGCCCGGGTTCGATCCCCGGTCGGGGCAGTTTTTCTGGGTGAGGTTTTTATCGGGGTTTTTCCTCACTTGTAAGACAAATGTCAGGAAAACTTTAAGGCCCAAACGGTCCCCGAAATCATATGGCCATCATCTTTATCATCATCATCATCCTTATCATTATCATCATCATCATCCTTCACCGGTGTGGAAAGCAACGGGAAGCTACCACACCTACACAATTCCCTAGTAAAGCTGCAAGCATAGCATGAAAATGCTATGCTTGCAGTGAAGGACCTGCCTTCGGGCAGAATTATTATGGATGGATATTCAATGTAAATATTACTTTTAGTCCGTGCTACCTCAGATTGCAGAATTTCTGCTTTCTGGCTAGCAGTTCTAGGATCAATATCCAGTTGATTTGGACATTTTAATAGTGAAACATTCAATCTCAGGGTAGTGGGGTTGGTGGGTTTAAATTTTGAATTGCTATATTTTGCACATGATGTCTGGATTAAATTTTCAACCTGAGGAGAGTCATATTGAAAATGCATATGGTCCTCTTGATAAAAATTTGTCCATCGGAGGCATTGTTAAGCCTGGCGACAACATCGACTTTATTACACTGAAGACATTTTCAAAACACCGTCATGATACAAACAACAATAATAATTCTCAAAGTATTAATATCCAGTATACACAGTCCCTAGATGTGAAAACAAAACACGTCAAACGAGATATGGGCAAATATGTACATATTTACACCACGTCACAAGCCTATAAACACAGTGAATTTCTAACTTAGAGCTCTTATCAAGAAGTTATAAATTATTCAAATATGGACTAGTACACCATGAAATGTTATGTGAACATTGTGCGAAATCTCATGTTTATACCTCGAATCACCCAGTAGGCACTCGAGAGAAACCCCATAGTAAAAAATCTTTACTTCTCTTTTGATACATAAAATTCATATTAGAATGATTTTTTTAATGTAACCGCTGGAATATTTATTTACAACATGGCATAATTTTTTTAATATTTTTGAAATTCATATTTAGCCATCGTTGAGGTTGTTGAAGTTAAAATAATAAAATTTGTACCTGAACTATCAGTCCTATACAAATTAAAATGCATTAAAAATTTGTAGCCCTGCAGAGCTTCTTGTTTCGCGGGGATGATTGATATAGGTATAATGGAACAAGAAATTCTGAAAGGGCTACTCAATGTTATGGATTTTAATTTGTTGAGGATGACTGGTATCTCAATACTTTACAAAACTTTATCAATGACCGCTGAGGTTGTTGTTAAATATTTAAAACAATAAAAATTGTACCTGTGATGGCAGTCTTCCTCAAGAAATTAAAATTGTTTAAAATGATAAGCTAGGCCTGATGCAACTAGTTCCATTTTCAAAGCAATTCTATATGGAACTAGTTCCGAAAGGTCTCGCTGGTTATTTTAAACAATTTTAATTTCTTGAGGAAGACTGCCACCACTTTTTGTTTCTTTGATATCTCAAATACAAATTTTGATCCTCTAACTTCATAACATACTTTATATAGTAATAAAATACTTTTAAATAATTTAGGAAAGGTTATTTTACTAGAGGTAACTGTTACTTTCAAAATATCAAACTAGTAGAACTTTTAGTGCCTGAATGACATATATACCTACCATACCTTAAAAATGAGTTTGTAAATGTCTTTTCTGATAAAAACTGTCATTGTTTGTATGATTTATATTAATTAGGGTTATGTTGGAGACATTTTAAAACTCATAATTATGACAATGAGACTGAGATGTAATTATGCATGGGGTTCTTTTAAGCCAATTTTAAATAAGAAACAACAAGACTCTAAGTGATAAATTTACCCATACACGGAAAAGTCAACTTAATTCGATATTGACATACACTGATAAAGCTTCGTTATCTCTGTGATAACGATGCCTGAACAGACCAATATTTTAGATAAGTGGTAACTTAAATAAGCGTTAGAGTTTGAACATAGTAATTAGAGACGAAATTATTGAACAAGTATCCCACTTTAAATATTTAGGATGTGACATCAGCTATGGGTATGATAAAGATATTGAACACAAAACACATCAGTTTCAAGCTATTTGTCCTACAAATAAATAGAACATTGAATAATAAAGCCCACAAACAAACAAAATGAAAATTTTATAAAACAATGGCTGTCCCTGTCCTTTTGTATGGGAAAGAATCTTGGATTACCACTACCAAATAAGAAAATAAAATCCCAAGCAGCCGAGATGAAATTTTTAAGAAGAGTAAAAGGCTGCACTAGAATGGACCAGATAAGAAACGAGGATATTCGTGAAGAACTGCAGATCTACTCCATAAAAGAAAAGATATTTAACAACAAGATACAGTGGAAAGAACATGTAGAAAGAATGGAAGAAAGTAGATTACCAAATAAAATCTTACATTATTTTCCAAGAGGAAGAAGAGATGTCGGACGTCCTCGGAAGAGCTGGTCTTAGATCTATTAGTGAAGACGGAACAGGAAACTCTTGCCTAAACCAGGAAGTGAAGAAGAAGATGTTTGAACATCAATGTATGAAAATGATGTTCCATAAATAGCACACAAATGGGCCTATAATATTTACAATAGTTGAATGATAAAAAAATTCATGGAAGATTCCCTACTATTCTGGTATAGTATTTTGATAAAATGACAATTTGATAATTATGATTAACTAACGTGCAAATAATATCCTTATGATTATGTCTGGCCACTTATGCAAAATGTCTCTCCATGCCCTTGAGTGATGAAAAAGTAAGAATGAAATCCAAAATAAAAAGTCCTTACCCGACAGGTCTGAGTGGCGTGGAGCATGTAAACAGTATCTACAAAGGAGAGGTTAAACTAAGGCAGAGTATATTAAAGATAAAATCAATAGTAAATTTACCATAAGAATGTTTTCTCTCTTTTGCAGAAAATGGTAAACCAATATTTTAATAAAAATCAATTATAAGTCCACCGCTGAGGTCTCGAGGTAGCATGCTGTCTTGTCACGCAGCGGGCCCGGTTCGATCCCCGGTCGGGGCAGTTTTTCTGGGTGAGGTTTTTATCGGGGTTTTTCCTCGCCTGTAAGACAAATGTCAGGAAAACTTTAAGGCCGAAACGGTCCCTGTATGGCCATCATCATCATCATCATCCTTCACCGGTGTGGAAAGCAACGGGAAGCTACCACACCTACAATTCCCTAGTAAAGCTGTAAGCATTGCAGTGAAGGACCTGCCCTCTGGCAGAATTACTATGGATGGATAAGTGATGGTAATCTCTGTTACAATTTTCTTATCAAAATACGATGATAAAATAACTTCCGTCTATCTCTAAATGTAGTAAAATTTTCTTAAGAAAATTAGTTGACAAATGAAAATATAACACATTCATAGCACACGCAGCGAAAGAAAACATCTAACGTAATTTCAACATTCCGATTCTCAGGGATCAGCAAATAGGAACAGTGTGCCATCATGCTGTTAGCGAAAAAAAATAGAGACATGGCACTGCAACTTCTTTCAATCTGTTAAGAATCTTCTGTTGCCTGCCTATCTGTTAGTTGGGCATTTCATGGCCACCCTCTGAATAATACTAGAGTTAGGCCTATTCCTATTGGTGTAGGATCGCCCTGTCCTTAAGGAATGTTACGAGCTGGTCTACTTTCTAATTCCAAAATTCAACTCTGCAATGGAATTAAAGGATCTTTGAATTTATGACAGTACAACTGGGGTCCAGAGGAGGGGTATAATTTTGCTACTAATATATTCACTAAATAGCTGAATATTAATATTAACAATAAAACTGAAAACCAACTCAATTAATAAAATACGATCTACATAAATCACGTGATTTTATTTCTGAGGACTTGAAACATTTCAAAATATGTTGCAGCATATTTGAGTTTTTTGGACAAAGAGTGTAAGGGGTGATAGCACAGTGATCAACTGTTAAGATTCGATGTGATACTATGACAACATAGAAATGCTGAACTATCAGAAGCCCAAATATTCACTAATTCCAATCTAGTTATCTCTTCTCCACGTGCTGCACATGAAAAGTCAGAAATTGCTTGTTACTTTGTGGAAACTATGTCGTAGCTGAGCATCATGTCTTGTTGCAAGGTTAGAGACTTAGGCTAGCTCAAGATGCCCCGGGGAAATTTTCTTGCGGAATTTCGCCTACTATGGGACGGTGCCACCTATTACTCGAACGCGTTAACTCTTTAGCTGGAGAGGGGAAGCAATGACGCTAGTGGTGAAGATGGGGAAAATGTCTCCTTCCACCGTTGGTACAAGCGAATGACTGGGATTGGCAAAATATAGTGCTAGATATACTTGAAATAGATGAAGTTAATGAAAGATCTTAGTAGTTTGTATGCCTACGGGTTTCTGGATAATGTGCGTACAGAGAAATTAAATCATCACTGATTTCCAACTACGGTCTGGCAGACTTAAATCTGCATTTACTGTGAATATAGGGTCTATATTTCGCACTTGACATTGTCACTAACAATAGACTATACACGACTGACAAAAATAAACACTGTTATTGCAACCTAAAGATACGTACATATATGCGGGGCACGAACATGCGCGGCGCGTGCGCCGCTCGTGTTATGTTCGTCGAAATTATTAACTTCAACGAACCTCCTGCGATCCATAGGAAACCCACAAACATTCAGTAGACATTTTGCAGAGACAAAGACCTACATTTGGTCATTCCATGTCTCCTTATTCAATTATTTTCTTTTATCAAAACTATTTATTTTCTTCTGGATAGGATACTGAGGAATTTTTACCTGTATACCATATTACGTTGTAAAATAATTTCAAAACTACAATCACTTCAAAAATGTTTTTTAACCAATTATTGAAATTTTATTTTAAAAAATTGAAAAATATGAAGGAATATTAAATTTTTACTAAAATATGAACATTTCGCCAAAATATTATGAAATATGAAAAAATAAGTTGGTCTTATTTGATTCTATAGATTATAAAATGTAAAGATACTCTATGGAGCAACAAAAATTTTTATAGAACGCAAAAATAGTATTATAATATATATATATATATATATAATTTTTTTTTTCAAATGCCCCAGATTTGTCTTTCGACATTCCTGGTGTCTCTCCTGGCATGGCGTACTTGTAACCCACTTCTGAGGCACCTGGAAGGCGGGGTTACGTTGCCCCGATGATATGATGGGTGATGATGATAATGGTGCGCCAGAAGAGTCCCTAATCTTAATCTTAACCTAAGATGAATATGAATGATGATTGCGATGGCGATGGCCATATGATTTCGGTGTCTTACAGGTGAGGAAAAACCCCGATAAAAACCTCACCCAGAAAAACTGTCCCGACCAGGGATCGAACCCGGGCCCGCTGCGTGACAAGGCAGCACGCTACCCCGAGACCACAGCGGTGGACGTATTATAATATATTAATTTTAATATCAACATGAGTACAATTTACAAATGTAATACTTACTTACTTACTTACTTACTGGCACTATCGAACCCGTAGGTTCATGGCCGCGCGGACATAAGCTCTCCATACATCCCTATCCTGAGCCAATGCTTTCCAATCATTCCCTGTATAATTTACTTCCCTCAAGTCATAGTTAATATTATTGTCCCACCTCATTCTTGGTCTACCAACTGGGCGTTTTCCCTCTGACTTTCCTACAAGAAGCTTCCATGATTTACAAATGTAATAGGGCCTACATTACAAAATTATGTATAATACCAGTATTATTTTGTTCTTTGGCATATTTCTCATTTGAGTGAATTTTTTAAGTAGATTGCTGTCGTTGTTTAAAAGGTCATGCATTTTTTTCACAAGAATTTGTTAAATTATATTTCACACATAAAATAACTTTCAAGTCTCAACACTCAATTGCGATTTTTTTATGTCCACACTTTATTTACCAAACAGTGGTCGAATCAACAATGTAAACTTTAATAAGCAGTTCTCAACAATGATTTATTATTAAAGTTTAACATTATTAAATTAACAAAAATAATATAAAACTCATATCCTGGCGAAATAGCTACATGGACGCCAAAAACCGTATATTCCCTTTCCGTTCTCCCGCCTTCCCTAGCTTGTCGTGCATTCTTTCCCAAAAATCGGGACTTTTTTTAAAATGACGCGGGACAAATTGTTAAAAATGGGGACTGTCCCGCCAAAATCGGAACGCCTGGTCATCTTACACAATACGCTTATTACTGGTATGTGTTTTGTGATACTTCATTCATAACATTACGAAATGAACGTGTTTAGTACACACGAAAAAAAAAAAAACAGGCACGCTGTAACAATATTGTGAAATCGTTTTTTTTTATACCTTAGAGTAAGAAATATCGATAGACATCAACGTGCACACTGACCTGACGATCTTCACTATTTATTATAGCGCCAAACCAACAATACTAAGTTATGTGTCAACAATATAACAATATTTTACTTTTCTCTCGCCGGTAGGAAGAAAGTAAAGTAATTATCTTCTTCCTGCATGTCCGGAGATATATCCATTTTATCTCCTATTTCCCTCCAGGCATCTTCTTTCAATTATTTTTTTAAATGATCCTTATGTTGAGAATCCCACAATAATTGTTTGTTTCTATGAAGATCAATTAGTTTTAACATGTTTCCCTCTGACCACTCCAAACTCGAATAATAATAAGGTGCGCGCCGAAAACAACGAACCTCTCAAGTACCCGTCCAAATCTGAACAGCGAACCATCAAAGTGTTCGTGGAAAAAACCGACAATGAGTGGATCGTGGTGCGCGGCATGTGCGCGCACCTTAAAACCCCGTACAAATCTGACGAAGATGGTGCGCGCGAGCGGGTACGTACCTTAAGACAAGTTTACTACCTCCAACCCCTACTCACCCATACCACATTCTTTTAGTTCAGTTTTTTTTCGCATTGAAAGTTAACGTTGTCGAGTAATACCATTGTGAGGAAGTTGGGTGACTACAATAAGTAGCGGTTACAGATTGAGAAAACCAGTTATACCGGGTGAGGATCCGACATGCGACCCCTATAGTGGCTGGATAATCGCGCACGTCTTGTTATCAACACATTAGGATACATGCCGAGTAGTCGACTGCTAGACTAAGAGCCTTCTAGGTTTCAATACCAATAAATATCGTGATAAATTTTCGTTCAAGCAATAGTCACAACATAAAAATTATATAAAATTAAAAAATTATTTACTTTGTATGCAGTCTCCTCTATTTAAAATAATTAAAACGTTATGGGACTTCCGGGAACGTAACATTCTGAAGAAGATGGGACTGTTTCCAATAGGCCTATATTGTTTTATTACTTTGCTAGTTGAGTAGGTACATAATTTTATAATTTTGTATTGCCTCGAGGATTCTCGCGCCAGAAATGTTTAATTATATCCATAAATGTAAAATGTGTCATCTTCATTAAAAACGGCATAACTTAGAAGTTTCCGTGTTGACCCCTTTGTAACTGGTAGAGAAATGATTTTATGAAATAGTTTGGAGTGAACTTGTCGACGAAGCGCATATTTATTAGACTATATATTAAACAATACAGAATTCAAGTTTGTAATGTAGACGGCAAGATATTACTTACTTAAACAGTACAATATTTTATCACAGAACACAAGTAAATTACACATTTTTTGCGAAAGAAACATAGCTAGTTTGCACAAAAAATCGTGGAATCCCACATGTATTTATTGAAAATAGGCCTACGTTAAGGTGTTGAGGGCAAAGATTAGAATCTGTGATTTTACCTCATGACACTTGAACATCCGACCTTCAAATTTCTGAGAAGTCCTAACACTCATTTTCTTTAAAACAATTTCAGTCGGTAACTAACAGGTAGGCTATATTTTATTTTTATCTTTGTTTTGACAGTGATTTTTCTACTGCTTAAAATTGAGAAAAACGATTATTTTCAATTTACATAGAGAGGATTTTTTAAATATCCATTATAGATAAATCGCGGTATTATAAGAGATATTTCAGTCTACAATTGTTTGCCAGTATGGGACTGGTGTCCACCCAGCATCGTGAGGCAATTGGGTAGCTACAATAAGTAGCTGTTCCAGGTTGAGAAAACCAGCTATAACGGCTGGGTGACTCGGCATGCTGATCACATGTTACCCCTATACTGGCCAGAAGATCATCCATCTACCTCTGTGATTGACACATGTGGATGTGAGGCCAACAGTCGGCTGGTAGGCTAAAGGCCTTCCAGGCCTGTCGCGCCATGGAATTATTATTGTTACAAAGCAAACTGGAGATTAAACTTGGTGGAGATTGAGTATTTATCATTTATATTACAACTTTTTTACGATTCATGCAGTACCTAATCTTAACAGCTAGAAATAATATGCACGTATGAACATGGACCATAGTTATGTAACATCATGATAAAACTGATTACAGCGATCTCTAGTTGTTCACGGAGTGAGAAAAATAAACCTTATGTCATGTAGAGACTCAATAGATAACCAAGTAGATTACTATTCAGTTTCAAATATTTCTGAGAAGATAATAGGATCAATAACTATGAACTAACGTACGATTCACATTACTATACAAATAAGATATTTTAATAGCAAATATTAAACAGTTCATTATTCGCACTGTGCGGGCGCACTGCTCTGAGCACCGTTCTTTATTCGCACTGTGCGGGCGCACTGCTCTGAGCACCGTTCTTTATTCGCACTGTGCGGGCGCACTGCTCTGAGCACCGTTCTTTATTCGCACTGTGCGGGCGCACTGCTCTGAGCACCGTTCTTTATTCGCACTGTGCGGGCGCACTGCTCTGAGCACCGTTCTTTATTCGCACTGTGCGGGCGCACTGCTCTGAGCACCGTTCTTTATTCGCACTGTGTGGGCGCACTGCTCTGAGCACCGCGACCTGAAAGATATATTGCGCGACCCATAGACCTACCGCCATTTTTAGGTTTGGCCCACGACTGCGAGATGGGATTAAAACCCTCATCATCGGCCTTTTTTTATTGCTCAAGCTCGGAGCCATGAGCCTGCACCCTGGTATCCCCCACTAGATTCCCGCAACTACATGTTTTCCTGGCATGGGCTGAGATGATAGGTGATGATGTGATGAAATAACATGACCAGAATGGAAGGATGAATGGAAAGTTTTGGTGGGATCAAATAAAAAAAACAGGAGAACCCCGAGGAATCTTGAAAATTTCCGGTATGACCCACCACCAATATCCCTCTGGAACCGCTAGGATTCGAACCTGCGATACCAGTAGGGACACCCGCTCGCGCTAGCCACACGTAGGCCTACACCCAGACGGCATATTAGGCCTAAATATTAATACTGCTCTGTACTAAACTAAAATCCATGACACCACAGACTTAGAAACCCCTTGGGCCACTGGCCTAGAATATATATGTACCATTTACAGATGGACGGTGATCCAGCCAGTTACGGGTGACGTGGGTCAGTATATCGCGCTCCCAGCCCAGCCATTAGAACTAGTTTCCTAAACCTGGAGTCAAATTATTCATGATCCTAAGTGGACTCGGATCCCATACTGGCCGAAGTTACATGAGAAAATTGTCTCCTCCACAGAGACTCAAACCACCTCATGTCCATTACCTCTGCATCTAGGCATGATGCCTTAGACCACTCCTCCACAGAACGAGATGCATTGTTTCATAGTTTTAAAACTGTAAAATCTAATGTTAAAATAAGCATAACGGTGAGCTACATGTACTTTGTAAGAAGAGTTAAGTCACGTAGACTGCGATGGGCAGGACATCTGGCACGAATGGGGAATGAAAGTGACATGGACGTTTCTTGTAGGAAAACCAGAGGAAAAACGCTCAGGTTGTAGACCAAGAATGAGGTGGGAGAATAGCATTAACCATGATTTGAGAGAAATAGATCACGGGGATGATTGGAAAACATTGGCTCAGGATAGGGATATATGGAGAACTTATGTCTGTGTGACCATGAAGCTATGGATTCGATAGTGCCAGTTAAATAATGTTTAATTAAGATCAAAGTGCTACTTGTATTTATTCAGGCTAATATACAGATTGTCCTTGAAATTGAATGTCAAAATTGTGGAAAAGCCCAGTAAACAGAGTACTTGCAGGTAAAGAAACAAAGGTAGGAAATTATATATCAAGCGTCACACTATCTTTAAGACACACTGTCTCTATCCGTGAACAATAAACCCTACACATGATAGCAGGCCTATGTTATTTAAAGCATTTTCTTTTCTTTGTTTAACCTCTTCTTTTCTAGACACTTCTATGGGTCACACCCCACCCTGCCTTTACAGGGACACTACCTGATGGGAAAAATGTCCCAACTTTTCATCATATAGGCCTGACATACATTTAACCAAGGATTTGGAATGTTTCCCAGAAGAGTGATCAGTCTTTAAAGCTCTGAACAATTTAAACTTAGTTTTGATTTAAATTGCCAATATTTTAAAATATTACAACTACTTAAAACTGTAATCAAAAGGAATAACAAACAGTTAAATGTCGAAAAAATACAAATATCAACGTTGGTACAAGATAAAGCATTGACAGCACTATATATAGCATATATAGGCCTATATATATATATATATATATATATATATATATATAACTTATATATATATATATATATATATATATATATAGGGATATTTCGGATTTAAAATATTTTGATACTTTTGCTTGTTTGACAATGGAGTGTAATTGCTGTTCCTCGGTAATTTTCACACAGCATAATTGTGCATATTTTCATAGACGAGTTCCTGCCTGCCACATAATTCAATATCATCTTCGGAAAATCTGGTAAGTAAACAGTACTTTTAACACCATGGCCATATTTCTTTTGCCTGAACGATCTGGTCTCATGAGTAGAGTCTGGATTCGTATGTATTTGCATATTTTTTCCTTGATATGTTCTTTAGTAATAACCGAAAATATTGACTATTCACATAAATCTATACTTTATACTCAAGATTGGCATTACACATTTTTACACATTTTACCCATTACTACATTTTACTGGAATATTACATATTCATATATAAAATGGTCTTCAAATGTAAGTTCAAAATTTTTTGTATACAGTGCAAGGGAAAAAATTGCGCGATAGGCCTAAAAGGCTGCTGGCCTCACATCCACATGTATTAATCGCAGACATCTAGCCAGGACATTATAGCTGGTCTACTTATCGTAGCTACCCAAATGTCTTCCCCCATGGGGACTCGAACCAGCTCAAGTCCCATAGCTCTGTGCCAAGGGTTCTTGCCTTAACCACTCGGCTACAGGTAACATTTCTGTATGATTTATTCTCAACTCTGTTCCGAGGTTCATATGGTAGTCACTGTATTTTATCTAGACAACTCTGCTGACAAAGACTACCTCAATGCACACTTCTTGTGGTTTTCTATAGGGGGAAAAGTCCACAATTAAACACAGTGCAAACCTTCATTAAGGTATATAGTTTCCTGACGTCCCAACTCCTTTCAAAAAATGTTAAACCCAAAATATACAAAACTATTATTCAACCAGTTATATATTATATGGATGCCAAATATTGACTCTTACTTTAAGGGAGGAAAGGAGGTTATGAGTATTTGAGAATGAAGTTCTTAGGAAAATTTTTGGACCAAAGAGAGATGAACAGACAGGTGAATGGAGAAGACTTCATAACAGTGTACTACATGGTATTTATAGGAAGCCAGATATAATAAGAAAACTAAGTCTCGTAGACTGCGATGGGCAGGGAATGTGGCACGAATAGGGAGTGAAAGACGTGCATGGAAGCTTCTTGTAGGAAAACTAGAGGGAAGACATCTAGTTGGTGGACCAAGAATAAGGCGAGAGAATAACATTAACTATGATTTGAGAGAAGTAGGTTATACAGGGGATGATTGGAAAGCATTAGTTCAGGTTAGGGATATGTGGAGATCTTATGTTCGTGCGGCCATGAACCTACGGTTTCGATAGTGCAAGTTAGTTAGTTTTCTTGGAAAACTTTTACTTCCGGATTTTTTTTTCGTAGGCCTATCTTACAAAATCTCAACAATGGAGGAGTACTGAAACTAGTAACTTACTGAACGCATGTATTTAGGAACAAATTTGACAATTCAGGCGATAACACAGTGGAAATTAAAAATAGAATCTCACAAGCAAATCAAACAATAAATGCTTTAAACTCTGTTTGGTGGAGCAAAAATATTACAAAAAGCATAAACTTAAAAATACATCAAACCATAGTTCAAAGAGTTTTAACTTATGGTGCTGAAGTTCGGCAAATTCTACCAGGGAAATGAATATGATTTTAAGTACAGAAATGGACGTTTTAAAAAGATCAGCTGGAGAATCTAGAATGGATAGAATACGAAATAAAGAAATAAAGGAAATTATGGGTGTATTTTAGGTAATCTTTGCTCTGGAATTCTTTTGACATGGTCATACCACTGTAATCTTTTCTTTTTATAATTTCTATAATGTCCTGCTGCTCTTGTCTTTTGACATGACCATACCACTGTAATATTTTCTTTTTTATAATTTCTATGATGTCCTGCTCCCCTTGTACAAGTGAGTACAAGAAGAGAAGGACATCATAGAAATTATAGAAAAGAAAATATTACAGTGGTATGGCCATGTCAAAAGAATGCCAGAGAAAGATTGCCTAAAATTATTTTAGAATTGATCCTATTGGAAAGGAGGAAAAAAAGGAAGACCAAAGAAAACCTCGATAGATGGCGTGCAAGCAGCTATGATTATATCAGAGGATTGGAGGAAGATCAATGGTTGAACACAGAGGAATGGCGTTTGGTTCCCGGAAGACGGCGGCAGCTGTCATGATATCGGATGGTGATAAAATCTAATAGTATGTTAAAAAAAATTTGCCCCCTCCTCCCCTATCACCATGAGGATAAAAATTAATATAACAGAAACTACAAGAAGAAAAGACACGGAAAGTACACCGAACAATTAAACAAAATTATTAAAACAATTTTGAACAAAACTTCTTTAAATTCAACAAAGAAATATACATCCATGACGACGGAATACCAATGGGCAGCCCAATATCAGGCATCATTTCTGAAATATTCCTACAGCACCTAGTAAACAAACATTTTGAAAAATTAAAAGAGAAATTCAAAATCCAACTATTAGTATGATTATGTTGATGGCCTTTTAATAATATATGAAAATGACTTGCACATCGAAAAAGTAATCGCAGATGAATTAAACAAAATGCACAACAAAATTCAATTCATGGAAGAAACTGAAAATAATAACTACATAAATTATTTAGACTAAACAATTTCCAAAAAAAAAACCAACAATAATCTAGACATAGGCCTAAGCATATAGGCCTACAGAAAACCAACAAACACAATAGCTATACACAAAAATCAAGACACCTCATACAACAGAAAATGAGTACCTTTATCAGCCTAATAAACAGAATGTTGAAGCTACCATTAAACAAAACAAACTACAGAAAATGAATTATATAAAATCCCTAGCACATAACAATGGATACAAGGAATGATCAACAAATTGGTCAGAAAACAAAGAATCAATTTAAGAAAGAACAAAACTTGAAGGAAATGTAACACCAATACAAACAATTGGATTACACTAACTTATACAGGAAATGAAACAATCAAATTAGCTAATTCGATTAGGAAACAAGATAAAAACATTAAAATCGCCTTCAAAACTAATAACAAACTCTATCATATCCAACAAAACAGATATAACAAATAAATATGAAAATAAAGGTGTTTATAAACTAAAGAACAATAATTGCGAAAAGTTCTACGTAGGTAAAACAACAAGAAATTTCAACACAAGATATTCTGAACATTACAAAACTGTTATTATTAATTTGCTGCTACGCCTAAATAAATGAAAATTAATGTGGTTTTTATGTTTAGTTGAATAAGTAGAAGGAAAAATAATTATAAATTCATATTTTTTTAGATACCCCGTGCTGATTACCCGGCGTCGCCCGGGAATCTACTTATCCCGATCTTATTGACACAAATGAGCTGAAATACGAAAATTGTGTTTTATGTTTGGTTAAATAAGTAGAAGGAAAAATTTATATCGTAATTATTTTTAGATATCCCATGTCAAGTTTTGCCAAACACATACTAGAAGCAGGTCATCGAATCGATAAAATCGATAACACTATGGCAGTACCACACAGAGAGTGTAACAGCAGGATCAGCATCCTTGAAGATATAGAGATTCTAAAAGAAGCAAATTCAATAAGAACATACCGGCGGACATAATCCCTTTGTTCATCCTATACAATAACATCAGTACCAGTTAAAATGCAGTTGAAACATTGTTTTTGAAAGGCCACCATATTGCAATTACTTGATGAAGTTTAATAATTTAATTGAAGGCGACTGACCTACCAGGTACCAATTTTATATTTAATATCTTATTACATAACCTCAACGGTGCTTTAATATGAATTTTAAAAGTATTGAATGATATTTGGTGGAGTATTAATGTATCGGCTGAGAAATGAACTTATGAGTATACGTAGTAATATTCATCGTATTTAAACGAAATGATCTTTCATAATCTTGTATCAATATCATTTTTAAACATTAGAATTTCAGCAACCACCTTATGTTAGACGAATTTAACAACTAAGGAACGCACTATGTCATTATGTTCCCTGAGAAAAGAAACCTTTAACCAATTATAGTACATTAATGTAAAACAGGCATATAATGTGTAGTATTTATATTGACCAAATCATTTGAAGTAAATAAGAAGATAAGATATGGATATACGCAACGAATAATAAAGACGATCCACTGGAACTGTAGAGGTTCAGCACTACTGCATTAAGTACAAAGAGTCTAACAAAAATAAGATTTTAATTATCGTATTAGTCGCAAATATCTCTTAAAAATTGACATAAATAAGAATTACAAGACGAGGATAACTTAAATACTTCGAAGTGATCTCTCGACAATACATTGCTCTTGGATTCAGAAGGTAATATTTTATATCTTGCATGACTAACTACTTAAATAATTAGGTTTTTATTTTTCGAAAATATTTAGAGGTAGCCATAATTAACACATTCTATGTAAAATTTAATTTAATATTCTCTCCATTCTACTCAGTATAATCTCTCCATTTTTACATGTCATACACCTCCAGTTTTACATTATTTTCCTAACCAGGCTACTAGAATCAAGATCACGTCCGAAATATCACAAACATCCAAGATAAAACATATGAGCAAACAAAACAAGGCGAATAAATTATATATTCCATTTACAAGCTTTCTACCAATTTCAATGAGCAATGTAGTACTAAGATTTAAAGTGACATGCTTTTTTTATGATAACTCTGAAATAAATTCTTTTCTATTCAAAATATTAATTTTAAAATAATCAAGAATAATACATTTAAATAGCCGAAAAATGCCGTTGAAACATACGATAAAAATATTTCTAAAATTAATGCAGTGCATATATTTAGGGCCTATGTAAATGTTATTCAAGATCGATGAAAAAATGGCATTCGATTTTAGGCCTATAGTTTATTTTTTAAATAAACAAAATAAATTTAATATTTGACAAACCGATTTTCTGTAGCAGGGTACCGATCCAATAGATGATATAAACTAGAAACTTATACATTCTATTTCAATGAAAGTGAAATCCTACAAAGATAAGAAATTACTGGAAAATATGCTTGATCCTGTAAAATATTTCATTATTTTAAACCTAAATTCCGACTATCAGTTTAAACATAATCTGTTTAATTAAAACTGCATGCTGTTCATCTGCAACGAAAAAATAAACTTATCTCCGTCATTATAAATTACAACTTAAACCTAAATTCTTTCATGGCAAGTATTTTATTGAAGCACGATTATATATACCTTCAAGATACCCGTATTACCAATATTACTTTCATGTAAGTTTGAATTAGCATTACTACGCCTTTATAAACCTTTATAGGGGGGTACACCTTGTTATTTTTTTTTTCTTTTCAGTCACTATATATAAGGAGCTACTTGGTGGCAGTGGAGACCGAGTTCTTATATATATAAGAAAAGTGAATGTTTGTACTACACTTGCTCGGTTGCGTAATCGGTAGCGCACTGGGATATACATCCAGAGGTCCGGGTTTAAGTCCCGTCCGAGCATTTATTTTTCTTATGTCATATTAAGCTTGCATTGCTCAATGTAAAAAAAATAATTATAACATCTATAAAGCGTCACTGCTATAAAGTAAAAATATTCTCTTTAATTTGCTTACTTGTGATAGGAGCTACTAGGTGGCAGTGGAGACGGAGTTCCCACTACATCTAGTAATAATGAGAATATATATATATATATATATATATATATATATATAAGAAAAATGAATGTTTGTACTAGACTTGCTCGGTAGCGTAATTCGCCAAGATTTGTTCTATATGAAGGTGTTTGTTTAATTATTTAAGATATTTTAAGATCTTATTATCAGATATATCTACTTATATCTACTTAGATACACTGCTCAAAACAATTAGAGGAACACTTGTAATAAATTGAATAAGTAATTGTTTTATAAAGCTGTGATGCTGAAAGTTGGACAATATGTAAATTGAATTATTCATTTTATCATTGGATACAAATTTTAAAGATCCATGGCCTAAATACAGAGAAATTACCTCAAATAACAAATATAGAGATTCTTTTTTATTTTGGAAGGCACTGGCCACTTCTAATTGGTAAGCTTCCTGATGTTGCTATAGGCCTAGTGACGAATGTTGTTTATTGTCTTGTTTATTGAAGTCTCTGACAAAATGAGGCATTTAAATGAGTTTGAAGTGTATCATGATGCTCTACATCTTTTACGACAAGGTCAATCTCTGCGACAAGTGGCTAGAGAGCTTCGGGTTTCTCCTTCCGTGGTGTCCAGGTTACGCAACAGGCACAGAGAGACAGGTCAGTATTGTAGAAGACGTGGCCAGGGCCGTAAATTTAAAACAAGCCCCCAGGATGACAGATACGTTGTTCTTTCTGCTCTTCGACAGCGTACAAAAACTGCAAAGGACCTGCAAAATGACCTTCATATGGCTTCCGGAATCCGGGTTTCAGACCAAAACATAAGGAACAGATTAAGGAAAGAGAATATTCGTCCAAAAAGGCCCGTTAAAAAACCACGCTTAACAAATGGGCATAAGGCAGCAAGACGTGCGGTACGCTGAAAACCATGGTGATTGGAACCTGAACCAGGGGGAGTCTGTGCTCTTCTCGGACGAATCCAGGTATCGTCTTACACGTTGTGATGGTCAATTGAGGGTGTGGGGACGGCCAGGAGAAAGATTTTCTGCAGAGGCTGTACAGAAAATTGATAGATTCGGAGGAAGTTCCATAATGGTGTGGGCCGGAGTTATGTACAACAATCGTACGGACCTTGTACTTGTTTCCCCAGCGACTGAATGCTGTCCGGGTATATCGAGCACGTTCTGGAAGAGCATGTAGTACCTGCTGCCATTGGAGTAGGCCCTGGATTTCTGTTTATGCAGGATAATGCCAGGGCACATTCTGCGGCTGTCACCAGGGATTTCCTGAGGAGGAATGAAATTGAGGCAATGGAGTGGCCAGCGGTCAGCCCAGACTTCAACCCTATTGAACACTTGTGGGATCGTCTAGACAGGAAGGTCAGGAACCGACATCAAGCTCCACAAACTCTGTAGCAACTTGGAGATGCTCTGAAGGAGGAATGGGAGAATATCCCGCAAGAGGAAATCCAGAATCTTATTGGGAGCATGCCTCGAAGATGCCAAACTGTGTTTAACTTTGAAAAATAAGTACAAGATTCAATTGCTTACAGAGCGGAATTATTTGAAAAGTTAATTGTCAGCGTTATTCATTTGTTTTTACTGACATGAGCAATAAATAAATAAATAAATAACCACAAATAATGTACTTTATTAATATAATGTTTGTACCTTTATCCAATGAAAAAATATTTGCATGTTTCATAGTGTTCCTCTAATTGTTTTGAACAGTGTACTTATATCTAGAAGGTTAATCTCATGAAAATGTCCAACTATTGGCTATGTCCACAATTATAAAATACCCATAATTCCACAATTTCCACACAACATAAATGTTTATCATAACCCATAAGTAATACCACGAATAATTTCCAATTTATCTAGATGATTTGGAAATCAAGAGTGGCATTTATTAGGACTATTTAACGAATAAAATTAAGATGTTTACTCACAAATCATTATTTAAATATAGTTACTTTAAAATATTGATATATTTAATGTAAACGACGATGTTTGAAAACAAATGAGAAACGTTTATGTTTCATTTGTTCATGCACTGCAACTAGATCATATTATTTTATTGCCAAATAAGATCGCAATATTGTAACATGCACCCTAGAGGTGAGAAAATGAAACACATTAATCTGTATAATATAACCAACACTATAGGTAATTATTGTTTTTAGGAAACAACTCGGTAAAATCAATTATTGAACACACAATTATCAAATGTATACTTCGAAGGAATCTTATTATTTGCTATATTCAATATAGGCATACTTGGAAAATCAGTCACTGCAAAATAATGGTCTGACCTGTTCAGAATATTAAAAAGGAGGAACTTTCTTTAATATGATAAACAGAAATCGTTAATTATCGAGGTGAAACAGGACTGTGATCGGTTGTAAAACAAAATTCATTGAAACGTGATTGGTCATTTGACTCCCATTTGGGGCATGAGTTAAATAAGTCAATAAATTGTCCCCATTTGTTAAATTTCGACTAAAATAAAATCCAAGTGGCAAAATTTTAAACTAATAGGAGAGAAATTATATTTCAATTTATATTACTATAATTTAAATATCACTCATCTCGGGGGGGGGGATGGTTAGTCCAAATGTGGCACAAACAAGATAAGTCAAAATATCTGCTTTTCGCATTGAGCTTTCTCCAATTTATAAAGTGGAGTGTGTAAAGTGATCCCACTACAGGCCTCAGGAGGCCCTTGGGGTAGTAGGAGGTCAAGGCTCCCACTTTCTTGACATTCGGCACTTGATGTCAGCCGGGTTGTCAGCCCTGCGTGACGGCCGCCTTTACCCCCAGAACGACTGTCTTATATAACTAATAGAATAAATAATAGGCTTATTAAATTTTTACCATATTAAACGACACAAAGAACAGGAGGCCTACACATTAAGAAAATAATAAAAATGCGAATAAATTGACTTATCTGGTTTTTTCCCGGGAATGAGTGATGCTAGAGGTCTACATAAAATTTTATTGTTCGTCATATTATAGGGACATCTTGTTAAGTAACCATATAGCTAGATGTCATAATGAATTACTATCTGATACCGAGGGATAATTTTCATATTTGGACGGCGTTATGTAACAACCGGCTATGCGCTATTATCTACGTTCCGAGAAGAATGCGTTTTAAACTCTAGCAAGAGCTATTTAATTATTTTTGAAACGATAATCACTTTTACGATAATACTGTAGGCTATATCCCGATTCTAACTTTATGAGTAAAACCTATTTATTTTGATCGTCAGTATTCCAATATTTCACTTAGACGTATTGAGAATATCGTTCTGCATCAATCAGTTAAGCGCCGTAAGTGGGCTTTTACACGGTTGATGCATATTAGTATGGGATATTTTATTATGTATCAAACAGCCAAGCGTCAAGGTAATGCGTATACACTGTTGATGTAAAATGTTGTATCATAATATTAGTAGTGTTTGTTTGCACAATACACTTATTATTGATATGTGTTTATAGGCTATATTGTATTGTTTCATAATACTTCATACATATTACATTATGGAAAGTGCGTTTTAAATGAATGCTTTCTAAATAAATATAATGTTTTCCTACAATTACAATAAAAAAAACACACACACACAAAGAATGAAAAAAAAGAGGCATGCTGTAACAATTTTGTGAAAATTAATTAAATTTGCACACGGCCTATACATGACTAATAATATGCTTATGTAAACGTGAACAATATTTAAAATAAGTGAAACAACAGTGAATAATACTAATAATCTCTCATATTTTTAACATGAATTATTTACTCGTATATTGGAAATTCATACATAGGCCTACTGAATTATCATTGAGTAAATTTATAAAATATATACACTTTTCATTTTAAGAAAATAGAACGAATTTTACAAACTGGTAACTCTGTTATCTATTACAATGACCTCTGAATTGACAAGCGCCTTATTTTTTCATCTTTATGTTTATAAAATAGGAGTAGGCTATATGGAATTCGTGAAACAAAACATGATACACGTAAAACTCTTAGGCCTACACTCCGGCAGTGAGACAGAAAATGCCTTTCCGTTTTCGGGGCAGTTCTTATAAACCATAGGCTATCTAAAATTTTCTGAGCTCTGGATGTCATTATAACATTAAAGAATCACACTATTAATTCTTCACTATTAATTGTGGCGCCAAACCCACAATACTCAATCATGCATTAATAATATAAGAGCGGGAACGTTTGGCGCTAAGCTACTTAATGCAATATTAAGATCTAGTCCCCTACCTGTTTGTTGCAAAACACAGAATCTCTGATAGGACTAATGGCGTTTAGATGTTTCTTTAATAATAAGGCTAGATTTAAAGATTTGGCGCTAAATTTGTGCGTAAACTTACCTCATGAGCCAGTGCAAAAGATGGCATATTTTTTTTTAAATGGCGCTTAACGGTTGATACATAACGCCGTCGATTTATAGTTTTGAAAGTTTGAAAATCAAAATATTCGCTATATTAACATCAACCATAATTTGACGGAATTGAGTTATAGCCTACAGGCTATGGTTAAAAAAATTACCTCAAGATAGAGATATTCGTTTGTGTCCCCGGGATCAGTGACTCAGTAATAGGGAACAAACTGAACGAATTAAACGATTCCTAACTTTCATTGCATTTGTTTGAGACAACTGTTTATTTATTTTATTTAACCTGATGGAGTTAAGACCGTAAAGTCTTCTGTTCCACTTCCCAGAGGTTAAGTTACGCCATTGAAATAATTGATGGCGCACAGATAATTTTGAAGTATCAGAACGAAGCCACTGCTCATGATCAGAGATCAGCTATTTCGTTCACTACAACTATTTGAGAAACTAAATTCGTTCTCTTTTCGTTGTGTGTCGTGCAATGGAAAACAATTTCGTGTAAATAAGTAGTGCGGTAAATACTGAAAATAAAACAAAGCAAAAGAAATGAAACAAAAGAAAGATAATTAATTTAAATAAGGACGAGAGAGAGAGAGAGAGAGAGAGAGAGAGAGAGAGAGAGAAAGAGAAATAAGCATGACAGCAGGATCGAACACGCGACCTCGTGCACGGGAAACAGAAGCTCCCTCCACTAGACCACAACCATCTCTCCTAGAAATTGTCTGTATGAAGTACTTCATGACTTGCACAATGAAATTAGATATTAACTTAATTTAATCAGACTCATTTTGTATTAGCAATGGAAATAAATAATTTTATTATGCCATGTGTTTTGTAAACAAAGTAATGAGACGTTAGTCGTTATTGATTTTCTCTCTCTATATATAGGCCTATATCCATCCATCCATCCATAGTAATTCTGCCCGTGTGCAGGTCTTTCACTGCAATCATAGCATTTTCATGCTATGCTTTGCAGGTTTACTAGGGAATTGTAGGTGAGGTAGCTTCCCGTTGCTTTCCACACACACACACACACACACACACACACACACACACACACACACATATATATATATATATGAGCTGTTTACTTCAATTTATTTATTTCCATTTATTCCGTTCCATAGTAATTCTGCGTAAGGGCAGGTCTTTTACTGCAATCATAGCATTTTCATGCTATATTTTGCAGCTTTACTAGGGAACTGGAGGTGTGGTAGCTTCCCGTTTCTTTCCATACCGGTGAAGAATGTTGATAATTATAAGGACGATAATGGTCGGATGATTTTCGGGTACCGTTGGACCCTGAGCTTCCTGACGTGTATCTTACAGATGAGGAAAAACCTCGAAAAAATCTCACCCAGGTGCCTGTCCCGACCGGGAATATTTCTATGTGTACAAATTTATTTTCATAACGAAGCCTGGTAACATGTACACATATTGAAAATTATCAACGTTATTAAATAATAATAATAATAATAATAATAATAATAATAATAATAATAATAATAATAATAATAATAATAAATAAAAAACATGTGTATATACCTGATTAGAACCGAACGTGTGACCGCGTCGTCGAAAAAGAAGCATCTTACCGACTGATCCACTGAAGCGAACGATACGAATGTTGCATGAAGAGAGACTTATGCCGTACGCTTTGCGCTCGAATGAGTCAGAACATGTAACAACGTACTGGTGTGAATTGCTCTTGAAAATTCTTTAACTTTCCATCATCAAGATTGGCGGCATCATTTTTTTTTCAAACGCTGTACATGTTGATTAATGATGCATAACAGGCATAGGCTACATAATAGAGAGTTGACAAGGGAAAAAACAGTAATAATAATATTAATGACGATAATGATGATGACGATAATGATGATGACGATAATGATGATGACGATGACGATAATAATAATGACGATGACGATAATGATAATGGCGATGAAGACGATGACGACGATGACGATTACGATTACGACGATGACGATTACGACGATGACGATTACGGTAACGACGATGACGACGATGACGATTACGGTAACGACGATGACGATGACGATTACGATAACGACGATGACGATTACGATAACGACGATGACGATTACGATAACGACGATGACGATTACGATTACGACGATGACGATTACGACGATGACGATTACGGTAACGACGATGACGACGATGACGATTACGGTAACGACGATGACGATGACGATTACGATAACGACGATGACGATTACGATAACGACGATGACGATTACGATAACGACGATGACGATTACGATAACGACGATGACGATTACGATAACGACAATGACGATTACGATAACGACGATGACGATTACGATAACGACGATGACGATTACGATAACGACGATGACGATTACGATAACGACGATGACGATTACGATAACGACGATGACGATTACGGTAACGACGATGACGATAACGACGATGACGATAACGACGATGACGATTACGGCAACGACGATGACGATTACGATAACGACGATTACGATTACGATAACGACGATGACGATTACGATTACGACGATGACGATTACGATAACGACGATGACGATTACGATAACGACGATGACGATTACGATAACGACGATGACGATTACGATTACGACGATGACGATTACGATAACGACGATGACGATTACGATAACGACGATGACGATTACGATAACGACGACGACGATGACGATTACGATAACGACGATGACGATTACGATAACGACGATGACGATTACGATAACGACGATGACGATTACGATAACGACGATGACGATTACGATAACGACGATGACGATTACGATAACGACGATGACGATTACGATAACGACGATGACGATTACGATAACGACGATGACGATTACGATAACGACGATGACGATTACGATAACGACGATTACGATAACGACGATTACGATAACGACGATTACGATAACGACGATTACGATAACGACGATTACGATAACGATTACGATAACGATTACGATAACGATGATGTCGATGATGACGATGACGTCGATGACGTCGATGACGTCGATGACGATGATGACGATGACGTCGATGACGATGACGTCGATGACGATGACGTCGATGACGATGACGACGATGACGATGATATTGACGATGATGACGATGATAATGATAATGACAATGACATGCCGATGATGATAATGATAATGAATGCCGATGATGATAATGATAATGACATGCCGATGATGATAATGACGATGACGATGACGATAATGACGATAATGACGATAATGACGATAATGATAATGACGATAATGACGATGATGATGATAATGATAATGACGATAATGACGATGATGATGATAATGATAATGACGATAATGACGATGATGATGATAATGATAATGACGATAATGACGATGATAAACTAAAATTTAAGTAATTATCTTGGTGAAGAATGTGGTAAAATATTAAAGAATAATAAAAGTATACATGAAACACGGTTATACATTATCTAAGGAAATATTTAGTGAGCTTTTTTTTAAATGTTTTGAATCGGGCAGTCCTTGATATACGAGGGAAATGAATTCTAGGGTCAGATGGCTAAAACAAGGAAATATGAGAAATAGTGAGCTATTCTATGAAGAGGAACAATTAGAGATAAATTTTCTCTCGATCGTGTATTTAAGTTATGGTGGGAAAATAGTGAATGGAAACGAGTAGAAATATAAAGGGATATTGAGGTAGACAGTGTCGTATAAGGAGAGGCAATGTATCTTTAGCATGTTTTCTCCGCGGAGCCAAGACAAATTTCAAATACTGAAGTTATATGATATGATTAACGGAAGTTGCATATATAACGCGCACAAGCTTTATGAACTCGTTCAAAGACGAGTAGGCCTAAGAAAATTCATAAATCTAATTAGCTAGCAACTCCTCTTATGATTTAGAGGATCATCACTGGGAATTTTATGTATTCAAATGCTGATCCATTTTCATTCTGCATAATTATTTGTTAATGTGAACTAGTGATAATTCCTTCATTTCAAATCCAAGAATGGTGCTTAAACCGACAACACAAGCGTGACGCATCATAATGTAACTATTCAAAAGGATAAACCCATGTTTATCTAGGACTCCATGTGCAAAATGTAAACTTCCCAAATCGAAGTTCAAAGATAACATTCAATGGCCATAAGCCTAAAATATTTGTAACTGGGTTCATTGTAGAATTTATTATTACATTTATTATTATCATAAGTAATGCCACGAGTGATTTCCAATTTATCTAGAAAATTTGGAAATCAAGAGTGGCATTTGTTAGGATTATTTAACGAATAAAATTAAGCTGTTCACTCACAAATCATTATTTTAAAATATGTATACATTTAATGTAAACGGCGATATTTGAAAACAAATGAGAAACGTTTATGGTTCACTTGCTCATCACTGCAACCAGATCATATTATTTATTGCCAAATGATTGAATTATTGTAAGAATGCACCCTAGTGGAGAAAGTGTTTATAACCAACATTACAGGTTATTAATTAATTTATGATGCCCTATGATGTAAATGTCAATTATATTTTCCTGGAACGTGAATACCTGGAAAATAATATGTTTAAGAAAGTGCAAACAGTGTTTTTTCTTCTTTTTTTGTGGTATAATCAATTGCTACAAATGTTTTTATATTATATCCCGCAAGCATTATATGTTTACATTCATGCACTAGGCCTACATATATTATCGCCTCACTATGATAGTTGTCCAGCGGCTCGCTTTGTTTCCCCGCAGCTGTTACATATAATTAAATACAAAGATGCCGACTACCGCTACGTGAATGTTATTCATTATCACGCATTGTCGCGGCACCCGTTTTTATATAGGCCTAAACGGACAACCATCATGGTGAGGCGACAATACAATCTGGTAGCCACAAGCATTCTTACATCTTAATGAATAAATTGATACATTCAACGTATTTCTTAGAGAGTTAGTTACTGCAAAATAATGCTCTGATCTATTCAAAATGTTAAAAAAGGAGGAGCTTGACTTTAAAGTGATAAAATTGAATTGATAAAATGGAGGTGAATAACGACTGTAATTGGTTGTAAATCAAAATTCATTGAAATGTGATTGGTCATTGACTCCCATTTGGGACATTAGTTAAATAGTGAAAGATAATCCCCAGCTTAACAAATACATTTTTCTCTTTCTTCGACAAAATTTACGTATATAAGCGCCTTTTTTTAAACTTTTATTCTTAGTTTTCGATATTTTATAGTTTTAATTATGGATGGAAGTGGAAACCAATTTGTTCAACTTGTTCTACAATATTCTCTTAATAAGTTAAGATAGTAAAAATAATATCCGAGACATCAGGCGTAGGCCTACTCAACATTGCAATTCATTGAAATTGTGTAAAGCCTTTCAGAACTACTTGTTTCATCTTATCTCAAGTACTAATTGTATTATTTTAACTTATTACAAAACAACCTCAACGGTGGTTTAGTACGAATTTGAAAAGTATTGACAATATTTTATTTAGTTGCTTCGTTCATTTTTTTAGAATATTCCACAATACAGTGTTTCTTCTTCAACCCAAAGTCATTTGTCGCCAGAGGTTCCTGTATAAAGCATCTTCTTCCCTCAAATCTCACTCCATCTATCCAACTTTATGTAGATCGACCTCTTCCAGTTCTTCCATTAGCTTTCAAATTAAGGATCTTCTTTGGTATTCTCTCTATCTGAAATTCTTAATAAAATTCTATCAGTGAATCGATTAAAAAAAGTTTTTGTCAATGGCTATAAAGTATAACATTCATTTTAAGCATGTTAAATACTACCTATACTGTTAGTCATGTATTCATTTGTGAACTGATAACCCATTCACCTGCTGCTAACGGATCAAATTTAAATGGATCCCTCCAATTTTATCTAATTCATCTGTCGATAAGACATATTGGTAAATTACCAAAATTTTAAATTTAACATGTTAATGCATTTAATGCAAAAATGAGTAGCCAAAATCATACTCAAATTGTTAACCTTTGAAAGCTGAGATACTAATTTCATAAATTAAATTAATTTTCATATTATGTCCAACGCTGTGGTCTCGAGTTAGCGTCGCTGCCTTGCGCTAGCTCCATTTCCCATGGAGGAAGAAATTTTCACATGCAATTTCTGCCAGTATGGGACCGGTGCATACCCAGCATCGTGAGGAATTTGGGTAGCTGCAATAAATACTGGCTCCAGCTTTAATAGCTGGGGGACCCGACATGTGTCACCTCTACACTGGCTGGATGATCGTGTACCTCTGTGATTAGCACATGTGGATGTGAGGCCAAGGGCCTTTTTGGCCTGTCGCGCCGTGGAGTTTAGTTTTTTAGGGGAATGGGTGAACCCCCCCCCCAAAATAGTCTGCCTTGAATCCCAGATTTAGTGAACGAGACACTCACTCGGGACCAAGAGGAATAGGAGGTCAAGTGTATAACCATTCGTTGCACGGAGCCACCTCAAATTGAACCAACTTAAATTTTAATACACAATTTATAGTAAGTTTCGTATCAATGATTATAGCAACTATTCGCAAATACAATTCAATGTTATTTCTTCTTTTTCAGAAACAGAAATCAAACTGGCTCCACTCAGGACATGTCGAGATTCGGATTCAGATTCAGACTCTGATTCATACTCGGAACCGAGCTACTCCGAGACAAGTGGTTACACGTCGGAGGATTCCTCGGTACTTCGAGACTTTGTTGACATGAGCAATGAAGATACTGATTCTGAAGAAGTCGCCTTACAACAAGAAAACATAATTCCAAACTACAATTTTCCGGAGCATAATGATAGAAATGGAGGAATACAAAATCACAACGAAAACGAGGATCCCAATGAAAACGAAGATCCCAATGAAAACGAGGATAGCAGCGAAAACGAGGATAGCAGCGAAAACGAGGATAGCAGCGAAAACGAGGATAGCAGCGAAAACGAGGATAGCAGCGAAAACGAGGATAGCTGCGAAAACGAGGATAGCTGCGAAAACGAGGATAGCTGCGAAAACGAGGATAGCTGCGAAAACGAGGATAGCTGCGAAAACGAGGATAGCTGCGAAAACGAGGATAGCTGCGAAAACGAGGATAGCTGCGAAAACGAGGATCGCAGCGAAAACGAAGGTAAATATTACGAAATATATTACTAACGCTAAATAAAAATAAAATTGGACAAATTTATAACAGTTTTTATTAACCACGCTAGATTGTTCTATATTTAACTTTATTTCATTCTTATTTAAGATGTTTTAACTAGTCTTATAGTCTTGTGATCAGATCTTATGACTACAATTCATGAGGTCGCGTGTTCGATTCCGCTCAGACCATATACATTTTTCTTTAAAGGGAATTATTCCTGTGGTCGTCCATTATCCGGAATTTAAGTTAACTCTAAGTTCAGGGATTTCTCCAGGTGCTTCATTGCAATTTACCACCCATCATATCATCGGGGTAATGCAACTAGGTTTCCAGGCGCCTCAACGGCCAATGCCAGGAGAGAACGCCTGAAATACCGCAAGACAAAACGGAGGCATGGGTAGAAAAAAAAATCTTATCGCGTCTAGAACTTAGCATTATTGCCGAAAGGGTTAGCCATGCCAGACAGGTCGAAGGCCATAAACTGGTCGAAAGGGTGACGATCTTTTGCCATAAAGATACAACCGTCAAGTAAGGCAGACATGGTTTTCCAATGGGGTAAAACTTTCCGGAGGTAAAATAGTCTGCCATTCGGTTTTCCAGGGGGAAATATTTCAGAAAATCAATGCAAAAGGCTTACATACTGGTCCATATTCCTACAAACATGGAATGTTGCAACGTAATTTAGTAGTGGACACTAAAAATATTAACACTGAATTACATAAATCACCCTTGGATATAGGCCTAGTGACATAAAATAAAGTGGCTAGAAGGTAGTCAGGAATCAGGAAAAATTACATCATACGATGGGAGTGCAGTGAGGTCTTCGGTTTTTTAGTCCGAAGAAAGTTCCTCCCAGTTATCTGAGATGTTAAGTTTGTTAGGATTTATATATGATTCCAAAGGGTAAACTGTATGATTTTGTAAAATTCAATTCACATAGTCGCAAAGAAAATACGGATGACAATATCAAAGATGAGTTCTATAAAGAATTAGAATGCGTATTTAATAGTCTTTCACATCGTACGAAAAGTGTCTTGAAAAATACATTTTCTCCCACTGGTTTTATCAGTTCTGCTGAGATCTTATCTGAACCTGACGCTTTATACATCTTTAATGTTTCTATCGTCATTTCAACCTCTAGTGTATTTAGAGTAGGCCTAAATAAGCTTACAACAGAGCAGTTATTTTTTTAATACAAGACAAATTTTAGAAAAGAACTGGTAATAGTAACAGCCCTGTACATTAACTGTACTTATATTTAAAAAAGGCACAGAACTGAATTAAGAGGGAGAAGTAGTATACTATTATGAAGGAATTCGAAATTTCTAATACTCGTAGCTAGTTAAACAAATTCGAATGTGTTTAAATACTCTAAATGACACACAGAGTAGGGCTCGTGTAGACAAAGTTCTCACACTTTCGAAATTCGCAATGGATGCACCATTCCATCTACTATTTAAATTTATACTATAGCATGCCATCAGAACTTCAGAGGATAAAGAAGGCCTCCAGGTCAATGGTAGGCCTATTAATAAGCTGTTGGTAGTATTAGGCGACAGATACTAAAGGGCAACATAAACATGTATGAGATACTAAGGGCCAACATACACACGTGTATCGAGAAACATTAATAAATTTAAGTTGAAAGTAGACATAAATAAAACTAAATATATGGTCATACGTAGAAATAAGTTATATAATAAATTGATTTGGTGTTTATTTGATGAAAATCCGTGATGTTTGTTCGACATTTGTTTCAAGAAGATACAGTGTCTTGAAACAGCTGTTACGAATGTTGAGTAAAATAAGTATTTATGAAAATAACTTAAACCTTTATTAGCTTTATTATAACCGGAAAAGTTGCTCTTATTTGAATAATTTCGGATTCTGTTTATGTAATTTTTAATTCAAATAATGATATAATAAATTCAAGGTAAATATTATTTATTGTGTAATGATAAAATATAATGAACGTTTTTGTAATATCGAAGAGAAGAGTAACAATGATTACGTCATTCTTATTGTTGTGATAAACAATAGATGTTGAAGTTACGGACAAATTATTACCAGAAAAAATGTTTAAATAATGTGGGCTTGAGTCGGCCGAACATTAAATATATGACTGGAGAATTGGGAAAGGAGGCGAGTGAATCATGTTGTTTCTTGATTAGGTAATTACCAATCAAAACCTGACAACAAGACAATTTACAACAAAGGAAGAAGGGATGGCTATAAGAAGATGAACCATCGACGCCATTAAGTGCTCACTATGTAAAAGTTAATTTATCGATAATAATTATTATAATTTGAATTAAATATAATAAAAATAAAGCATGAATTACATAAGTGGAGTAAACATAATATTTATGAAGTATTTTTAAATTGGCATAATTTCATTAAATAAAATAAAATAGGTTACATCAAGTTGATGTGACTATATAAATAATAGAAAATAATAATTAAATATTATATAATTCAAGTGAGATGTAAATTACATAATAATTAAAGAAGAATTATTTAAGAATCTTATATAATTAAATATAAAACTGTGATAACAAGTTTATTGATAATGTATCAAATTGATAATCATATTAAAGAACCGATATAAATAAAACAAGTTTCATTTTCAATATTATAACTTGTTTTGTGAATAATATGATAACTTATTAAAGAAAATAATATTTTATTTAATGAAAGATTTTACTACTCATCAATCGTGATAAGAAATAGTTCCCTTGAGAAGAGTGTGACATGCCGGTGCAATTCCTTGAGAAGAGAGGTAATATACTCCCATTATTTAAAAAATGAATACGTTATGTAATGAAAATGGACAGTTAATGACAAATGAAGGACATTTTGAAGAAGTGCCGGAATTCAAATATCTAGGAACAATAATTACAAATACGAGTAAGTTGCATAAAAAATTAAACATAGGCTCGTCATCCCAATTTCTGTCTTAAAAGTAAAAACTGAAAATCTATGAAACTGTTATCCTTCCATTTGGATGCGAAACATGGACTACTTTTTTAAGGGAGGAGAAAAAATTACAAATGTTTGATAATAAAGTTCTTGGGAGTATTTCTGGGCTAAAAAGATACCAACAGGAAGGAGAATGGAGAATATTACATAACAATGAGCTACATGAACACTATGGGAAAACAGATATAGTAAGAAGAGTTGAGTTTCGTAGGCTGCAATGGGCATGACGGGTGCCACGAATGGGAAACGAGAGGGGTGTGGAAGCTCGCTATAGCAAAATCAGAGGAAAAGCGTCAAGTTGGTAGTCCAAGAATGAGGTGGGAGAATAATATTAAACATGATATGAACGAGATAAATTATACAGAGTATGAGTAGAAAACAGTAACTCACAAAAGGATGTATGGTGAGAAGGCCTAAACAAACGGATTCTATAGTGTCATTTAGATATGAAATGGTTCCGGATATTCTAATTACAACCCAGCAATTACTTTGACGATTAAAGGAACCAAGAAAGTACCTCCTGAATACAAATCTGAAACACTATTACTTGAACCAACATGATATACAACTCCTAACTTCCTAATGTAATTAAGACTTTTATTGGTTATCGTCTATCATGATTGTTTTTATGGCCCTTCCTCACCCTTATCTTCACCGTGATTGTTCTTTCGAACTCGTGTCCAACTCAGGGTCAGGTCAAGGAATCAGGCAAGAAGAAACTTACATTTTAGAGGTCTGTGAACAAGGGTTTTGGCCGACCACGCCTGACGCACCGTCACAGTGGCGAATGAGTGAAATGGATGACATGAGTATGGAGAAATGGTGGGATGAAATTTGTGGGAGAGGAAAACTGGAGAAATCCCGAGAAAAATCTGTCCATCTAATTAGTGACGCGCATGAAATGATATTCCCTCTGTTCCTATCTCGAAACCCCAGCTATGAGAGCGTAAAGTTCCTTTGATACACCTCGCAATAAGTAGATTTCACAAATTTTCGGCATTCATTATTCTTATTGGACAACTGCCAATTTATGTTCCTTTTCATCTGCATCAAGGATTAGACCTTGAGGTCTGTTCCGACCTCATACTAGAATTGGTCTGTTCACCTTTTACTGGGTCTTCTAACATTTCTTCGTCCTAATGGTTTGTAATGAAAAATCTGTTCCGGAATCCTATTGTTATCCTTCTATTTATGTGGTCCATCCATTCATCTATGTATTGTGCAATTCTATCTAATAGTTGGATATATGTAATTCAGTTTGTGTACAGTATTTTCAATTCGTTTTCGATCTGTTATTTTATAGCCAGCCACACTCTGCAGAAACCTCATTTCTGATGTATCTATTCTTCGTTCCTGGTTTTTGTTTGAGACCCAGTGTTCCGATCCATATATTAGTGTTGGAACCCCCATTGTTTTATAAAATTTGTCAAGTTTCTTCTTTCTAGTTCATGCCGTAGCGTATTGGTTAAGGCACTGCGCTACAAGCCGGAAGGTCGAGGGTTCGAGCCCCGTGGGGGTCAGGATTTTTATACTGACCCAAACCCTCTGGCGGCACTATGACCCTGGGATTGACTCAGCTTTTAACGGAAATGAGTACCAAACGCTTGTTCTGGGGGTAAAGGCGGCCGTCACGCAGGGCTGACAACCCGGCTGACATCAAGTGCCGATTGTCTAGAAAAGTGGAAGCGTTAATATCCTACTATCCCAAAGGCCTCCTGAGGCCTGTCGTGGGATCACTTTACTTCACTTCACTTTACTTTACTTTCTAGTTCCCAAGATAATTCGTTTTATGGTGCCACACATATAATTAAATTTATTTTGTTTTCAATGTCTTCACTTTTTCTATAGCCTATGACAGTGTGTCCCAGGTAATTAAAATTGCTCACCTGTTCTATTATTTTAATAATAATAATAATAATAATAATAATAATAATAATAATAATACTTTATTTATTCTGGCAGAGTTAAGGCCATAAGGCCCTCTCTTCCACTCAACCAGCACAAATACAAATAAATATTCGACAAATATACACTATACTAATTATAAACAGTTAAAGATACAATAAATGTAGCAATGTAAATGTCATGTACAAACAACATTTTATAGGGTAATAATAATAATAATAATAATAATAATAATAATATAAATATGATACATTATACGGGAAACACCAATTAATGTATATATATCTTACACTGGATAATAATGAAGTCGAGTTTAGAGCAAATATAAATTGGATTTTTACTCTTAGTGGGTCATACCCTCGAAAAGCTAAAACTTTTGTTTTTAGAGTAGATATATTCAAGTTGTATGTTTCACATATTATTTTACTTAATTTGTGAATTGCCCGTTGTAAGCCATACTCTGTCTCGGATATCACAACCTGATCGTCTGCATAAAGTAAAGTATCTAATAAAATATCGTCAATTTTAAAATGTTCAGTTAAAACAATTTGCCAATGATGTATTAATAGTGAGAACGTAGCCGAGCGGTCTAAGTCATCATGCCTTGGCTTAGATTCGCGCTGTTTGAGCCCCCATGGGTAGCCACATTTGGATGTCTACAATAAGCAGTGGGTCAAATTTGAGAATGTCAGTATTATTACTTGAGAGCTATTACACAGCTGGATTATCATTCAACTCTGTAATTGAATATTTGGATGCGAGACCAGCAGACGACACACGACCGTCATGGCTTATGATATGGAAAGGAATGGATGAAGAAATGGCTAATATTCACATTGTATTGTCTCCTTCGAATAACTTTTAAATTACGTTTCTTCTGTGGATTTATAAGAGTATGACTTCATGATCAATGCACATTTCCGCATTTTATTTCTTTTCTAACATAGGCCTATGCTCTTAAGGAAGTACAGAACTGGAAAAAGTTCACAGTATTTGTCATGGAAAATTAATTTTTATCAAATATAGACCACAAAAGCGGGAAATCAATTGATCTGGTCATATTTGAACAGAAAAAAATATACACTTAGATCGGGACTTGAACCCGGGACCCTTCGTTCTCTAGACCAAGTGCTCTACCATCTGAGCTGCCCGAGCAAGTACCGATCTAAACGCAAATTTTTCTCTATATACCTTGTAATTCCCGCCCACCAAATGCTATGAAGCCTTTGCTTCCATCTTTGCAAGTGGCCGCTCCTTTATTAAGAACAAATATTTGGGAAATATACATTGCATTATAAATGCCAGTACGGCTTTTTTCGATGTTTTATTATTAATTTCATACATCTCAATGATGGATAAATGTAATGTATAATTCCCAAATATGTCTTCTTAATAAAGGAGCCGCCATTTGCAAAGATAGAAGCAAAGGCTTCATAGCATTTGGTGGGCGGGAATTACAACTTATAGGCCTATAGAGAAAAATTTGCATTTAGATCGGTACTTGCTCAGGTAGCACAGATGGTCGAGCACTTGGTCTAGAGAACCAAGGGTCCCGGGTTCAAGTCCAGATCTGGGCGTATAATTTTTCTCTTCAAATGTGATTTATCCATCATTGAGATGTATGAAATTATCAATAAAAACATCGAATTGATTTGGTGTTTACTCGATGAAAATCCGTGATGTTTATCTATTAAATAAAACTGTCAGTTTTGCATGATTTTCATATTTATTTTAATAAATATTCTTTGCAGCTGTTTCGATAGACTGTATCTTCTTCAGACGAATGTTTATTAAAATAAATATGAAAATCATATAAAAGTTAGACAGTTTTATTTAATTGATAAACATAAATAAGAGAACGGTCCACCACCCACGCCCCTATTATTTAAAAAAATGAGGAATAGTGTAATTTGTTATTTTAGAAACTTATCTAGGTATACTCGTATTTTTTCAATTATTTCATATACATTTTTCAACTATTATATAATTATGTATTGTATGCCTACTTTGCAATTGATTGTACTTTTTTTTTCTGAAATGTTTTCAGATGAAAATGAAACTAATGTATTAGCAGACAATGGACAAGCAGAGGCTTCCGGTTTGCAAAATTCTGCTGAATCTCTTCAAATGAATTCCACTACTCAATCTCGTACTAACTTCACAGAGGTAAGGGAGCATGTGGATTACGATTCAGAAACTGACGAGACTGTCGGAAATGCAGTCAATATAAACTCGAACGTAGAAACAATCAATGGATGTACCGGTGATTGTATGTACGATAAAAAAGATGAGCATAAAGCTGAAAACATAGTAAAATTATCACTAAAAGGGGAACCTGAAGAATACTTACTAGAAGGAATAGATTTGATGAATCTCTGTGAACAATATGACAACGAGTACAAGGAGAATAAAGATACCGAACAGGAGGGACCTCTCTATGAGTTCAAGGATCCCCTATTCGTATTCATGGAACAGGCTTTCAATGGACTGAGACCAGATATCTATGCAAAGGTGAGTAGGTTAATTTAATGGCAATAACTAACTCTCTGGCACTATCGAACCCGTAGGTTCATGACCGCACGGACTTAAGCTCTCCATACATCTCTATCCTGATGTTTTCCAATCATTCCTTGTATAATCTACTTCCATCAAAACATGATTGTTATTCTCCCACCTCATTCTTGGTCTACTAACTGGGCGTTTTCCCTCTGGTTTTCCTGCCCATCGCAGTCTACGAGACGATGTCTGGTTTCTTATAAATACCGTGTAGTTCACTGTATTGTAGTCTTCTCCATTCACCTGTCTGTTCATCTCTCTTTGGTCCAAAATTTTTCCCAAGTGCTTTATTCTCAAATACTCGTAATCTCCTTTCTTCCCTTAAAGTAAGAGTCCATGTTTCGCGTCCATATAATATAACTGGTAGAATAAGTTTTATATATTTTCAGTTGAACGTTTCTTGAAACGAGTTGGGATGTCATGAGACCCTATAATGCATAATAGCACATATTTCCAGAATTGAGATGGCACTTCTTAAAATATTTTCACTTATATTTTCAAAAACGTTTTATTCTCCTTCATATTTTCCTTCTTTTATCTCTTAATGCCGTTATATGTAGATTGCACTCTGGTCCACCCAATTCCTCCTTAGACTTCTATCCCTGCATATTTTTCTCATTCTACTCGTACCATTTTTTCCCTCCCGTTCATCCTCCATTTAACTCAGTCTTACTCTTCCATTTCGTCGCTACGTTCTTATTCCATGACTTCTTCGGGTTTTCTGTCTTCTGATGAGATAAATATGCCCAATCAATTAAGTTGCTCTCTTCAACTAGGCCTACATAATATTAGTATTTTCTCTTGTGCTATCATTTCGTTTTCTATCTCATCGCGTCTTACCAGCTGTTCTTAAATATTCCGTTTCTATCAAAAACATAGATTTTGTATCTAACATTTAAAAAAACTAGAAACACTCAAAATTATACAAAATTCTGCTTATAGGATAGTAAAACAATCTCTAAATTGATGCACTTAAGACTAATTCATATTGAAAATCGTCTATAAACTTATCGTAAAAGCAGAATTCTGTAGTCATGTTAATCTCAAAGTTTCCAAACTTCATAATTTCACGTTTGTTCCTATCCCAAACATACAAATCAACCAATGAAAGAGCATTGATTCAGCAATTGAACTCTTCGAGATTATATAAAAAAATATTTTTACAGAGATATTGTCATTTTATTGATTCATTCTTTTATTCACGCAAATATGGTCTGTTGTTCAAATGCATTATATCGAGTAAATTGCCTTTCTATAACACTAGCCAAGAGAATTTTACTTTTTTTCTGTAACTGGCATGGGAACAGCTAATCTTTAAGTTTTCCGGTGTGCAGATAACGAAAATGATAATGAAAATGCAAGATTAGCTCTCGTTATGAAGTTATGCTAACTTTACGTTATTGCCTACATGAGCTTAGGCATGTATTTACCTTGTTGTTACCCTTTGGAGAAAGCTTTCTGAAGGCTCAACCGCTATGCCTGGCATTTGTAATTTTCTGCTGGTCATTTCCTAATTAGTGTCCAGCAGTAATCGGCTAACATTGATGCATTCCACTTTCCTTGATATCTTATTTTCAAGTTCGAAATTTGCTGGTTGCTTACAGCACCACAGTTGTCACGATAAAATGTAGCTTTAAGGACTTGCAGTGCAGAAGATTTGCCACAAGATCCTTAGTTTTCATCATACTCCATGGATTAAGCCTCTTGGATCGTTTCGATTTCATGAAAGCTAGAATTGTTAAAATTGTTCAGACCATATTGTGTGGGCGTCCAACATTTCTCCTTCCATGCGGTTTATAATTTAGCAATAATTTTGGAAATCTTCCTTCTGGCATTCTATTAATATGTTCTTTCCAGTCGTTCCTATCCTTACAGTTTTCTGCCCTCTTTCTTATTTCCTAGATCCTAGAAAGTTTGTTGACACTTGGACTAGCATCCCAAGCTAACTTTTCATTACCTGTTAGGATGGTGTTGATATGCTCATCTTTGTACATTTTTCCGTATCTGAGGATCCACGAAAATCCCCTCTTTTCTTCGTCTCACTAAGCCGTGAAAATTTCCGGCACAAATAGATGAATGCTATCCCAGTTTTGTCCCTGACCTTAACGAAGTTTTTCACTATGCCCAATTTTACATTAGAGCAGGGAGAATTACGTTCTTGGATTCGACAAGTACTTCTAGCATAACAGTGTGAGGTCAGGTTCAAGTAATTAATACTTAGGCCAATCTTTCTTTTTATAATGAAGAGCTATGGCGCGGCTATCCCAGAGGCTCTGGAAGCATCAGAACTTTGTATAGCCCTGTTCTAGCCCAAGTAATGTGCCTATGACTTTCAGATCCCCAGAAATCTGTCATTTAAACTTGTCATAGTTGAATCGCAATAACAATTGTTTCATGTTAACCATAAAACACGTTACGCATAGGCCTAGTAATACGGTCTTCTGCGTCGAGTCATAGGGGGTATTTAGTCATCACTTTGACTTTGGCCTTACGTTTGCACATAGAAGATTGAAATTTTGCACACACATTGCGTGCACCTCTTAGTATGTTTCAGTTGATTTAGAGATTTGTGTGTTAACATAGGGGGTGCAGGGGCCCGGAATTAGAAACAAGGGATTTTCAGAAAAGGTCCAAATTTCCCTAAATGTTTCCCGCCTCGGGCACAAGATAGGGGCATTTGAATGGTACCGTTTAAAGACTGTTCCTTTATGAAGAGAATGAGGTTCGAAAGCATGATCCTGGGAAAAACAGTGATGTTGCTGTAGCTGCTTGCCTGAAATTAACCTAAATAAAATCATAGTTTAAAAGGGTTAGATGCACACTCTGTAACTTGGAAATGAGAGCTAATTCGAGCTTTTCATTGTCTTTTTTGTTATTATTGTAGTCGATATACTTAAACATTTAGGGCCTACTTGATTCCAGTTACATTTTCACTGTTGGCTAGTGTAATTTGTAAAAGCTTCTAATATATAATCATTAGCAACCATTTTAAATCAGACGTTCATTTTTCAACTGCGATTGGTTATTAGTTATTACCTGCGTTTCCTTTTTCCATTGTGAATGCTTCAATTACATATATTTGCTAAGTTTGTGTATTTTTGTGTTGTTTTACGTATAATTTTCACTATCGATAGAACATAAGAAATTGTAGTATCCTCCTTTTAGTTTTATTTTATTTTAATTTATAATAACAAAATTGATCATATTAGAGCTGAGACAATCTATGATTCAACAAATGTATGTATATGTCTGTGTATATATATATATATATATATATATAGGCCTATATATATATATATAGTGTGTGTGTGTGTGTGTGTGTGTGTGTGTGTGTGTGTGTGTGTGTGTGTGTGTGTGTGTGTGTGTGTCAATATAATCAAGTCACTTGTGCAATTTAAAAGATCCTGAGTTATTAGTGACATGTTAATTCATCATAATCCACACACTCCGTAAAAACAGATATTCAAGAGCTACCCAGCAAATTGGTTTTTCTTTACTTATCACAAAGTAATTACAATTAGGTAAATTTAGAATTAGCATAAAACTGAAATTAAATTAACTGTGGAAACAATTCAGAGCAAGTAGCCTATTATGTTTTCCAGAGACTTACATTTTTACTCTTGCGTGCCATTAGGTTCTATACTAAGTGATTTTATGCATAAAGAAGTTTATATATATCCATCTATAGTAATTCTGCCCGAAGGCAGGTCCTTCACTGCAATCATAGCATTTTCATGCTATGCTTGCAGCTTTACTAGGGAAGTGTGTAGGTGTGGTAGCTTCCCGTTGCTTTCCACACCGGTGAAGGATGATGATAATGGTAAGGATGATAACGATGATGGTCATATGATTTCGGGAACCGTTTGGGCCTTAAAGTTTTCCTGACATTTGTCTTACAGGTGAGGAAAAACCCCGATAAAAACCTCACCCAGAAAAACTGCCCCGACCGGGGATCGAACCCGGGCCCGCTGCGTGACAAGGCAGCACACTACATCGAGACCACAGCGGTGGACATATATATAACTGACTGGACAATAAACCAGAGTTTATCTCTATACTTTTTTTGCAGTACAGTTTCCAGAACATAAAATACTATATTCTTTATAGAATTTGTCTGCATAAGAGAATAATAGATTATTCATTCTTTATAAATAATCCATCATAGACTTGTGCAGACACTACTGCAAACAAGTAGAGTTAAACAGCCTTGCTCCGATGTATTCACTTATGAGTTAAGAATACTGATGCATAAGATGTCTCAATACTGATGAAACTGCTCCATTGCCTCAGCTCTACTGATCAATAGAGCTAGGATTTTTATGTAATATTAACATGCAAAATATGTACATATTTATGTAATAATATTTGGTGAAATATGTAATATTACATAAAAAAATTCTTAAAATATGTAATTTTAAATACATTAAAATTTAAGTTTTATGTAAATTTATACCAAATATTAAGTTACTTGATTCCTGATTTTATTAATAAAAAGTAAAGTGTGGGACAATTATTAATTAAACATGTTGATTTAATAAATCAAAAGTATTAAATTTATTTATTTTTTGAAAATGCAACAATTAATAAAATGGCTAAATAAAAAAAAATCACGTTGCAAAATGTATTTTTAGTTATATTATAATTATACAACGTTTTCGTAGTCACTCTTTAACCAATCTTCAGCCCCTACAGCGAATACAGAAACTATCTACTCACTTCACTTTAATTTGCAATGAACTCTGAAACACATATCCAAGTTTTCCATTGTCATAGAGTGTCATCGGTCAGAGAGATTGTTTTTATAAACACAAAATGCTCTTTCCACATTACAGGAAGTTGCTGGTGCAAATTTAAGCAGATTGAATTTTTCAGGAGAGATGTCATCTGGAGGATTCTCTTCTTCCCTGTTGAGGATCTTACACACTGTTGTCAATGTCGAGAAGCCAGGGTTTCTTTCCATAACAGATTCAAATCCCTTCATTATGTTTATTCGAACATTTCCTTGAACAACCCCTAACTTATATTTAACGTCCTCGACAGTGTCCAGTGATTCCTTCAAAGTCATGCCACAAGTTTCTAATTTTACAATACTGTCAGAAATGAATCCAAAATTGCTTTTAACATAAGCCAATTGGCACTGAAGGCACTTTGAGCCTCTCTGATAGAAACTGCTGATTTACTTGGAAACGAGTCTATTACAGACTTCACTTCTTTAAAATAGTCACTATAAAAGCAGGCAGCCTCAATCCACGTGCCCATCTAGTGAGGACAGTTTCAGGGGGCAATTTCACGTTTGGTAATGGTTCTCTATAGTGTAACACACGTTGGGGGGCCTTAACAAACACTTTCTTAGTGTTTGAAATAATGCTATTGATTTGTGGATAGTTACTTCACACTTCTTCGGCAACACGTTGCAGTCCATATGCGAGACAGATGAAATGGATCATATTTCGGTAAAAAACACGTAGAGCAGTTCCCGCCTTTAGCATGTACGCCGCAGCTTCACAATAAAGGACAAAGAATTTATCTTCTTGAACACTTTAAGTTCATCGTTCACAAAACGAGCCACTGTTGCGTGATTTTCATGCTCCAACATTTTCGAAGAAATCAGCTTACCAATCACAAGATTGGCAATATAGCGACCTTTTCCATCCGTTGTTTCATCGACAGCAATCCATATATAGTTGTTGCCTATATCACTTCGCACATATGGCATTGCTTCATCGTAACACAAATGCATGTAGTTTTTTCGGAGCGTAGAATTGTTAGGAATCTGCCTCCCACAATACTTCTCTAAAAATGCACGATATTTAGGTACCTGGAGTTTGTACCAAGGAATATTTGCGGCAACCATAGCAATACACATGTCATGGAAGAATTCACTCCTTACATTTGAAGACTGTTGCATTTGAGATAGAAGGATAGAAGCACTTGCTTTTTAGATGTTTGTAATCCTTTGTTTTTAGCATGCAGAGCACTGCAAACATGTTGTTCAAGTTGAGATACCATTGAACAACCTATCTGGTTATTACAAGCCTGGCACAGAACCACATCTCCATCAGTAGTAAACGAATCATCTATTTTAACCCACGATTTTAACTAGACGATAATTTTGATGCTACAGGAGCCATCAGACGAAATTCAATGAAACACTGTGACAGTCAAAATAATACTGATGAAGACACTGGAACTAAAAGTCTTGTGGAAGAAAAAATAGAAAGCATCGCAATGTTACTTTTTATTATGAGAGGGGAAAAGAGGTAGAAACAGAAAAGGACGGAAATGTTTGAATTGATGTATAAGAAGTTTAAGAAGTTTCACAACTTTCAGTACTTGTTAGAGATCAAACAGCTATGGTGTAAAATCTAATTAATTAAATAAATATATGTTAAGCCTGATATGATAATATTTAGAATATCTCATTGTATCTTAACAACAAATTATAATGCATAATTTTATTTTTAAGAAATGTTGATCACCTCTTGTTTTTATTTTATGATAATTTGTTATGGGGATATCAGTAAACGAAAAGAATATGTTTAGATGAGTGGGATAGCAAATGCAAGTGGCCTAAATTACCTGATATTTATATTAGAATTGGAAGGGACGCAGATAAAACCCTATCCAGAAAATTAACTTGAATCGATCCTGGATTCGATGGGTGAGAGACAATGACAATTACTCCTGGGCTATTTTTTAAAGTTTTTTCTACATGGACTCAATCTCTATTCCATCAACAAACAATTTTAAAAATACAGTACAAAATTATAATTTTTTATGCTCATATTACAATGAAACAAACATTTTTAAACCAGGTTGTATTCTATTCCAAGGGATAGAAGAGCAGAAATGAGGGAAGGATACACAATTGTTAACACATGGTGAGTGAGAAACTGTTATGTTTCTACTATTTCATTCATAAAACAGATGGGCTGTGGTAGTTTTAAAGAGATCTTCAAAGTGGTATCCTACCCAAGTCACAGTGTCTTTGTATAGCTACATTTATGGTGTCAATAATTGAATGGAATTCTTCCTTGACCTCTTTTTTGTAGCTTTTGGATAGCTTGCAAAATTCGTTTCAGTGTACATGTACCTGAGTTTCTAGTGTGAATAAAATACTGTCATACAGATAGTTTAAAATTTTATTCCGCTTATGAAAAAAAAAAAACATTATTTTAAATTAACGGACAGAATATGTAGTTCTACATAAAAAAATATTAAAATATGTAAAAATATGTAATTATGATATATGTAAAATATGTAATGATAACTTTTGATATTTGATAAGAAAGTTCCTAATTCCTGGACATTTATAATTTTTAGCTGCGTATGAGCAAAGAGAAAGAATATGTAATTACATACAAATCCTAGCTTTACTGATCAATAATAATTTTACAAACTTTAATTTTTCTCTTAATCAGGATTTAAAGATATATATGAAACAAATATCCAATTACTCTAAGATAAATACTTCACATTTACTGATCACTATGAAAGTGATGGCTGAAAATAAATTAAAAAATCTAAACATATGGTCACACTTACAAATACATTATTAAATCGGAATGGACACTTAATATAAAATGAGGGAAATTATTAATAAGTGACATAATTTAAATACCTAAGAACAATAATTACAAAGAGGAATGGGGTGCAGAAAGAAATTAAACTTGGGTTTACTCTAGTCATCGCATCTTCTATAAAAAAGTATTAAACTAAAAATACATAAAACAATTTTTTTTAATTATATGGACACGAAACAAGATTTTTTAACTTTAAGAGGAGAAAAATTATGGATAGTGGAGAATAAAATGTTTAGGAAAATTGTTGGACCAAAGAGAGATGAACGTACAGGCGAATGGAGAAACTAATGAACAATTAGCTACTGTATTAGCTTTATGGGAAACCAGATATAGTAAGAAAAAGTTTAATCTCAGACTCCAATAGATGGGGCATGTGAAATGAAAGAGGGGCATGAAAACTTCTGTTTAGAAGCCAGAGGATATTCTTCCAGGAGGTAGGCCAAGAACGAGGTGACAGAATAACATTAATCATGTAAAAGTTAGTATAATAAACACGCATACATATCTCAACCGTCCTCAACTAAGTAAGATTTTTTTAAATTACATTTCTTAGTCGAGGAGGACTGAGAACTAAGGTACGTGTTTCATTATTCTAACGTTTTAAATATTTACTTCAACGGAATTTCCTAATGAATTTTAAGAGCATTGAAACATTAATGACTTGAGGGAGGTAAATTATACAGGGAATGATTGAAAACTATTAGCTCGGGATACGGATATACTGAGAGTTTATATCCGCGCAGCAATGAACCTCCGGGTTCGATAATGCCAATCAATTAGTTTGCTTAATTTTGTAAAGCTTAATCTTTCTTTTAATCATGTTTAAAACCCCTATATTGGACAAATGTGTATGTGTGCGCGTGCGCGCGAGCGTATGTGTGTGTTTGGTTTTGTGTGTGCGTGTATGTTTGTTTTTGTGTGTGTTGTCTTGTGTGTGCTTGGCTTGTGTGTGTTTGTCTTGTGTGTGCTTGGCTTGTGTGTGTTTGTGTTTGTGTATGCGTGTGTGTATGTGTATGTGGAGTGTTTGTTTGTGTGCCACAAAAATCCAGATTCAGAAATAAGAGTAAATATATAATATTAGACTTGGTAAAATAGGGCACAAGAGTTATAAACAGTCGTGTAGAATTAGATCGGAAAATGTAACTGACAGGGATCAGCTCATCATGTAAGAGTATTGGAGCTCTTCGATGACAGGAGGCCCTTAAGGAATGATACGAGCTTATGTCTTGTTAATGTGGAATATCTGCCACATTCAAACTTTTTTATGTGACATAGATATCGTGTTCACTGCTGTGATCTAGTGATGACGTCATTAGCTCGGACTCAGAGGCTCTAGTTCGATCCCCGGTTGGGACATATTTTCTGGGTGATTTTTTTTTTTCTCTTATAAGACAAATTTTAGGAGACTTTAAGGGCCAAATATTCCACGATCATCTATCGTCACCTGTTACGCTCTGATTATTTTTTCATGTATGAGTGAATGGTTCGTCATCATTAAATGTCAGTGTTGTCCGGAATTGGGCTGATTATTCATCTGTGATCTTGTATGATCAAAATCTGTATGTGTGATCAAGAGTTAAAATTCTTCTCAGGCCTACCTATAAACGCCGGATGGCTAGAGGCATGTAAAAGTATCTACAAAAAGAAAAGATTAAAACAAGGGCTTAGTTGATACTGTATTAGAAAAATTTGCCTTAGAATTTCTAATGTTGCTGACAATTATTATACTAATGTATTTTTCGGCAAATACACTGTCATTGATAAAAAAGTGTACGGATTCTGGGTAAAATACACAGAAACTTTCCATGTATACTTTTTATGTAAACTTAAAAAGAGCGCTGGGTGACAAATCAATGGTACCTGTATTATACAGAATGTAAATGAATTGAGGAAAGAGGTGTGAAATTAAAAAAAAAAATATTCATTGATTGCTTAGTAGTACGTCTAGGCCTATACCTTGGGGAGTTAATGAATGATTTCAGTAAGTTATGTATATGACCTAACAATTCTTATAAGAGTCACTAAATAAGGTAGAATTTCCACGCTTATATGCATGTTAATAATATCAACTGACTACCTGGGCAAGACATTTACAGTGAATGGCTGATGATGAAATTATTAAATGCAAGGTCACTTGAGGAAGAAGACGAATTGGAAGACCAAAGACACAAAATATTGATGTAATAAATGTCATTAGAAATATAAGGGAATTGGCTGCTATAGCAAAAGAAACATGAAAATAGAAGATAGACCTACTTATAGTGGAGGCCAGGATTCTCAATGAGCTGTAGTACAGGACGAACGATCATGCATGTTAATATTTAATTGCAGTTTTCCATAAGCTTGATTTTCAGTTATGGCATTATAGAACTTGATAAAGGCCTAACTCCTTCAGAAATAAATAAAATTGAAATTTTCTAGACTCCAATTAACTTCAAAAGTTTGCTATTGTATCTTACTTTTGACATGAGTGATTAAAATTCTGGAATCAAGTCAAATTCTATTAGCACTATACCAATTTGCCAACAATTAGAGATAAGGAACGCAGAGTTTCCAATTATTAAAATTGTTTGCATTTAGTAATAATGTCTTCTGTCTTTACATGTACATCTTCATGAGAGGCAAAAGTGCTCCGTTGCGAGAGTTACTTAACCTGTGAAAATATCGACAAGTAATGGGAAGTTTAAAGATTGCACAAGTACTATTTTTTTTACAATACGACCAATTAACTCTTAATAGTTGACCTTCAAATTATATTCCGAACTTATTCATGCGGCTTTTTTTTTTATTTTAATGCTGGATTATAAGTAAACAACTGATGACACAGATATTTTTCTTCCGATACTCTGGGTTCACTATTTGATTCCTTGTCTATGAAACTATTTTGTAACTATATATATATGATGTAAATTGTTTAGATTTAATTAATTTACATTCATGTTTATATGATTCGTCTTAGACATGTACAATCCAAGAACGATTTAAAAATGTGCGTCTAATGCGCAGTAACATTACAAAAAGAATAATAGGTCCCATTAATTAATATAATATCGTCCATTTTTTAAGCTGTAGGAAGAAGTGATGAAAATGCAAGTCTGATCCCAACATGGTTTTGTGATTGAATATACGACATATAAATTAAATAAGTTGGGTGTTAGACTGTAGGGTGATCAATATTAGTTCATTATTCAGCGAAGCTGAGTCAAGTTATTAGCGTCACAATTCAAATTTGAGGGTGTAAAGGCCGACAACTTCGCTGAGAGTCCTCTTATTTCATGCTCTAAAAACTATGACACGGTAGCCACGTCTTTAAAACGATTCCGAAGGAAGTCGTACTTCACGAGTTTTATGCTCTTATCAATTCATGGACCCGCGAACGAAAAACAAACATGGTAACCACTAGTCCAATGGGACAAAAAAATAAGTTTTTGCAGTTGTATTCTACCCGCTGAAGTTGGACTTAGCTCAGTAGTCAAACCGCTATATTGCTGTCCTAATTATGTTATATTATAATTAAACTCGAGTTTATCTAATTAAGATTTATTATTATTATTATTATTATTATTATTATTATTATTATTATTATTATTATTCATCATCATCATCATCATGAACAAATTCGTTTTAGTCCATGTGGCCTGTACGGTAAACCTAGCGAAGATGGTCTTGATCTTTCCACCGATGTTTTGGTCTTCCTTGGTCCCTATGTCCAGTTGGGGTATATTGGAATGCCAATTTTGGAAGTCTATATCTTGCCATTCTCCTCAGATGATTTTTCCATTCTTGTTGGTATCTTTGTATATCTTCATTTAAACTTGTTACTCCAAGTTTTCCTCTGATAGGCCTAATAGTGTTCCTTTGGTGATCCAGTATATTAACTCCTAATAATGATCGTAAGAAGCGCATTTGGCTTACTTGAAGTTTATGAGCGTTTCTTTTATTTAAAATCCAAATTTCACTTCCGTATTTTAGAGCAGCTTTTGATGTGATGTTATGTAATCTTAGTTTTGTCTCTGTCCTCATCTGTTTACCAAAATGTCTTCGTATTACCCCATTCATTTTATTATATTTTTGTAATTTTGAATCAATGTCACTCTTATACTCTGCAAATACACTTCCTAAGTAAGAGAAATCTGACACTTGTTCTATAATTTTTCCATCAATCTCAATTTTCACCCGTTGTATGTTTGCCATTGTTTTGGATTTCGAAGTGGAAATTTTCATTTTGTATTTATTATTATTATTATTATTATTATTATTATTATTATTATTATTATTATTCTGTGATGTTATAATAACCTCATTTGCTTTTCAGCCAATAATATATCAAAATCGAAACTTACTAGATCTTGCAAGCAATATCAGACCGTGGGGATACATTAGAGCGCCGGATATGCAGATGTTGAATTACAATTCTTTCATGGAGAATAGATCTACGTATCATCGACTGGGCCCTTTTAAGGATAAGGATAAACCTTATACAGTGGTAAGTGTTAGGTGTTAGCAAGGAAAAATCTATAAGAAATCAAAAATTTTAATCTAAAAACTTTAAATTGTACAGTCGAAAATATTTAGGCCTTAATTTAAAGTTGTTCCGGTTCATATTGAAAAATAATTAAAACTTTTTTATACTAACACACAAATTTAAATTATATAAACCTCTATTTAGCAACCTCCCAAACCATCACAGGCAGTAATTGGTTAATTATACGACTGTACAATTTTGCTTCATAAGTATGAATACATATCAGTCAATCAGTTCCCATTACAATTCTTGTTTGTTTTTTCCTCTTATCAAAACAAAATCACTCTAATAAATAAATACATATATTTATTATTATTGATTATTATCGTTTGTTTACTTATTTATGGGTTAAGTATGTTTCTCTTTACGGAATGTGTAAAGTTTTCATTAAACATTTAATTTAATTAGTAACTGGTTTAGTTGCCACATGTAAATAGTAACTGTAAGAATAATCTATTGAATATAAATCAAGAATATAACTTCCAAACTCTCGTGAAAATGTATCTTCACTCGTGAATAAGGTCCATCTTAATATAAATTAACAGAAAGTTACGAAGTTTATTATATAAATGTCATGCATAAATAATAATATCGAACATACGAGAATTACTTGGATATTATTTATATATCGTACACTCTAATTCAACCCAGGAAGTTACTACAGACCTTACGGACTACGCCAGTGCCCCCCTATGTACAGGGGGTAGATGTTGCCAAACTTATATTAACGGTATTTGTTTATTAAGGGAGGGGAGGAGGAGGAAGGTTAGCAGTACTTTTTCCAAATCTATGTAATATACATTTAAAAAACATAGTTTTTCTTTTACGGCATGCAAACTAGTTTATAGTAAATATGAGAGTCGACAGTTTCACACATGATAGTACAGGTCCGCACGAGCTCAGTGACTGTTTTTTTTTCTTTAAGAGGGGGTAGCTTGGACGGCTACAACTTACAACTCTGTACCTGCTGTGTTGCATACTTCCATTTTATTTAAGGATTTCTCAAGAAAATACTGTTAAAATGGCAACCCAGTTCCCTATTCCAAACACACAGTAACTTCCTGGGTTGAATCTGACTGTATTTAAGAGGATTTATGTAGACTCGGCGTTCGAGGCTGAGACTACATTTTGCATACTAGAATGGCCTAATTTAAGATAAAAATTAGGGTTAAAAGGCATCCTAATTCAATTGTTTTATTTACATAAATATTTAGGGAACATCCTAGCAAAAATATCAGCCTAGAAAACATGAAGAATAATCAAATTTGAAACCAATGGATGAAAAGAATCGATACTACCTCCTTGCCAAATTCGTTGAAGAATGTATATGTTAAGATCCATAGAAACATTGCAAATGTTACTACACATGTTCAATATTTTGTGTTGATATGAATGGTACATTAAAGAAAAAGTAAATTTTGCAAAATAAGTGTAATATATTACACTCCACGTGAGCATGAACAAAACATTGCTCTCTTATATAATTTATTAAAATGTACATAGCTCAGTTTAGCTCAGTTCTCAATGGGGTTTAGATTCTTGATTTAGAGTAAGGTCTATTATGTAGTTCCAATTCTTAAATTAAACGTAAAAAAAATAAATAAAAATTTACACTGTTTCAGGTAACCTGTCAAGAATGCGAATTTCTTAGGCCAATATATTCAGAAGAAGAAATGAATCGCATACTTTATATGAATAGACATGTACATCAATCAGAAGAAGGCGAGATGAATGCAACTTCATTAAATGCATTGTATAAAGATACTGATTTTGATGTTGCAAAATAATTTAATTTAATGATGATGCTCTAATTCGGTTTGATCTTAATCATTGCTCTCACTTGGAGAGTTTTTAGTAAATTAAGATACTTTTTTCATTAAGTAGATATATGAAAATCTCAAAAATAATTTTTATTTCATTTTAATTCAAGTACAAATACTTAAAACTGTAGAATACAGTATTGGATGTCCATTTAACATGCAAAAACAAATGTTCCATTCACAAATCTTATAGTTAGGCCTATAACTGGCCTGTTTTAAACTCTATAAAGAGCTACAGTCCATGTGGAATTTTAAATCATTTGAACTAGATTTATCTTAATTAAAGTAAATTAACAAACTTTTATTACTTAATATTTTAATAAAAAATAGAGACTGATGAAAAGATTTACTGTACCAGCATTATTGCAAGATCGCTGTTTCCTGTTTACGAAGAGCTGTATTCTAGCATAATTTAAATGTGAAAACTATTATGTACTGAAATTGTACCAAAAAAATAATAAAATATTTATTTAGAAAACATTCATTTAATGCGCACTTTTCCTAATGTAATACGTATGAAGTATTACAAAACAATACAATATATAAACGCATGTCAATAATAACTATTATGTATACAAACACTACTAATATTATGATACAACACACCGTGTCCACAAATATAGTATCATACTTTAAACTGCTACTACTACGTCACTTTCGATAATCGTATCTAAATGAAATTAGTGACAAAAGAGAAACTCGAAAAGTTTTTGTTATACCTCATAGACATTGAATGTGGCCCCCACGAGCGACGCTGCAACGTCCATTTTAACCTGTCTGCTAAATATCCAACAATGAACACATGTCGACCATAAAAAACATTATATTTAGTTTAGATCTGTATTGTTGTCCATTGTTAACACGCACAAAACTTTTTGAGTTTCTTTGTCACCAATTTAATTTAGGTACGATTATCCAAAGCAACGTAGTAGTAGTTTAAAGAATTATACTGTATTTGTGGACACGTATTGTACATCAACGCTGTACAGTATATGCATTACTTTGACGCTTGGCTGATTTATACGTAATAAAATGTCCCATACTAATATGCATAAACAGTGTAAACGTCCTCTTACGGCGCCTAACTGATTGGGCGCATTCAGCGGCCAAAAGCGCTGTAGAAGCGCTTTAGCAAAAATGGCTGCTAGTGCAGAGGAAATTTAAGAATTTTGTAGAATGGACCGCTGCATGCAACGGAACCGCCAATTTCTATTTGTTCATGGGCTCATACACTTATTATGCGATCCTATTAAAATGAATCATACATAATTTACAGATATACAGAATTTAAGATTTAGGCCTATTGGGATAGGCGTATAATTTATGAAATGGACGAATATCATTTAAAATAAAATATTATTATAGCGAGAAAATTCTACTTGTAATTTATTAATAAGCTGTTAGTTTATGCTGATGATGTAGTATTCTTGGCCGATAGCGAGGAGATACTAAAGGACAACACTAAGAAATTAGGACTGGAAGTAAATATCAATAAAACTAAATATATGGTCACACGTATAAATTCATTAAATAATGGAAATGGATAGCTAATGACAAATGAGGGAAATTTTGAGGAAGTGACTGAATTCAAATACCTAGGAACAATAATCACAAATAGGAATGAGATGCACAAAGAAATTAAACATAGGCTCAATTCTGGAAATGCATGCTATTATGCATTTCAGAGACTCTTGATGTCCCAACTCCTTTCAAGAAACGTTAAACTGAAAATATATAAAACTATTATTCTACCAGTTATATTATATGGGTGCGAAACATGAACTCTTACTTTAAGAGAGGAAAGGAGATTACAAGTATTTGAGAATAAAGTTCTTAGGAAAATTTTTGGACCAAAGAGAGATGAACAGACAGGTGAATGGAGAAGACTACTTAACAATGAACTACATGGTCTTTATAGGAAGCCAGATATAATAAGAACAGTTAAGTCTCGTAGACTGCGATGGGTGGGACATGTTGCACGTATGGGGAATGCAAGACTTGCATGGAAGCTTCTTGTAGGAAAGCCAGAGGGAAAACGTCCAGATGGTAGACCAAGAATGAGGTGGGAGAATAACATTAACTATGATTTGAGGGAAGTAGATTATAGAGGGAATGATTGGAAAGCAATAGCTCAGGATAGGGATGTATGGAGAGCTTATGTGCGTGCGCCCATGAACCTACGGGTTCGATAGTGCCAGTGAGTAAGTATTATTAAGATATGAGGTAGCTCCGTGATGCAAGCGTTCAGATGCTCACCTCTCATAGCTGGTGTTTCCAGAACCTTATTTATATTATTTATTATTACTTTAACCTTATTAATTTGTGTTTTAGTTGGACTAGTTTTTTAAATTTAGAAGTCTCGGTCACTATACCTGGATTTCGTAGTGGAGGAAAAGGAGCTATGGACGATTTTTTCGGGGTTTCTCCCATTTTCCCCCACCACAATTTCATTCCATCTTCCCCTATTCATTTTATCCATTTCGTTCATCAGATGTAGTCAGCCTGCACCCTCGTTACTTACAGACATCTATAAATATAGGGACTTAATCTCATCTCTTGATCCGACCCTGAGTTGGACACGACATGATATTATTTTATTATATTAAAATATAGGCTTATCACTCCTGCAAATTCCCTATGTGATTACGCATAGAGACTTAAAACATATAGATAATGCAGCCCTAATTGAAGAAGCTATGCAGATGCCGTGGCATTCAATATGGACGCTGCATTCTGTGGATGAAAAGTGAGGCACTAAATGACTTCATACTACACGCCCCAATAAAAACTAAACTCGTGAAGCGACGCCCTGCACCCTGGATGACTCTTTCAATTCGTAACTTGATGGCTGATAGAGACGCAGCACATAAGAAATATAGACTTGAAAAAACGGACACAAATCTCAATCAATATAAACAGTTACGTAACAAAACAAATCAAGCTATAAGAAACGCCAAACTTAGACATTTATACAGCCTAACAGATACCAATAATTCAGAAATCTGGAAAAACTTGAATAGAATGGGAATTGGAACAAAAGCCACACAGGTAGACAAATTACCTGTTTCCCTGGACACACTCAATAATCACTTCACAGGCATAACTACTACTCCAAAGGATAAAGAACAAACAATAAATGAATTATCACTGACAAATCAACCCGACAGAGAACATTTCCACTTCTCATATGTTACAGATTACGACGCAAAGAAAGCCATCATGCGAATAAAAACCAAAGCAGAAGGAACTGACCATATAAATATTACTTTACTAAATAAAATAATCGAAGCTATACTACCTACTATAACTCGTATAACTCCTCACTACAAATTTCTACATATCCCTGATTGTGGAAACAAGCCCTCGTACGCCCACTGTCTAAAGTTAAAACGCCCTCAACTCCGAACGACTTTCGACCCATTAGCATTTTACCTACCCTTCAAAAGCTCTGGAACGATTAGTCCTTAAACAACTGACTGACTACCTAAATGAACACAACCTTCTAGATCAATTTCAGTCAGGCTTCAGGACAGGACACAATACAAATACTGCTCTACTAAATATTTGCGAAGACGTACGCGAAGCTGCTGATAATCGAAAACTTACCATTCTTACATTACTGGACTTTAGTAAAGCATTCGACACGGTAGACTTAGACTTATTGTTGCGTAAACTTAAAAACCTCTTACTCTCTGATAGTGCCACACAATGGTTCAATTCCTACCTTCATGAGCGCCAGCAATCTGTTGTAGGAAATCGTGCATTATGTTCTTCTTGGTCCTTCTGTAAAGCTGGGGTTCCATAGGGTTCGGTGCTTGGACTTTTATTTTTTTCAATCTACATAAATTACATATCTAATTCCCTAAAGCATTGCAAACATAATTTATTTGCAGACGACATGCAAATATACATCCACAGAGACAAATATTCTCTAAATGACGCTGTTGCCAAAAGTAACAAGGGTCTTGACTCAATAATGACTTGGACAATTAAATATGGACTGAAATTAAAGTCACAATCAATCATTATGGGTCACCAGAGACTATTATTTACAATTAACCTAAACACAGTCTCGCATGTGTCACTAAATGGAGTTCAAATCCCTTACAGTGAGACAGTAAACATTCTAGGAGTATTTACTGACAACTTAAATTGGGATACATAAACAAACCATACATGCAAAACAGTCTTCTCAATAATACATTCATTAAATCGCGTAAGAAATTGTCTGCCATTCGCTCTTAGGAAAATGTTAGCAAAAACACTTGCAATGCCCCATATTGATTATTGTAACACTCGTTTTTACAGCCACTTAACATAATTAATTTACACTGGTCCCCCGCTGATGGTCTCGGGTAGCAGCCCGGTGGCTGGTCCTTGTCACGCAGTCGTGGCCCGGATTCGATCCCCGTGTCGCGGCGACAGTGTTTGTTGCTGGGTGAGGCTTTTATCGGGTTTTTTACCTCATCTGTAGACCAGCCCGGTTACTTGTCAGGAAACACTTTAAGGCCGCTAAACGGTCCCCGAAATCATATGGTCATAGCAATCATCAAACATTCATATTCATCTTAGGTTAAGCTTAGGATTAGGGACTCTCCTGGCGCACCGTTATCATCATCATCATCATCATCATCAACCATCATATCATCGGGGCAACGTAACCCCGCCTTCCAGGCACCCCAACCTCAGAAGTGGGTTACAAGTACGCCATGCCAGGAGAGAAACCAGGAATGTCGAAAAGACAAACCTCGGGCATTTGAAAAAAAAAAAATATTTACACTCAAAGACTTCAACGTGTTCATAATTCTTGCGCACGTTTTATTCGTGTTATTCGCAAATTTGACCATGCCACACCGTCCCTGGAACAATTATCGTGGCTTCGTCTACGAGATCGTGGAACTGTCCATTCCCTATCCCTTCTCCATAAAATCCTTCACACATTATCGCCTAATTATTTATCACGCCGCTTCATCAGACTATCCGACACACATAATCTTGACACTCGATCCCATCAGCACATTGTCCTTTATATCCCTCCTCATCACAATGTATATTATTCTTTATCTTTTACTGTCTCACTTACCAAAACATGGAATTCCCTTCCGACCTATGTCGGAGACTGTCAAATTATAACATCCTTCAAAAACAAAGAATTATTTAATACCAAACTAACTTATACACCTCACTGATAATATTCTTTTAACAATTAATACATTTAATTATTTATGAAAATAATATTAAGAATAACAAATATTTTCATTTGTTTTGTTTTAAATAGACTATTGTATAATCGTAAAATTAGTTTTCTATATCTCATTATTTTCTCCTTTGTTTTTTATATACACTAGACGGACAACTTAATATGTCTTGCTTGTTTACATTTTATTATTAGTTTTAGTCTTAATTTTAACTAACATTAACTGGTTGCATTATAGATCGTAATATAATAGATATCTTTTTGATCAAATTTTTATTTATTATTTAATATTAGAGTTAATTGTGATTGTTATATTCTGATGTAATATATGTTTGTCCTGGTGAGTAGAAGAGAAGGCCACATGACATTAACTCCTCCAGGCTAAATAAATCTAATCTAATCTATCTTGCTCCTTTGTCATCACGTAACATATATTTCATAACCACACTTAAAGTATTGCCAGGTAGGCTGCAGGGCTAATTTATTCAATTATTCAGCCATTTTATTCATGCCATTTCTTACACATTTGACATTTTTAGGCCTATATTTAAATATATGAGGATTAGGGGCTGCATTAGAAGACACAGGAAATATAGACATATGTGCAAAATCAATGTAAGTAGTGCAAGACATGAACTAAGTACAGCAACCAAACAATTGTATAAAGGAACACATAGGCCTAATTGTCTTTTTCAACCTCAAACATACTTCGTTTTAAATTTATTAAAGAATAGGAATGAAAAAGAGGAATATCAATTTAAAACAATTTAAGTACAGTTTTGTTAATAATTTATTAATTTTTATTCCTTTGCATCGTCTGAAAATATTAATTACATGTAAGAATAACTACCATAATTTTTATGGCTAAAGTTAAACCAAAAATTACATCTAATTTCCAAATATATATATATATATATATATATATATATATATATACACACACACTGTAATCTGAAATTGTCATAACAGCAGTAAATTATAGATAACCACTCACTCGCCATATTTAAAGAAATTATTTAACATAATCTCTGACATTGGCAATACCACTTTCTTAGTAAAGTTAAATGTTGCACTAAATATATCATTGAATCATTTATAATACATGAAAAAACATTTACCACTAAGGTTAATGATAGCATACAATGAATAGCAACATCCCATAAGATAAACTACATGCATTTGAATTAAAAGATATAAGACTCGATTTTATTTTACGAGAAATTGGGAATTAAAGTGGAGATTGAAAATTATTCATACCTGGTTCAAGTAATGGCTCTCAGCATCTCGATGATAGGACATAGTATATAACGTTGGAGATTAAATAATGGATCAGGTGTGATTAAAATCCTAAGTTGAGTGTAATTTTTTTCTGTTAATAGGCTACATTAACCAACTCTGGTTGTAATTTAATTTAATTAATACACATTGCACTAGTATTTGTATCTTCACTGGTCAAATTTAGTTAAGAATTCTAGAATATTGTAATATCTCAATCCAATTTATGGTCGATACTTCACAAAGATCTTTATTCAGAAAAAGATTACAAATATAACATTTAATCTCTTTGTCCATTCCTCAATTTCCTTAGTGTTGCACATTTAAAGAAGAGTACAAATGCTCGTTTTATCTATAGATAAAATTCGTTCGACGACCACTGTAGCACTTCCAGAAATGACCTCATGAACACAATCATAAGATTCTAATTTATTTTATATATCTTGAAATTAAAAATAATCATTGTAATTAAGTTTGCACCAGGTATTAGCGAATCAATCATCTGGGGATATAATTTTCTTAATAAAAAACATTCACTCGTTAATAACACAGTGATCCACATGCAAATAAGAGGTTATAATCGTAAATTATTGATGTTGATAACAATATTAAAATTATCACTGCCTTTAGTTTTACTTAATATATCACTTATATTCATCTAGAAAGGTTAGCCTCCTCGTATATTAATGTCCAGACGTAAATAACAGAAAATATGTACACTTAGCGATAAAAAGAATGAGCCGCTTAAAAAGCACAGAGTCCCTCTTATTGCCCACTGCGCATGCTCGAAAAGCTAAAGCTGTGATTCACCAGGTAACACTCTGTAAAATGTTGTATTTGGTTTTAACCGTCTTAAATAGTGAAGAGACATGTTTCTATATATTTACGAGTGTTCGATAAATGCAGTATTACTTAAATTGCGACATTTCAAATAAAGTTAAACTCTCGTTCATAGTGCAAAAGTACAAGACAACCAATATTAATAATACTAGTATCCGACGTTCGAATAGCTAGATTGTTAAACCGCTTACAAGAAGATGAAATATGTATGAAAGCCAGGGTTCGAATCCTTCAACAAAGTTTTTTTATTCATTTGTATTTTCGCAAAATACATCCTGTACGTGCTATAAAATTTAATTCCAGCCACGTAATCAACGTGCACTTTACACTATATTAAGTAATATTCCTGCCTTCGTAAACTCTGTAACACTATTTAGCTACCGGTATAAATTTAAATGTGTGTGCAGTACCACTTTTTAATAATAATGCTATAAATTTATGTAATAAAAGATAACAATAGGTTCATATATTTATGTGTTTATTTACCTATTAGTGAGGAAAAAGTATTGAACCGAAAGTGCGATTTTCGGTTCACTACTGTAGTGTCGTTATCCTCCCTGGACAGAAAGATTCGTGAACTATGCCAATATCCTTTCTTTATGCATCTACCCTCACTCTCCTTTTTGACTCTCCTGTTGCGCTGTTTGTGCTGCGCATCTCCCCTTCTACCTCGGAACGCTCAAATACGCAATGCACATCAAGAATATTATCATTCGATCGGAACTTTGAGTTAAGACAACGTCGTCTGGAGCACGCGAGTGGCGTGGTTTGAGTTTTGGGTCCAGAAGACCGGGGAAAGCCACCCTGGCTTGGACTGTGGTATGAATGTGGAGTGAAGTATGACACTGTTTTTTATGTTAATGATCATTATTTATTTTCTTTTTGTTGAATGATCAAGTATTTACATTTGTTATATTCTTCATCTATTTCAGACGTCTTGTTTATATTAAACATCATTTTTTTGGTTAATGTTCCAAGTTATTTATGTGCATGCTGCTGTTTGATATTCCTGTACTGAAACTTACTTATTTAGGAGATCATTCTAGCTTCCTTTATTTTCCGTCTAGCTTTCATGATTAATAACCATAATTATACATTCATGTTTAAGTGTTTAGGAAAGAAAGATGAATCAACCGTTGCCTCCTATGGGCCCGGGAAAAGCTTTTTGATTAATAACCTTAGATGTTGTGAACTCTACGCTAGTATATACAACGCAAACAAAAGACGATCCAAAAGAAAACCGCACAAATGGTAGCATAGCGCGTGGTTTGGTTTCTTTCTGTTTAGAAAAGAATGTTGTATTATATTGGCAGTAGTTCAGGTGGGCGTCGATTCAAAATTTTTGAACTTAAGTTTTGGGTTCTGGATTCAAGTACCAGAAGAAGAGAATATACTCTGAGTGGTCTTAAATGGTTTTTGGAATTATAAAGTGTTTTGATATCGACATTTTTCAGAGGTATTATGTCGTGGATAATTATTTGTTTTTGAGACTTATTATCTACGTAAAGGTTATTGAAACGTGCTTATTTACGTGTTTGAACTGTTTACCGTAAACAAATTGATTCATCTCTCCTTGCATATAAACACAGAGTAATTTATGCATAACGAATTGCGTTCTCTTACAGTTGTTTATACCTTTTGTTTACTTTGTTTAGTAAACATGCCTAGTTGGATTGATGTTGTATCTAAGGACAATTCAGTCCGAGAATTGAGCTTACTAGGTATTGACATTGAAGGCTACGTTAACATATTACGTGAACGATATTCTAGAGTTTACTTGCGTAGTTCGTATATTTATCTTGGATACCACGAAAGCTTGTTTTTGATATCGGTATGTGGGCTGAATGAGCCATTTCGTTTGTGAAAATTATTAGGACGGGAGACTCCTGAGAAAGTTTCGGTACATGTGGACCAGGTTTTGTATTTATAAGACGCAGTCTAAATTCTAAAATAAGGGTAACTACAAATTAGAAAGCGTCGATGGCCACGTAACCAAGCAGCAGCTCAGTTAAATAAAAGTATGTCCTGTAGTGGATTAATGCCACGTATGTTTTGTGAAGGACAAAATAGTATAATACTTATTCAAAATAGTATTATGTAATATCTTTTGTGAAAACGTTTGAGGTTCCGTTTTCTGTTTCTGGCTGTTTTGTTATTTCAGTTTACCCTTCCTTCATATTGGCATAGGGGAGGAACATGGAACCTTTGGCAGTCGAGTGCATGGGGGGTTCGGCCGACCCCGAGTGCCCAGCTGGCTGAAATGTTGGTTCTGCAACTACGGATTCCAAGGGAGCGGTTGATCGGGATTGCGATCCGGCAATTCATGTTGTGGTATCGTCACCCTGTTTTCACCTGGAACACGGCGGAGTTCGACTATGGCGGCTGTGTCATCTGTAAGATTTGAGTTTATTTACAGCGCCTGGATAGTCGACGAAGAAGCTGGTGTGGTGATATTGGTTTTGGGGACGATGAAATGGTGATAAAGCTTTCCGCTCGGAATCATGTAGTGTTACTGTGCCCTCCCAACGTGGGATTCACCGTGTAGTATCCTCGGAACATCTTCATAGTGACTTAAGTCTATAGGACATGTTGGAATTTCTTTCATTGTTTGGAAGTTTATGGGACTGTTCTTTCCCGGAGGGCCCGAGGAGGAGATATTGAACCGAAAGTGCGATTTTCGGTTCACTACTGTAGTGTCGTTATCCTCCCTGGACAGAAAGATTCGTGAACTATGCCAATAGCCTTTCTCTATGCATCTACCCTCACTCTCCTTTTTGCCTCTCCTGTTGCGCTGTTTGTGCTGCGCATCTCCCCTTCTACCTCGGAACGCTCAAATACGCAATGCACATCAAGAACATTATCATTCGATCGGAACTTTGAGTTAAGACAACGTCGTCTGGAGCACGCGAGTGGCGTGGTTTGAGTTTTGGGTCCAGAAGACCGGGGAAAGCCACCCTGGCTTGGACTGTGGTATGAATGTGGAGTGAAGTATGACATAGTTTTTTATGTTAATGATTTATTTATTTTCTTTTTGTTGAATGATCAAGTATTTACATTTGTTATATTTTTCATCTATTTCAGACGTCTTGTTTATATTAAACATCATTTTTTTGGTATAATGTTCCAAGTTATTTATGTGCATGCTGCTGTTTGATATTCCTGTACTGAAACTTACTTATTTAGGAGATCATTCTAGCTTCCTTTATTTTCCGTCTAGCTTTCATGATTAATAACCATAATTATACATTCATGTTTAGGTGTTTAGGAAAGAAAGATGAATCAATCTTTGCCTCCTATGGGCCCGGGAAAAGCTTTTTGATTAATAACCTTGGATGTTGTGAACTCTACGCTAGTATATACAACGCAAACAAAAGACGATCCAAAAGAAAACCCCACAAATGGTAGCAGTCAGCGTGGTTATAAACTGCACAAATGGTTTGCAGTGCGTGGTTTATCAATATATACTCTGCACAGGATCACCCTTCAATTAAAATGTTTAATATACATATGTCAAGTCCAGCATAATAATATGGCCGTAACTGATGGACAATAATAATGATGTTGACGACGACGACGATTATAATAATTTGGGGTGTATCAAAGGATGTGAAGAATATAATTAACTGGGGATCCAAATTAACTCAAAATATACCCAAGAAATGACATAAAATATAGAATTCAAGAAGGCAGATCGATAATAACAATGTTTAACGGCGTTTTGTACGATAAGAGCATATGAATGAACACCAAATTAGAAATTTATAAATCCACAATTCGAAGCACGCTAAATTTCGGCGCAGAAATTGGCAGTTGAATAAAAATTTGAGTTTAAAGCTTATGCCTATTGAAATGGATTGTTCTACGTGCTCAACTAGACAATATATATTTTTAAAAAATCAGAAGTACATTCATCAGACAACAAATGAAAGTCCAAAATTCAATATTAGATTTTGTGAGATGCAGACACTACAATGGTATGATCATACACGTAGGATGCCAAAGAAAAGATTACCCAGACAAGCTTTGGCATGGATTCCACCTGGGAAAGGAAAGAGAGGTCCACCTAGATTTAAATGAATGGATGATGTAAGAAGTGGTATGAGGGAGCTAGGTCTGGAAGAATTGGAATGAGAAGATAGAGAAGAATGGAGAAATAAGATAATTTTTAAAAAGTTTTATTACATTGTAAACCTGTTTATAAACAAATAATAAAAATAGCATTACTTCAAATAGTTAGGACGTTGTTTCTTTAAGAATGGACAGACAGAATAAAATAGAAAGATTTTAACAATTAAAAATTTTAACCTCATCGGGAATCGAACGTCTGATCTTTTGCATACGAATCAAGTCACGAAGCACTAAGCTAATCGTACGCTGGCTAATTGAACTTGAAAGAGTACACTTCAACGGAAGAAAGGAAACATATTGTAGCTCTACTGTGCAATTAATTTACTCGTGTGAATCGCACGTTGAAACTTAAAATATTCGAGATCAAGAGTCGGCCCATTCTTTTTGTCGCTAAGTGTACATCAAACATAAATTGTTTATAGACAAAGACGCCATGTTTAAACTAAATGAAACAACCAATCACAATGGATGCAGCGGTTTCGTCCGTATGCAGCTTATTTCTTTTACTTTGCTGCAATAGCTGTAAGTCCACTCGAGCACATCATTGCCCGCTGAATGGTATGCGGCAGATAGAGCGCTTTTGCAGCGCTTCGGCCGCAGAATGCGCACATACATGCAGAACGATGACATCATTCTGATTACGTCTAAGTGCAGTGTTGAAATATTGACCGTTAAAGAAATATAAATTGTTTTTACCAATCACGAATGAGTATACAATATCATATAAATAGGGCTGATAAAAGTATCGGTATCAGGGTAGTAAGTAATTTCTATACACACTGTTTACAAAATGCGTCTCCACTGCCTGCTCGGAGCGGAGAGTATGTATGTTCGACTCTCCCCAGTAATATGACGAAACAAAAATTGAGGAAAGAACATTATTCGATTATGAATCCATTCTTACACGAAGTGCACTGGACTACACTACAGCCGCTGGATTTTCGGCTTTGAAGTTTAGGTTATACGAGGGGCAAAGGGAGAAACTCGCCCTCTACTGCCAATAAGGAAATGGTTGATGTGAGAGTGAACGTCTGCCACAAGAGATCACTCTTGACGCAGCTATAGCGCGCTAGTAAAGATTGAAATTGCTGAGATGTTGTCAGCTGTATGTCTGCTAAGCGCATACATAAAGCGGCCCCTCCCACTGAATATCCATATCGGCAACACTGTCGTGAAAATGTCAGGGCCGGAGAATCAGTGGCTGGGGTATAGAAGTATGTCCCGAGTAGCACGTGTCAATGTGCAGTTCGTAAACACAGCGCTCTAAGTACGATGCAGCCTAGCCTGTAACTCATACTTTTTTTTTCAGTCCTACATATAAATGATTATAGAGTCGGACATAATTAAATAACTATTGTTAGAGTTTAAAATGTTAAACAAAAATAAATAAATGTATGTTTCTCAGAACTTGCATATTGACGCATAGCCGGTTGATGCATACGCCATCCAATTCATGTAATAGAACTAAACTGTAGTGAATTGAATTAAGATAAAGTAAAATTGAATTAAATTAACTGACCGGCCATAATAAAATAAATAATAGCTTTATAAAACTAAAACAACACGCTTTATTAGAAAACGAACTAGAAAAATGAAAAATAATTTTAATTTCCAACACGCTTGTGATAAAATTAAAGTGGTCAACAAAAATATATCCAACACGTATAGAATAAAACTAGAGTTATCAACAAGAAGAAAATAATTTTACGATCAAAAGCGTGGGGTGCTCTATATCAATTAATATATTTGATAATAAACAGATACTGGTAAAAGTAAACTCTCTAAGAATAAAATGTAAAAAGCACTCCAATATAAAGCGTGTAAAAATGGTGTGATTTTAAATATCTAGAATATAACTCATTGTACACGCTACAGGCCTACTTTTATGTTGGCTCACTATGTATACAATCGGGAGTCTTAAGAATGTAAACAGAAATGGATGTTGTATGCAATGGCTTTTTGACCTAAATCTGAAATACCTACGCTTTCGTGTAGTTCCAGTCTTGTGTTCGCTTATAGAGTTAAACAAATTTCATTTGACGAATATAGAGCGCAAGTCGTTGCCAAAAACTATTACCCATTGCTAGAATCTTAGAGAGCGCTACAAAAACATTCTAAACATTTTTTAAATGTTTTACTGATCTGCCGTTCTGTTAAATAAAGTATAATGTTTAAGATACATTATGTGATGGACTGAATTTAATTGATACTGACTCTTGCATTTGTTTTCTACTTATCTTTTTTTTACGTTATTTATTGATACCTCACATAGCAAACAAGATTCTAGGAGTAGGCCACCTGTAAACTTCTCTCTTCCATGATTGGAAGTAAACATTGACGCTATATCCAACACTTTTAATGTATCTTGTTGTATCTCCTGATCAATGGGATCTGATTTGATATTCGGCAGGTTAAATATTTTAATACGATAGATAGTGCATATACAATTATTAGGTTTTGCACTAGGTGACTAGATCAAATTCAAAATTCTTCCGCAGTTCAGACGTAGAAAAGGTAAATATAGACAGATGTGTGTGACATCGTGGACTGTTCTTATATTCTAAGGTATGTATTCGGCCTTAGTTTATGTTGTACTGTAAAAAAAAATCACAAAATATATCCTTCCGCAGGCATCTGTGATTGGTGGAGCGATGCTACTATTTTACGCGCCATCTGATATTTAACGTATTCAACACGAGCGTCCATGTTGGAATAACTGAATTTTCCTCTTCGTTAACTGACATGCGCGAAATGGTGTTATATGTAAGTTTATAAAAATGTATACTTACTCTTCAATACTGCTATTTTTTCATATGTTTTTATTGTGTTTTATTACTTTATTATTATTTTTGCGATAATTTTGTTCATACATAGTAGTTATTTATATAAAATGTAGATTGATCATGGAATATCTTTTCATCTACGCCGAAGGACAACGATGTCATTAGGTTCATGTGGCCAATGAAATCACACCTAACCATGTGCTTCTATTTACATTACATCATAAAACTAAGGCCGAAACCTGTATAGTAAGCCATTGTATTGCTTCCAATTCCCCGTGCCCCCCTTCGTCCCATGCTTTAATTCTTTTCGTCTGTGGACAGTATTTACTGAGTAAGTTAGGAAAAGATTATCTTTTGCACGTGAATGCTTACATCAAGATCAATTGATATTAATAAATTAGTAATTTAGTGCATCAGAAATTACATACAAAAGTCAAATTGAACTAATGTATTTTACAATTCTATATTTGTATTGTTCACATTTATAGTAGCTATACTAGCGTACCCGGCAGACGTTGTCCTGCCCGAACGTTCAATTCTCATGTCATGGGCGGACGATAAAAATAGTAAAGTAAAGTGATCCCACAACAGACCCGGAGGTCCTTGGGGTAGTAGGAGGTTAAGGCTCCCACTTTTTCTAGACAATCGACACTTTATGTCAGCCGGGTTGTCAGCCCTGCGTGACGGCCGCCTTTACCCCCAGAACAAGCGTCTGGTACTCATTTACATTAGAGGCTGAGTCGACCCCAGGGCCATAGTGCCGCCAGAGGGTTTGGGTCAGTTTAAAAATCCTGACCCCAACAGGACTTGAACCCTCGACCCTCCGGCTTGTAGCTCAGTGCCTTAACCACTACGCTACGGCGTGCGGACGATAAAAATATGTTACTTTTTTACCATAAAATTCATCGATTAGGACATAATTAGATATTATTAAATAAGATCTGTTGTAGCTCAAGAAGTGAGAATGATGACGTCACAGAATCATAAACATTAGAATTGTACGCTCCTTTGCAGATAAGTTAAGAACCGTCATATAACAATTATATTAGAGTTAAAAAAAAAAGATAAATTGATGAGAGTGAGTCTTTTTTTTTTTTTTTTCCCAGCTAGATTTCATTTCTGACCCACTGTGCACCAGTCCCATACTGGCGGACATTCCATGAGAAAATTTTGTTTCCCTGTAGAGACTCGAACCAGCGTAAATCCCGTAGTTTTGCGCCAAGACTTCTTGCCTTAACCACTCGGCTACTGGCGAGATTCTTGGTATCAATTAAAGACAAAAAAAAGTTATTGTTTAGTTATCCGTAAGAGATAAATGTATGCTGTCGCGGACTTTTTTGTAGAACTTATTGAGATATTCAATTCTGTGTACATTAATTTTGTATACTTATGGTTTAGGCAGCGTAAGCTATTTAAGCGTCCAAAGAGCTACTTTTTTCACGCTCTCCACTACAAAGGGCGATTTTTAAGGGTGTAGGAGTTGAGTATCACAACTCTCTTATAGACTATGTTCATCCCAGGAATCTCCTGAACATTTTGCAAAAAAAACCCCATCACAATCGGATCAACGGTATGCAGCGCATAAAGTACAAACAAAACAAACAAACAAACATTAATTTTTATATATAAGATTTGCACACTGTACAATATATTGTTTCTCAGCTCTACAGCCCAGGATGGCTATGACTTTCTTTACGACCCTCGTCTTCGTGGCTTTCTCTTCCCATTCCCTAACTTGAATTTTATCAAAATAACTCTCTAATTCTTATAGCCACCTTTTTCAAGGTCTACCTCTTCTTTTACTTCCAATTATTACTGTTTAAGATATTGTAGTGCATTTTATTATCATTCATTCTATATGTTTATTATATATAACTTCCCTCATTAGAGGATTACCTCAAGGACAAAGTGATACAGACAATTAATTTTTTATATTGATGAAATACATTTTGTAAATACATTTAAAAAATGTAATTGTAATTGAAGTATACATACTATAAAGTAGAAATTTTGTAAATATGGTTTACTCTAGCCAAATTCGAGTTATTTTATAAATGTTATAATATCTTGTCCTTTACCAATATATTTTATATGTAGATCATTTATTACTCGCCACATTGAACTTTCATATGCTGGTCCGTAGATTTTTAATATTTTTTCTTTCAAATACCGTTAATGAAATTGCATCTCCTATGTTTAGTGTCTATGTTTCACTGTAAAATAATAATAATAATAATAATAATAATAATAATAATAATAATAATTATTATTATTATTATTATTATTAATATTTTTCTTCCTTACCCTTGTCAAATTTATATTGTGTAGTCTATATCTATTATGTATCAATCATAATTCTTATTGTATGTATAATTTAACTCTGGTGAAGTGGAAGAGAAGACCTTACGGTCATTACTCCTTCAGGTAAAATAAATAAAAATAAATCAAATAAAAATTAGAATATCTAATTTATTCACATCAGTGAAAATACGTTCAGGTGAATGAAATGTATTTCGAGTTCCCTGCATTATTAAAAAAATAATAATAGCATTAATAATAATACGTTAGTACAACATTTCGTTACAGGTACAATACATAAATAATAGTGAATATTGTATTCATTTCAACGCCTTGAAATCAACTTTGCGGAAATTGATTACATCGTTTTTTAGAGAGCTCTTCGATTATGAAATAGTATTAACTTTATTAAAAAAAACTGTAGCTATGAATATTCTCGCGGAGGGCAACAAATTTTCTTTTCAAATGGTGTGTTGCATTTCCCACCCTGAATACACATAATTCTGCTCGTTCGTGCAAGCAATATGATTATTTATGTGAAGAATCCGGCGGTCGAGGAAATTGCACCCTGACCACAAAATGTATCATTGGCTGCTGCGACCTTATTTCAAGTTTCTCCATTTCCTGTCCGGTGTCATCAAGACCAGGAAGTTACCCGCGAATAGATAAGCAGCAGAGGCATATCCACACTTCAGATAACCGAGTTATATGAAATTCTTCCTCCCTTACTATAGTATAGACTGAACACGAATATTATTACTGCATTTTTTCTATATATATCGTTTTCTTAGTGGACCTATAAGTTACCTTTGTAGGTACTTTTACGTACTCCTGGCTTTATAGGGAAGCGATATTTTAGAAGATTTTTTTTAAATTATTGATCACTTACATTATTGACGATGTTAAAAGCCTCTCCTAGTGAGTGATTAGCTCAATTATCACACAAGACTTTAACGTGCCCTATGCCTTATAGGGCACAACCTGACAGGAAAATATTTTTTTAACTCTTGATCAAATAAATTTCTTTAACTCAAAATGATAATAAGAGCCTCCCCGCATAAGTAATTAGCTAAATATGATGGCCACCTTCAATACAACATGAACATCTAAGACAAGATAAACCATTCCCTCATGAATTAAAAAAATATCAAGATGAATATGATAGAATCATTATGATATCAAATGTTTTTCTTAAACTACCGGTATCTGGGCCTAAAGTTTCTCGACATTAATCTTAATGGTGACAAAAAAAACATAAACATCTCACCCAATTTTTTTTTTCGAATTTTAGGCAACGAATATTTTATTGGAATTCCAATGATAAACAATAGGCCTAATAGTTAATTTGAAATAAGAAATGTCCTGTCATATCCTTAATCGATTATCTAACAATTCAACATATTAGTATTAACAAGCTTGAACTACTTGGCCCATATATCAGCTTTTAGAGTTTTGTATTAGAGAGGATCCAGTCCAATCCGACTGAGTGTCCTTTAGATTTTCTTCAGTCATTGAGACAAATGCCATGATTTATTTTCATTAGCATTAATCATATAAAATCTACGATTTAAATTATTGGACATTACATGTAGTAGAAATAAAATGTTTAAGCGTTTAACCCTTAAATTCGAAATGTATCCTTTTGGATACATCAGTTAGTTCAATTAATTTAATATTTTAAATAAATCAAAAGAATACAAACAAAAATAAAGCACTTAAACATGTGTCTAATTATACAATATACCCAATAATAACAGTTACAAAAGATTCCGTTTTCACTGCGGTCCGCCACATTCAAATATGTAACAAAATAAATTTGTGTTTTGCCAATTTAAGGGTTAATCTAAATTCATATTATGAACATCCGTGAAACCTATAGAGCAATATACAGTATGCAGAATTTTATTAAAATTTAAGATCAGTGAGCATGGCATACGACATTACACAAAATAAAGTCTACTGGAAATGATAGTCTATACTAAGACACTAGGCTACATGAGCTGAGATGAGTGTCACAAAAAATGTGTTTAAAGATTTTTCTCAATTACAGTATAATATGCCAATTCCTTAGAATAAAATCATATTTCCTTATCTTATACATATATTCTCTCTCCCTCTCTCTCTCCCTATTTATATATATATATATATATATATATACACATATATACATATATATATATATACATATATATATAACTCTCATAAACTTCAAGTAAGCCACATGCGCTTCTTACGATCATTGTTAGGAGTTAATAGACTGGATCACCAAAGGAACACTACTATCAGAGGAAAACTTGGAGTAGCAAGTTTAAATGAAGATATCCAAAGATACCAACAAGAATGGAAAAATCATCTGAGAAGAATGGCAAGAAATAGACTTCCAAAATTGGCATTCCAATATACCCCAACTGGACATAGGGACCAAGGGAAGACCAAAACATCGGTGGAAAGATCAAGACCATCTTCACTAGGTTTACCGTACAGGCCACATGGCCTAAAACGAATTTGTTCATGATGATGATGATATATATATATATATATATATATATATGATGTATTTAATACACAATTGATCTTCTTGGTGATACAATATTAAAATATATATACAGTCAATATGCCCATTTCACCAATAAATGTTTAAAATGGTCAACTAGTTTCTACAGCCAAGCTGTCATTCTCAAGACCAGATATTGACTGAAGACAATATAGATAAAAAATAAAGATACAAATTCAGTTAAAAACAAACTACGTCACATGACGCAATCATTCACAAGTGAAAGTAAAACATAATAAAACTAATCCTCTTTTTTTTTATCAATTAGAGAAAAGAGGGGGCTGTACGGAATAGGGCCTTTGTCTTTGTTCATTATTTTATCCTTATTTTTATAAATTTCCAAACTTTCAAGGACGTTAAGGAATTTGAAATCCCTGACCGAACGAACCAGCCTAAGATTACTTTTGTTGATAGCGTGACCGTACTCAGAAATATGCTGGGCAACTCCAGATTTTTCAATTCTGTTGAGTCTGAAATGGGCAATATGTTCATTAAATCTAGTTAAAATGGATCTTCTGGTTTGCCCAACATATTTCAAGTCACAGTCATTGCATGCAATTTCATAAATCCCGGATTTCTCTATACAATCGACTTTATCTTTAGGGTTTCCAAGTAAACTATTTAATGTCAAAGTGGAAGTGAAAATCAATTTAGTATCTAGTCCTTTGAATATCTTGTTCAAACCTCTAGTTAAAGAGGGAACGTACGGCATAATAGCAAAATTAGCTTTATTAATAGGAGAATGGAAAGCTGTAGAATCCATAACAAGTTTTCTAAATTCAAATTTACGAATCAACTTATCAATAATATTTCCATTGAAACCATTACACTTAGCTATATCTTTAATGGTTTGTAATTCCTTATTATATCTATTTTTACTTAACGGAAAAGTGATAAGACGGTGAACTAAAAAATTGAAACTGGCCATTTTATGTTGATTACAATGGTGAGAATCTGCCGGGATATATCTAAATGTACTGGTATCTTTTCTATAAATATCAAATTCCAATCTATAATTGTTTCTAATTATTATCATATCTAAAAAAGGCAGCCTTCCATTCTCTTCCTCTTCATACGTAAAATTTATGCTGGGAGTTCGGTCATTTAATATTTCAACAAATTCCTGTACATTGCATTTTTTGGTATCAAAAATAGCAAAAATGTCGTCAACATATCTGAGCCAGACCCTTGGAAAGTAATCTAATTCCTTCCCAAGCTCCGTCTCAAATCTGCTCATAAAAAGATCAGCTAGGAAAGGAGACAATGAATTACCCATTGCCGTTCCCTCCTTTTGTTCATAAAACTTATTGTTAAATTGAAAAATGTTCTGATTCATGCAAAGTTCCGTTAACTTGATATATTGATTGACAATATGGGGCTCCAATTTATTCTGTAGTAGTAGGTCTTCCAAGAAAATCAGCGTCTGAGGTATAGGTATACTAGGAAAGAGAGATTTCACATCAAAAGAAATCAAAATCTCTCCATCCTTCAGCTCGATATTCTTGGTTTTCTCAATGAATTCCAACGAATTCTTAACAGCAAAGCCGGGCTGTAGTAGGGGTAGATTACCAAACTCACAACTCAACCATTTAGAAATATTATAAGTGGGTGCAGATATAGCTGAAACTATAGGTCTAACTAATTTTCCCGGTTTGTGTATTTTTGGTAAACAGTACAATTTAGGTACCAGAGGATTCGAAATATGCAATTTGCGTTTTAATTCTTTAGTAACCAGATGATTGCACGAATTCACAATATTAGTTACGTCCCTGATCATTTTAGGTAATGGATTTTTAAATTTGCTTTACCGGATCACAATTCTGAAATTGAAAATGTTATTGCTGGCATCGAATCTTCAATCAAACATTTTAATGAACCCACAAAACAATATATCAGAGAATTTAGCAAACAGATCGTTACGAAGAATTTGGCTACTACTAAGAAATCATCAAATAGCACTGATATACAAAACAAGAGAGTCATTAAAGTTAGTTTGAGAAGAAGGGATTGCTTTTACATGAAAGCTGATAAAGGGAATAGGGTCGTTGTCTTGGATAAACAGGACTACTATGATCGTGTTAATGATATGATTAATGGTGGTCCTTACCAGTTGGTTAATAAAAATCCATTACCTAAAATGATCAGGGACGTAACTAATGTTGTGAATTCGTGCAATCATCTGGTTACTAAAGAATTAAAACGCAAATTGCATATTTCGAATCCTCTGGTACCTAAATTGTACTGTTTACCAAAAATACACAAACCGGGAAAATTAGTTAGACCTATAGTTTCAGCTATATCTGCACCCACTTATAATATTTCTAAATGGTTGAGTTGTGAGTTTGGTAATCTACCCCTACTACAGCCCGGCTTTGCTGTTAAGAATTCGTTGGAATTCATTGAGAAAACCAAGAATATCGAGCTGAAGGATGGAGAGATTTTGATTTCTTTTGATGTGAAATCTCTCTTTCCTAGTATACCTATACCTCAGACGCTGAGTTTCTTGGAAGACCTACTACTACAGAATAAATTGGAGCCCCATATTGTCAATCAATATATCAAGTTAACGGAACTTTGCATGAATCAGAACATTTTTCAATTTAACAATAAGTTTTATGAACAAAAGGAGGGAACGGCAATGGGTAATTCATTGTCTCCTTTCCTAGCTGATCTTTTTATGAGCAGATTTGAGACGGAGCTTGGGAAGGAATTAGATTACTTTCCAAGGGTCTGGCTCAGATATGTTGACGACATTTTTGCTATTTTTGATACCAAAAAATGCAATGTACAGGAATTTGTTGAAATATTAAATGACCGAACTCCCAGCATAAATTTTACGTATGAAGAGGAAGAGAATGGAAGGCTGCCTTTTTTAGATATGATAATAATTAGAAACAATTATAGATTGGAATTTGATATTTATAGAAAAGATACCAGTACATTTAGATATATCCCGGCAGATTCTCACCATTGTAATCAACATAAAATGGCCAGTTTCAATTTTTTAGTTCACCGTCTTATCACTTTTCCGTTAAGTAAAAATAGATATAATAAGGAATTACAAACCATTAAAGATATAGCTAAGTGTAATGGTTTCAATGGAAATATTATTGATAAGTTGATTCGTAAATTTGAATTTAGAAAACTTGTTATGGATTCTACAGCTTTCCATTCTCCTATTAATAAAACTAATTTTGCTATTATGCCGTACGTTCCCTCTTTAACTAGAGGTTTGAACAAGATATTCAAAGGACTAGATACTAAATTGATTTTCACTTCCACTTTGCATTAAATAGTTTACTTGGAAACCCTAAAGATAAAGTCGATTGTATAGAGAAATCCGGGATTTATGAAATTGCATGCAATGACTGTGACTTGAAATATGTTGGGCAAACCAGAAGATCCATTTTAACTAGATTTAATGAACATATTGCCCATTTCAGACTCAACAGAATTGAAAAATCTGGAGTTGCCCAGCATATTTCTGAGTACGGTCACGCTATCAACAAAAGTAATCTTAGGCTGGTTCGTTCGGTCAGGGATTTCAAATTCCTTAACGTCCTTGAAAGTTTGGAAATTTATAAAAATAAGGATAAAATAATGAACAAAGACAAAGGCCCTATTCCGTACAGCCCCCTCTTTTCTCTAATTGATAAAAAAAAGAGGATTAGTTTTATTATGTTTTACTTTCACTTGTGAATGATTGCGTCATGTGACGTAGTTTGTTTTTAACTGAATTTGTATCTTTATTTTTTATCTATATTGTCTTCAGTCAATATCTGGTCTTGAGAATGACAGCTTGGCTGTAGAAACTAGTTGACCATTTTAAACATTTATTGGTGAAATGGGCATATTGACTGTATATATATTTTAATATATATGATGTATTATAGATTTTCGCGGATATAAGTATGATAATAAAATAATTCTTGGGTTTTCCGTGTTTTAGAAAACGCGGAAAACCCAAGAAATATTTCATTATCATATACATATATAATATACATATATATTCCATGGATAAATTAAATTTTACTTTGTACGTCTCTAAATCCGCGAGGTCAATAGGATCCGAGTCGATAGATATTTCCGGGACGTAAAAATCCTGAATAATGTCTTCCATCTGAAGAGACGAAAAGCCGTGGATCACTTTTCATACATTTTCGGCACAGAAAAAGGCCTCGAAGATGAAACAAAAGCCTCTGAAATAATGTGTAGGCACTTTCGTGTCCAAATTATAATTGCAAGGGTACAGACCTGAATTCGTAAAGAGTTTCGTTAAATAAAATAACAGCTTTAATCATATAGGCTAGCTATATATATATATATATATATATATATATATATATATATATATATATATATATGTGTGTGTGTGTGTGTGTGTGTGTGTGTTGTGTATGTGTGTGTGTGTATTTAATTTGTTGTTCCCTGCATTAAAGCTAGAATAGACTCCAAAAATTACAAAACAGAAATAATTTATATAAACCGGCTATAATGAAAGGGAATGATCTTGTGAAATCCCACAGTTAAAATGGAATTGAAAAAAATAAATAAATAGAAAAAATATGCGTGTGTGTGTGTATGTGTTGTGAATGAATAATTTAGAGCACAAGTAGATCAAGTTCAAACCTGCGATAAGCCTATTTGATGAAAAAAAAGTTAAATTAATTCTAACTGCATTTCACCATGACCATAGTTTATTAAGATTAAATAAAACATATAATTACGAAGAATCCTTATAATTAATTAGTCTATAGGGAAACTAATTTAACAACTTGTCTCTACAAACATGCTTGACTTGGTCCATCATCAACATAGTTCGCACAACATTCCCCTTTGGGCCACAATCTTCTTCTGAAGTTCCATCCAAATTTCTCTATCAAGACCCAGCCTTCGCCAATTTATTTTATCCAGAGTTTTTACATCCTTTATTATTCCATCTTCAACTTACGGGATTGAAATAATCGAAGAATATCTAACAATGACTGACCTGTAAAAAGTAGAAAAAATAAAAGCCACAAAAAGGCGATTGGAGTCTCCAAGAACACGCGATCGAGACTTCGTATAGGCCCTATTTGCTCGCATTGAAGACCTAAAGACAAAATTGACCTTGCCTATAGTCTGTCTGGTTTAACTTTACGAGAAATTTATAGATTGAGACAACTGTACTCACCTCTCTCACTTGCACCAGTGTTGTCCATATTTCTTCACCAGATGTTAATAGGGGTAAGAGAGAAGAGGAAAACTGACAACAGGGTGAGTTCTTTCTTTTAATAAATATGGAAGGTTCACCCGAATAGGTATTATTCTTTGCTATATTCGGAGATCGATTTTGTTCTTTCACGGCACCCAGTGATACATTGGTTGCATCTCTGTCCGCACAGTTTACACACACATTGGTCATTCGGGGTGTGGAATGTCTTGTTCTTGCATAATTTTGTGGTGGAAACCGTGAATGGCTAGTCTTGTAATGGTGTGTCTCTGCTCCTGATTCTCTTTGGTCCAGATGCGATCGATCATTGCAGTCGTCCCATAGAAGTCGATATCTATCTCCGCTCTTTTCATTCTTCTCCGTTCTAGTAGCTTGTTGCTGGCTCCGGTAGATGGTAGGCTGAGTCTCAGATCTTCTATGTAAAAAGTTTCCTTGGCCAGCTCATATGACAGCCTTGATGGAGCATATTTTCCCACTCTGAGGGCACATTTTAGGAACCGTGCCTTGACTTTCTCAATGCTTTCTAAGTCACTGATTGTTAATTTTTCCCATATTAATTCGAGCCCATACGTGATTATTGGGGATATTGTCGTGTTGAAAAGTGTAGTGGCTGACGTTAGTGATAAGGATGCAATGTTCTTTATTCTATACATCGCTTTCGTGGCTTCTGCTGTCCTTTCTTGTATGTGGTATCTGAACGAGTTCCCTGTTGTTTGTAGGGTTACGCCTAGGTATCTGAATTTGTTGACTGTTGTTATAGGTGCATTGTATAGCGTCATTATGTCTTTTTTTATGTCTTTCTTTCTTTTGTATCTGGATTAAAGCGGTCAATGATCTACCTCTCTCTCTCTCTCTCTCTCTCTGCCAAGTTAAGCCAGCTATACAATAGTACAAAACCTTCGGACCTACTTTTAACTTAAGAAGAAAAGAGAATATACTCCAACAGAACTCTACGGCACAAGAGCAATGATAGACCGAGAATGGACAAGAGAAAACTTCGAATTGCGACACTGGCAGTCCATGAGTTTCACCACCTTATCTGCAAGACAACAACATACCACGAACCAAACCAATCGTGCGAGCGTACATTGTGCAACAAAAAACGTGAACGCTACCATATCGAACTATGCACAAAGAGAACAATATCATTAAACCAATTTGCAAAGCACAAATAGTAAAATCTCATATTAATCTTAATGGCCATTTGGCTGCTATTAGAATAATCATTATTCCATCTTCCTACATAATAATTCTTCCCTTAGATTTTTTCACTTCCACAGTTGCAGTACGTATTTTATACAAGGACAGGTGATCATTATATCTTATCACATGTCCTATCCATCTCGATCTCTGTATTTTGATTTAGGCCTATGTGATTACGTCTGCGTATTTACATAGATAATATAGATTTTTATTTACCTATAGACCCGTATAAGAAAGGGGATCTATAGACGTGTCCAATACAGATATATAAGATTACTGATCTCGCCTGTAAAGCACTAACAGGAGTTCTTTTTATACGCTTTATATTATCTTGACCTGTATCTATCTATCTATCTATCTATCTATCTATGTAACTGAATCTTTCAACGCGTTTTTCACCCACTTAAAATAATTGGATCGACTTGAAACTTTGTATACTTGTAAAGGACCCGTGACAATACAATAATTTCATATTCATTTTCTAAATTCCTGGCCAGAATCATCAGAAAATAAAAAAAAAAGTGTCTTTGTATTTATGTAACGGAATCTTTGAACACGATTTTCACCCACTTAGAGACATTGGATCGACTTGAAACTTTGTTTACTTGTAAAGAACCCGTAACAATACAATAATTTCATATTTATTTTCTAAAATCCTGGCCAGAAACATCAGGAAATCAAAAAAATGAAAACTGGTATAATAGGTTACGGACTTGTCGACTCTTTAGTCAATCGTTGTAAGAGCTTAGTTGGTAAAGCGGTGAACCAGTGGTATATAATTTTAATAATCCATAGGTCGCTGGTTCGAATCCGGCTGGGGAGGATTTTTTTTAGAAGAGTAATACTTTCAGCTCATAATACAATAGTATGGAATTGAAAGATATTTACATTCTTATCTTATTCTGTAAAAATATTAAAACTAAATAATAGTTTTAAAAAACTAAAACAGCTCCTTTTATTAGAAAACCGAACTCAAAAATGAAAAATAATTTTAATTTCCAACATGCTTGGGATAAATTTAAAGTGGCCAACAAAAAAATCATCTCCAACACATATAGAATAAAACTAGAATTATCAACAAAAATAGAATAATTGTACCATCAAAAGCGTGGGGTGCTTTTTATGATTTTTACATGTTCTTCTTAGAGAGTTTACTTTTACCAATATATGTTTATTATAAATATATTAATTGATATAGAACACCCCACGCTTCTGATGATAAAATTATTTTCTTTTTGTTGATAATTCTAGTTTTATTCTATATGTGTTGGAGATGATTTCTTTGTTGGACACTTTAAATTTATCCCAAGCGTGTTGGAAATTAAAATTATTTTTCTTTTTTGAGTTCGGTTTTCTAATAAAGCGTGCTGTTTTAGTTTTTTAAAACTATTATTTATTACACGCTTTATATTAACTTGACCTGTATCTATCTATGTAACTGAATCTTTTAACGCGATTTTCGCCCACTTAAAATCATTGGATCGACTTGAAACTTTGTATAGGCTACTTGTAAAAGACCCATGACAATACAATCATTTCATATTTTGTTTCTAAAATCATGGCCAGAATCATCAGAAAATAAAAAAAGGTGTCTTTATAGCTATGTGACGGAATTTTTGAACACGATTTTCACTCATTTAGAAACATTGGATCGACTTGAAACTTTGTGTACTTGTAAAGGATCCGTGAAAATACAATAATTTCATATTTTGTTTCTAAAATCCTGGCCAGAATCATCAGAAAATCAAAAAAATGAAAACTGGTGTAATAGGTTGCGGACTTTTTAGCCAATCGTTGTAAGAGCTCAGTTAGTAGAGCGGTGAACTCTATTGGTATATAATTTCAGTAATCCATAGGTCACTGGTTCAAATCCGGCTGGGAGGTTTTTTTTAGAAGAGTATTACTTTTAGCTCATACTACAATAGTAGCCTATCGAATTTAAAGATATTTACATTCTTATCTTATTCTGTAAAATATTAAAACAAAAAAATAAATAATAAATAATAGTTTTAAAAAAAACTAAAAAAACACGCTTTATTAGAAAACCGAACTAAAAAATTGAAAAATAATTTTAATTTCCAACACGCTTGGGACAAATAATTTTACCATCAAAAGCGTGGGGTGCTTTTTATGATTTTTACATTTTATTCTTAGAGACTTTACTTTTACCAATATCTGTTTATTATCAAATATATTAATTGGTAAACAGCACCCCACGCTTTTGATGGTAAAATTATTTGTCCCATGCGTGTTGGAAATTAAAATTATTTTTCAATTTTTAATTCGGTTTTCTAATAAAGCGTGTTTTTTTAGTTTTTTTAAAACTATTATTGATTTACAATATAATTCTACCTCATTCTGAAGAAATGATTGATAGTTACCAGACTAGATTTCGTAAAGATAAATCAAATGCGGACCAGATTTTATTATTGCAACAAATTCTGTAGCTGACCAAATTACTAAATGTAATTTACTTATATATATTAAATCAGGTGTGTCCAACTTTTTTTTTAAGGGCCACTGTCGTTAAGGTGAACTGATTTGCGGGCCGCATGATCCGATTTTTTTTACCGTATTAAATAGAATCTGAGACAAACCAATTAATTTGAATATAAAATAGCTAATATACTGTTATGTTATTTTTATTAAAATATTAATCATATATTAGTTATTTTAAAATTAATTTTTTTCATGTATAATCTAGTTCTAAATTCTTATTTAACAATATAAATAAGGTATGTTTAATATAAATTTTGGTCCACCGCTGTGGTCTCGAGGTAGCGTGCTGCCTTATCACGCAGCGGACCCGCTTCGATTCCTGGTCGGGACAGGCTCCTAGGTGAGTTTTTTCGGGTTTTTTCCTCAACTATAAGATAAATTTCAGGAAGCTTAGGGCTCAACGGTCCCCGAAAATCATCCCGCCATCATCATCATCATCCTTATCATTATCATCATCCTTCACCTGCGTGGAAGGCAACGGTAAGCTCCCACACCTATAATTCCGTAGTAAAGCTGCAAAGAATAGCATGAAAATGCTATGATTGCAGTGAAAGACCTGCCCTCGGGCAGAATTACTATGGATTGAATATAAATTTTAGTTTAAAATTTAAATAAAATTATATTATATCAAAATAATAAATTTTTTACCTGTCAATGCGACACCTGGCATTGCTTTTCACGAACAAGGCATCCGATATCTGATTTGATTGCAATGTAGCAACTGGAAGCGAACTCTCCAGATGGCTGTCGGTGATTCGCGTTCTCGTTGCGAACTTAACATGTTTCATCCTGGAGAACACTTGTTCCAATATGTATGTGCTACTGAAAAGTGATGAGAAACGAAGTGCATGTCTATTAATGCCCGGATATTTTCCTCTAGGAAAGTAGTCGCGATAGAAGTGTTGTAAGGGAACATTGTTAAATTTGTTCTTTAGGTCTGACGCACATTGAAAATCAACGCACCTCATTTGCAGATCCTCGGGGACTTCGTCTATTTTAATGGAGAAAGGGGAAGAAGACAGATAGAAACTTATAATATTCTCCTTGAAGTCTTGAAATCTAACGCAGAATTCGTCTCTTAATTCTGATATAATTTCTGCGTACTTTTGAGAATATTAATTACAGTATTACACTTTTGTAGGGCTGGAAAATGCACAAAGTTTTTTCTTTTTATTTGTGATTCCCAATGTTGCAATTTTGTTTCAAAGTTAAAATAATAAAATTATGGAATATTTACCTGAAAGGCCCGTCTCCTCAACTTAATTAGTTATTTAACTGTAGCGCTTTCGGGACTTGTCCCATAATCGGCAGGATTTAAAACTGGTGTTTCACTAAAGACCTGGTAGAGGGGGTTAGGCCTAGACGTATTGGATTCGTTTTCGTTTATCAGATTGTCGTTGTGAGCTGCTTTCATGATTTCCATGATTACCACGGACCACGAACCACTCAAAATGACATCTATACGAAAACTAGTGTAATTAAATTACTATGGTTGAAATTCTCCCTGTAGGGGGAGAGCGCCTAAATCTCTGTAAAGGGAAAACATGGGCTTACAATACAATACAAAAATTTGATATTCGTTCTTGTATTCTGTTTTTACGTTTTTATCGGCTTTCTTTAGTGTATTGGCTAATTTTGTCGTTTCTTTTCCTATATATGTCTTAACCATGTTTTCTTGTTGTTATTAAATTCTTTTTCTAGTTTAGTTATGTTGGATATATTGTTCTTCCTTTTTTTGTTTATTTACGAGTTTATTTATGATTTCTTCATTATAGTCATTGGTTTTGCCATATATTTAATGTAGTCGAGTTCTAGAATATAATTGCCTTTGCTTAATGGAAGTTTTAACATTCTACTGATTAAGCTGTTACATGTACTTATTTTTTGTTGCAAAGGGTGTGTAGATTTTTTTGTTTATGAGCAGAGCATTGTTTGCAGGTTTCCAGTAGATGCCGATTTCTAGTTTATTGTTGGGTAGATTTTTTTGTTTAAAGGTGGGTTGTTGGATGTGATGTCCCACGTTGTAGGCTAAATATATGATTGTAATAATTTAGATCACTCTTATTTGCCACGGCCCCCTTCAGGGGAATGTGGAAAATTTATTACATAAACAAATAACGACACTTTGTTAACAGTTGAACTACATGTTATTCTATTAAAGTTTTCACTTCTGTTTAGATGAATCTTGTAAATGATCAATCATTTAAAAGATTCCGGCTTAAATTAATAGATTTCACTTATAGAAGATTATTACTTCATATATGTAATGGATGACTATTTCCAACGGTCAAATTTTCACTAACACTTTATTTTCACTTTATGGATTATTTACACTCCATATGAATTAAATTTATACTACAATATTATTTGACACAATTTTGTCAACTAATATCAAGAAATGAACTATAATCCTTCTATTTCTTTGAACCGTTGTTTAACACGTCTAACTTCTTTCAAGTATTGTAGCCATCTTGTTGTTCTGGAAAAAATCCCATTTCAGTTGTTATAACCTGGAAGTTCTGATTGGTCCAATTGAAAAGGAAGGAGTACTGCTGGCTGACTCTCATCCAATTCGTCCAATCCCATTTATTTGTTTATAAAAAAATATCAATTCAACTATTTAAAGTATGTTTACATATTAAATCAGTTTGAAATACATCTAACTGTATTAACAGTTTATATTTTATAATTATAAAAAATTGAATTCTCTGAATCAATCTTATTTCCACTCTTACTAGAAATAAATATAATTATATTTAAATATTAAATAAAAAACCCTTATTATTATAAAGGGATAAATATCCGGTTTTAGGTTATAGACAAATCTAAGTAGGTTATACTATTATTAACTTCTATTTCCTCGGTGAAAGAGATTTTTTCATTAATGTTATTTAAGTCTTGTAATATATTTTTTTTCAATTTTCATTGTATATTACTAATACGTCATCGACATATCGTAGGGCTACTATCAGTTTTATGTTAAATTTGCGTATTAGTTCCTCAAAATGTTTATTTTCCAGTTCTTGTAGGAATATTTCGGTCATTATTCCGGATATAGGACTCCCCATCGGGGTCCCGTCTTCTTGAACATAAAGTTCATTGTTAAATTTGAAGTAATTTTGTTTTATTGTTGTTGTTGTTGTTATTATTAATTTATTTAATTGATTGATATAGCTTTCTTCAAGTTTACTGTCTGTTAGTTTTTGTCTTATTATTTTGCTGTTTCGTTTATCGGGATATTTGTTTAGAGGGTTTTTTATGTCGAATGACGACATTTTAGTGTTTCTATTGATTTCTAAATGATGTAGTTTGTCTGCTAGTTCTAATGAGTTCTTAATTGTATAACGATTTTCAAGTTTGACAACATTTTTCATTTTCTGAGCCACTAATTTAGAAATTTTATAGTTAGGAGTATTCATGCAATTAACAACTGACCTTATGGGAATTTTGTCTTTATGGATTTTTTGGAAGAGCTTTCATTACTGGTGGCGAGGGAGTATTATTTATCCATTTGCTGTTTTTGTATTTATTATGTTCGTTATTGATTGTGTTGGTGATTAGAGGGCACGATTTTAATGCTTCTTTTATTTGTCTGTTATACTTTCCTGTGGAGTCCTTTTCAATTTTTTTGGAATTATTATCTTTTTTAAATTATTTGGTTTTATTGATGTATTCTTCCTTTTACAAGATAACTATTGTATTGCCCTTGTCGGCTTTTGTGTGTATTATATTATTGCTCCTAAATTTTGTTTTTATTTTAGAGATGTTCTTAAGAGTTTGTTTATCTTTAATGTTTATCGTTGGTGGAGTTTATTTTATGACTTTAGCTGCTTCATATCTAACATAATTTGTGTTATTAATATTAAGTTTATTTATTGCAATTTCACTCTAAGTAATTCAATTTTGTTGTGTTCTTTTTACATTGTGTGTAGGAAAATTGAATTGGTATCCGATTTCTAGTAAACCTGTTTCCTGTTTATTGAATTTTATTTCGTAAGATTTGCAATTCTTTTATCCTCAAAATTGTGTGATTTGTTGTTATGTTTTAGATTTGTGTTGTGTTGCATGACTATTAATTTAGTTAGCTTCTTGTTTATTGTTTCTTATTTAGTGCACATATTATTATTAATTTCTTCGTGAATTTGGTTTTCTATGATTGTCCGACATTTACCGAATAGCTTAGCGGACTCTTGTGTGTAGTAGTAGTTAGCTGATTGTTGATGTTTTGTTTCTTTATGTATAAGAATCTGATTTCAATTTTTATCCAGTTGATTTCGGCCTGTTTTTTTATTTTTGTTGCTGTATTTTTTTTATTTTAGCGTAGTTAGGCATTATTTTGTGTTTTAAGCATTCCTTATTGAAGTATATATTAGCGATCGTTTGTGTAGTGTCATTTTGAGGTTAGAATATTTGTGTTTCAAAGGCCTTCACGTGATCAAACATAGTAGTGATCAATTGGTCTTTACCTTGGAGACGTGAATTAAGTTCGTTCAGTTGTGTTTTTATATCTACCAGAAAGGCAAAATCAGACATCCATTCTGCGTCTTTAAATTCAAAGATAGGTTTGCCCTTCTCCTCCATAAATGTTTGTATTTCGTTTTTGAGATCAAACACTCGCTTTAACATTTTGCCACGGCTCGGCCATCTTACTTCAGTATAATAAATAATATCTTCTAATTCTGAATCGAGATTTTGTAAGAAATTTTGAAATTCTCTATGTCGCAAACTATGTGAACGAATGAAATTCACTACTTTTACAACGACTTTGAAAACACTATCTACATTTAGGGATTTAGCACAAAGGTTTTCTTGGTGTATTAAGTAGTGCTATTGCATTACAGAAGTGTTTCCTACTTTAGCTGCTTCTGCTTGCAGTAATTTAACTAGCCCATCTCTTTTTCCTGCAAATGCAGGAGCTCTGTATATTGTTACACCAGATGGATTTATATATTTCAAGCCAAGTCGATTCAAGGTTTCGGTGACCCCCCCCCCCATTAAATAATTGGCTTTAGTGGTGCTTTAAGAGGGACAGCAGCAGATAATTCTTCCATAATATTAAAATCTTTATCAACTCCCCTTAAGAAAATTGCTAATTGGGCAGTGTCGCTAGCATCACTACTCTCATCGAGTGCCAGAGGATATAACTGGAAATTTGTGGCTCGGTATTTTAAAGTTCTCTCTATATCGGACGCTGATTCGTCAATACTGCGAGCTACACTCTGTCGCGACAAGCTTAATCTTGCAAACTGCGTTTTTTTTTTGTCAGGGCATATAATATCAGCAACACTCTCAATGCATTCTTTAACAAACTCGCCGTCGGAAAATGGTTTAAAACTGTTTCACTGCAAAATTAAACACACTGCTCTTTTGTTTACTTCATTAAAAAAGTATTGATTTGTCCACTTTATTTGAAATGATCTACCGTCGTCTGAAATGTTTCTTTTCTTGCCGCTACACTTATAAGCCATAATTACACTTATAAAACTCACAGAATTAATTACATTCTTCAAACCTCTCACTAACACTGACACTACAATGTGAGCGAACAAATGCAAACTGGAAACTAGCATCAAATGTACAAAAAATGTAATGATAATAAAACATCTGGCTCACACTCGCCTTTGAAAGTGGTAACTGCGCAGTCAACAATATAAGGATACTTCAAACGATGCACGGTAGCTAGGATCATAAATAAAAATGTGGGCTGGGTGTTTTTCAAAACAGATGTGATTTCTGCATGTTTTGAGTAAGAGGATGAGTAGGATGAACTTTCGCAAACACAAGTGTTCTTTCAAGTTTATCTTATACCAAATAGAATTACTTATTTCATAAATTATATTAGACTATAAATTACAAATATCACTGCGGGCCGCATGCAATGGGATCGAGTGCCGCAAGCGGCCCGCGGGTTGGACACACCTGGTCTAAATGCAATAATATCTATTCATATGTTACTTCTATTAGAAGCCACACCATGAACGTCCTCATAAACTGTGTATCCAAAATCTCGAAATGCTTCTGCCATCATACTTCGAATAGTGTGGTGCCTAATGTTTCTCAGTGATTCTCCAAACGGACAAATCCCAAGGACGTGTGAAAGGGTTTCGTGCTCTCTGCGACAACGTCTACAGAAGGTATCATCCCTAGACCTGACCGGCAGAGAACGCACCGCCGCGCCGATACTTCGACTTGCATTTTAATCGCTTCTCTCCATTCGGAACAAGACAATCCCTGATGATCACGAATCCACTGATTTGCCGGTGTGCAATCATTGTAGAGAACAACGTCTTTTCCTTTACGAGGAAGTTGACTCCAGAGAACTGCTTCTTTGTCTGTTAGTTGTTTCCTGAGTTTCCTTGCATCTGGTAGAAGACTTCGAGTATTAATATTGATGTCACTAGGTTCAATGTTAAGGTCTCTCGCACATACAGTAGCCTATAAGAAAATTTAAAATTACGTATTTGCTCTCACTAAATCTTAAAATTTGTAAACATATTATACAGTCTAATATTATTTATTCAAGTAATATAGGAAAGCCCACCGCTCTGTTCTTGGGGTTGCGTTGTTGCTTCTAATGCAACGAGCCCAGATTCGATCCCGAACGAGACAAGTTTCCTGGATGATGGTATTTTCGGGTTCTTTTCTTGCCTGAAAACAAATGTCAGAAAACTTTAAGGAGCAAATGGTCCTTAGTATGAATATGTAAGTGAATGGTGTGTATTGTCTTAAATATTTGTGTTTTCTCATAGGATCCCCTGGGTTTGGCTTATCACTCATTTGGGTAGGCCATCTATGTCCTTACGTGATCAAAAAAGTATTGTATGATCCAAAGTTAAAAAAGCCCTCTCCCTACAGGTTGTGCCACTGTAAGGCCTGGGTGGCATGTAAACGTACCCATAACATTTCTTGGCCCGACAGGAATAGAATGCCTTTGCCTATCAGCTGGCTGCAGGTCTTACATCCGCATGAGCTAATCACGGAGGTAGACGACCATGCAGCCAGTAAAGAATGACAGGTGTTCAACATGGGTCCTCCAGCCTTCATAGCTGGTTTTCTTAACCTGAAGACGCTACTTATTGTAGCTATCCAAATTCCTCAAGATGCTGAACTGGCACCGTTCCCACATTTATTGACATTCTATTAGAAAATATCTTACCACTTGGGAACTCGAACCAGGGCAAGTCACATTGCTCAACATCATAGCACGGCACTTTAAACCGCTTGGCTACAGCATGGAACAAACATGGGTCTACCTATAATGTGAGATGTTAAACTACAATGGAAAAGAATATTATAGATAGGAAAAAAGAGAATCAAAGAATGAATTGTGGAGCTACGAAAGATAGTTACATAACTCAATACATTCATTGGTGTGTACAATTTTAATTCCAATCATATGACAAGTAAATATAAAATTGTTGGTATAACCCTTATTTAAACTATTCTCACAATAGTAGTAAACAACTCACGACATTTTCTATTCGCATACAAATTAAATAAGAGTGCATTCAATTAAATAATTTTAAAGACATTCTTCAGATCCCTTTACTTCAGCAAGACCAATTTTCTATTCACTAATCACCTTTTTCCTTCTTACGTTGTGGCTTATAATTTAAAATTTTATTCCTATAATTCTAAGGCATCAAAACTCTAAGTTCTTTTAAGAAAACTGAAATCTCAAGGAAATGAAAAAATAATTTCCTTCTTTTTTTCTTATCAAATGAACCTCTCCAACAATCTTCTTTATGCAGAATAAAAGGCGCTTTCTATTGCCAGATTCATTTAGAATACGACACTATGGCACTTAAAATTGATTGGACATAGGGTTTAATCCATTGTCCCCATAATTTCCTTCGAATTCGACGAAGAAAGAAATAGAGAAAGAGAGAGAGAGAGAGAGAGAGAGAGAGAGAGAGAGGGGAATGGAGTGAATAGCTTTTAAAAAGGAGAAAGAACTACACATCATAAGCACGTAAAATTATCGTAGATCTGAATAACACTGCGAATCACTCCTTTCAGTAAATTCAATACGTCCTTTCTTCCACCATTAGATACTCTCTCTCTCTCTCTCTCCCTCTCTCTCTCTCTCTACCCTCACTGTCTCTCTCTCTCTCTCTCTCTCTACCCTCACTGTCTCTCTGTCTCTCTCTCTCTCTCTTTCTCTATACCTCTCTTTCCCTCTATTTGATCGTCCTATGTCCAGCGCTCTAGACTTTTAACCAAATTCGATTCCACTTATCACTGAGGTTGATGGGTAACAGGGATTATGTAGAGGTTTGTCATCTATGATATAGTTCTCAGCATGAGTAGACCTATCACAATGATCTTGAACCTTATCAAACACATGATCAGTTAATTGACCTTCTGTCTCGACATACATCTAAATTTAACACGATCGCCTACATTGAAAGCTCTCGTAGCTTAATTACTACCAAATTACTTTTATGTTTTTCTTCTTATAGTAGTTTAACCTCTCACCTTAAATGTATGTTTACATGTCTCACGCCATTCACGTCTTACAATAGCACGACATGTCGGGAGAGGTGTAGGCCTATAAACTTTAGATCATACACCTTTTTTTCGGGCCTTCCCGAATGAGTGACGAATTCAATCCTGTGCCTCCTCCAAAATAACACGAACATTTATTTTTACGGTTAATAATCTATAGCAGCGGTTCCCAAACTTTAAGCGTCATAAATAATTATATTTTGATAGATTCATTAAATTATTTGCTTAATTCTAGAAATTACATTTTGACTGATATTATATGATTGAAATATTAACTAAACACTAGGGCTATTGAACGCGAAGAATGGACAATACAAGATAACCCAAAACAATAAACACCTACAAACCGCATGGAAAAATATATTTGGGACGGCCAAGGAAACGATGGACTTGAGACCGAAACAGGTCGCATTGACCTAATCCTGGAAAGGAAGAAGTTATTTTTTCAGTCATTCCCTTCACTCAATCCAAAGTTAATATTATTCTCATATCTTATTCTTGGCCTACCTACTGGACGCTTTCGCTTTTGTTTCCCTACAAGAAGTTTCCATCCTCCTCTTTCATTCCCCCAGTCGTCCCACATGTCCCCCCTTTCCTGTCTACGAGACATATTACATCTGATTTCCCATAAAGATAATATAGCTCACTTATATAGTTTAATCCATTCACCTAGATATTTGACTAATATTTTATAATGTAGGCCTGAAAACAATAATTTAAGTGGCATAACACCCTTGTTATTAAATTTCTGAAAGTACACTTTTAAAATAGTCAACATGATGCTTGGCCCTAACTTGAATCTGTCAATTTTTAGAGATTGGACTCAATAGTGAAACCTAACTAAATCTGACTACAAAGTATATTTCTGTACTTTGTATTCATGAACGCAAGAACTGAAAATATGGATTCGCAAAATTATGAGACACAGTGGCATTAGATCTTATAATGGTTTTCGGTAAGGCATCTAGATACAAATTTTGCGCAAGCAGGCAAAATTGTAACAGACCAATTGGACGGCGTTACTCATCAACCGGCTAAGCGCCATTAAAAATATATTTTGATGTCATATTTTGCACCGAAGTAAGTGTACGCACACCTTTAGCGCCAAATATTTAATTATAGCCTTATTCCTAAAGAAAAATGTAAACGCCACCAGTGCTATCAGAGATTCTGTGTTTTGCAACAAACGCTTATGAAACTAAGTGCTAATCTAAATTGTGCATCATGCAGCTTAGCGCCAAGTGTTCCAGCTCTTATATTGTTGATGCTTAACTGAGTATTGTTGGTTTGGCGCTACAATAAATAGTAAAGATTCTCAATTCTGTATGATTTTTTAAATGTTTTAATGACATACAGAACTCAGGAAATTTTAGATATGGTTTATAAGACCTGCCCTGAAAATGGAAAGGCATTTTCTGTGTCACTGCAGGTTAGGAGTTTTATTTATTATGTAAATCATATATTTTTCGTACATGAAGTCCATATATTCCTATTTTATAAACATAAAGATAAAAAATCAGGCGCTTGTCAATTCAGAGGTCATTGTAATAGGCAACGGAGTTAGGAGATCCACTGTTAATCAGTTTGTAAAATTCGTTATATATAGGGCCTATATATTTTTTTTGTGAAATGAAAAGTGCATATATTTTTATAAATTTGTTCTATGATAATTTTAACATAGGCCTATATACTTCCAATGTAAATAATTCATGTTAAAAATATGAGATAAATCATTTTTTGTATTACGGTATTTACTGTTGTTTCACTTATTTTAAATATTGTTTACAGTTACATAAGCATATTATTAGTCATGTATATGTCTTTAAAAACGTAGGGCCTATTATAGTTCAAAATAAAAATTTAATGTGCAAGTTGATGGATGTCTATCGATATATTTTACTAAGAAATAAAAAAAAAAGATTTCACAAAATTGATACAACGTGCCTGTTTTTTATATGTTTTTTTTTGTATGTACTGTAATTGCATGAAAAAAATTGAATTTATTTATAAAACATGTTTCATTTAACACGCATTTTTCATAATGTAATATGTGTGAAATATTACAAAAAATACAATATGTAAACACACATCAATAATAAAAATGTATTGGTACAAACAAACACTACTAATATTATGATACATTATTTAACTTTTACAGGAATTAATCACTATGAGGTTTAATTTATGGTAAAATTAAATGTTTCTTATATCTCCTCATATTTTACCATTATGATACAATATTACACCAACAGTGCGTACGCATTACCTTGACGCTTGGCTGATAGATATATAATAAAATATCTTCTTCTTCTTCTTCTTCTTCTTCTTCCTTCCAAGTATTAGGCCAAGGCCTGTTACGATCCTATAGAAAATTTTTCCCTCCAGCGTTTTGATCCTTCCGGGAAATTCTCGTATAAGACTTGAAAGCATAATAATAGTCCCTTCGAATGCATCAAGACTGTAAACGCCCTCTTAAGATGCTTAACTGATTGATGCAGAACGTCTAAGTGCAGTATAGGAATATTGACGATTAAAATAAGTGTTCTTCTTCTTAGATTAGGCGCATTAGTTGCCTGTTCCGTCTTCACTAATAGATCTAAGACCATCTCTTCCAAGGACGTCCGACATCTCTTCTTCATCTCGGAAAAAATTTAAGATTTTATTTGGTAATCTACTTTCTTGCATGTTAAGTCCGTCCGTCCGATTAAAATAAGTAGGCCTATACATTGTTTTTACTGATACAGTACGAATTAGTATATACAATATTATCATATAAGTGATTATCAATTCAGAATAATAAAATGGCTCTTGCTAGAGTTTAAAATGTAAAAAAAAAACTTTAAACGAATTTTTCTCGGAACTTGACGCATAACCGGTGTTGCATAACTCCGTCCAATTGAGGGAACAAGCTTGAATCACAAGAAAGTCTCAAAGTTGTTATTAAAATTTTAGGGAAAATCAATTTTCGTCACAAAATTTAATTCAATTGATCTTTTCATCACAGGGTGGAAAATATTCCCAAAAGAGCGGACAGTAAAAATTACCGGATGCCAATTTATTATAATTCCTAATAATACTGTCAGTGATAAAACATTTTTTAGAAGCACAGAATATGAAAATTTAAATGATAATTATTATAATAATTCTTTCACTTTCTCATTCCTGAGGGTCCGCGAACCACAAGTTGAGAGAAACTATGCTCTATTCCAGGACGACAGGAAAACATTTAAGGTATAGTATTTACCTGTACTCTTCAAATTTCGTAATTACCATTTGTTGCTAATAAAATATAGTTTGTATTGTCAATTCAAATTATTATTGTTTTATTATTTTCAGGATGTTCTGTTATTTACACATGTATCCTCAATCAAAATATACAATTTTTTTCTTCCATACGTCCTGCATGTCTGCTTCTGTCATATTTCTCTTTTTCATGTTGTCTTGAATTCCCTTTATCCACGTTGGCTTTGGTCTACCACGTTTCCCTTTTGCCCGAGCTATGCATTTCAATAATTCTTTGTTTGTTTCTGTGTCCCTTCTTCGCATTATATGTCCATACCATCTTAGTTGGATTTCTTCAATCTCTTGTACAATATCCTTTTCTACATTCATTATTTCTCTTATTGTATTTTTTATTTTATTTTATTTTGATATTCTTGCCGAAAACAGTAGAATATTTTAAGTATTTGGGATCAATAATTCAAAAAGATGGATCATCTGAATTGGACATCGAAAAAAAGAATAATAGAGACAAAGAAAGTTATTGGCTTATTAAATTCTATTTTATGGAGTAAGCATTTAATCAGCGTGCTATTATGCATTTCAGAGACTCTTGATGTCCCAACTCCTTTCAAGGAACGTTAAACTGAAAATATATAAAACTATTATTCTACCAGTTATATTATATGGGTGCGAAACATGGACTCTTACTTTAAGGGAGGAAAGGAGATTACAAGTATTTGAGAATAAAGTACTTAGGAAAATTTTTGGACCAAAAAGAGATGAACAGACAGGTGAATGGAGAAGTCTACACAACAATGAACTACATGGTCTTTATAGGAAGCCAGATATAATAAGAACAGTTAAGTCTCATAGACTGCGTTGGGCAGGACATGTGGCACGTATGGGAAATGAAAGACTTGCATGGAAGCTTCTTGTAGGAAAGCCAGAGGGAAAACGCCCAGTTGGTAGACCAAGAATGAGGTGGGAGAATAACATTAACTATGATTTGAGGGAAGTAGATTATACAGGGAATGATTGGAAAGCATTAGCTCAGGATAGGGATGTGTGGAGAGCTTATGTCCGTGCGGCCATGAACCTACGGGTTCGATAGTGCCAGTGAGTAAGTAAGTAAGTAAGTAAGCATTTAATCAAGAGGACTAAATTATAAATATATAACACAATTGTGAAGAGTATTTTATTATATGGTGCGAAAACATGGACATTGAAGAAAAACACAGAAATAAATTATTAGTAACAGAATTATTATTATTATTATTATTATTATTATTATTATTATTATTATTATTATTATTATTATTATTATTATTATTATTATGTAATATCCCCTTCGGTCCTTGTATAAGGAATAGGATCTACGATACTCCATTTTTTTATTTTTCTCTAGCCCTGTGAAATCTTCGAACGTCCTTTGGCGGTTTTATCAAGTAGTTCATGTTTTTATTACTGCTATTGTTACATGACAGAATAGATTAAATTGTATGACATTAGGAGATTTTAATTTCATTAATAATACTCGCCCAACTTTCAAGAAGTTCATCTCATATTTTTAGGTAAAGTTTGTGATAGTCTACTGTATGACAACTTACAAAACACAAACAGAAAGTATCTAAAAATAAGTCAACTCTAGAAGCGATTAAAATATGCACCCTCTTCTAAAAGCAAATATTTGGACTAAGAACTTGGTCCATTTGTTCTAAGGTGTAAAGTAATAATCCGAAGGTTCGTTTCTAATCTTGTTTTAATATCCTTGATATATTTTGCGGTGAATTTATAAATTAAATTGATTTTGTATAAATCTCTATTAAGGTATGTCCTTAAGCAGTGTGTGTTGGACACTCGAAATATAATGAAGAACAACTCAGGATTTTTGAGTAGAAGACCAGTAAAACAAAATGGAATATGGCAAATAAGATATAATTACGAATTTCATCCCTCATCTACAGACACTAATATTGTCAAATCTATAAAAATAGCTAGATATCGTTGGTTTGGTCTCATAATCAGGATGGCAGAGGGCAATCGTATTAACAAACTCATACTATTTAAAACTAAGTGAGCTAGAAGATTATCATACAGATAATTATATAGTTAGATGGAATTATTACAATAATTATTATGAGAACATGATTGTGAAAATAAATTAATTGTTCAAGATATTAAGAAGCTTGATATTAGAGAATGGAGAAGGAACTCATGGGAAAGGAGCGATTTGAGGATGTCATGTTAGAAACCAGAGCTAAAAAAAATGGGCTTTAGTGCCAGCTATGACGATGATTATGATTATATATTCTGCCAAATCCTATGATTATTAATAGTCCTATATTTCATAAACTAGAAAGCAATGTAAGCTTATTTTCAAATAAACAGTATTTAACAGGAAAAATAAAGCCTGAAAAATGAAATGCTATATGCTTTATATGATGAGTAACTGGATATTTCTGAGAATTATTTACAATAGGGAAAAAAGTGTGCTGTGTTTTAGTAAAATGGTTTGAATCCCTCTTCTGGCAAAGAATTGAATTTGAAATAACTCTGGTTCCGACACGTCAATTGTGTTATTTATTTCACAAACAATAAAGAATCAACAACATTAACTTCATACATTGTCAATTGTTTGTTATCACCGCTCCAACAACCACGAGTGGAGAATTTAATCATGTAAAAATTATTTCCCATTTTCAATTCTGCTATTATTTTTTATAGTGAATTGCGGTTTTGTGCCTCGCCATATATTATTTAAACTGCATTCATTTTCCCACGGAAATGAAACAACAATATGAACAACACATATTATATTTGTATTCAAGTTTAACAAAAAATGGTATGGGGGTTACGGATAGCAGGAGAAGCGTGTGCATTTTCACCAATTACACCTGCGATTTTAGCCAAAACAAACGACATTTTTGCTGTGAAAAAATAATAATACCGCCCACTCAATTCCATTGCCGCTGTCTAATCAGCGAATTAAAGCCAGTTCCATAAAAATGTCTCTTGAAAATGAATGACTAGTTGAGATAACTGGGCATGGTGTTCAGGTTGTTGTGTCAGCAATGTGGGGTGAGACATGAACAGATATGAGGGTGGAGGGAGGTTTTCAATTGCTTTTTATGTGATCAAGTACCACAATAAATTTGACGTTGATTGCAAGCGCCGAGCATACAAAAAATATATAGTCCAGCTAGATAGGATATCTCATTATTGAAACGGTCCCTATAATACTATTTCGCAAAGCTGATTCATCGTGCTGAGGGGTAGGCAGTTTGGATTTTACTATTATTATAAGACTTGTAAATAATGATCACATCGCTCATTGATGTCTAGTGGAACCCAACCGCGTTTTTAAACACGTTATAATGGTTTTCAATGGACAACAAAAAAATCATGATCGCGAGAAGCAACCTATTGTGTTCACTATATTTTTATTCCCTTTTTATATGGTTTAGAGCAAAAAATCTTTAAACTGTCATTATTTGGAGAGACCCAATTATAAATATTTCATATTAAATTGTAATGAATCTAGTATAAATTTGAAGAGCTCTTGATAATAATGGCTGTTTTTAGGTACAAATATACACATAAAAAGTAAATAAATACACATGGTTTTGATGCTATTCATTAACTGAGATGAGGTTGAATAGAATAAATAATGTAGCATACTGTAATTACAGCCTACTTCTCTCATTAATAGACTTTTTTTTCTATGAAAATGCATTCAACTTGTTCTATTATTAGCTACTTACCTTATTACTATATGATATTTCTTAATTAACTATTTACACACACACACATATATATACACTAAATTTATATATGTTTTAATTAATTATCGAGATATGCTATTACATTCAATTTCTCGTAATTCCAGGAGTGATTTCCAATTTGTCTAGAGGATTTAGAAATCAAGAGTGGCATTTGTTAGGACTATCTAACGAATAAAATTAAGCTGTTTACTCGCAAATCATTATTTAAATATCCATCCATCCATAGTAATTCTGCCCGAAGGCAGGTCCTTCGCTGCAATCATAGCATTTTCTTGCTATGCTTGCAGCTTTACTAGGGAATTGTAGATGTGGTAGCTCCCCGTTGCTTTCCACACCGGTGAAGGATGATGGTGATAAGGATGATGATGATAATGATGGCCATATGATTTCGGGGACCGTTTGGGCCTTAAAGATTTTCTGACATTTGTCTTACAGTTGAGGAAAAACCCTGATAAATACCTCACCCGGAAAAACTGCCCCGACCGAGGATCGAACCCAGGCCCGCTGCGTGACAAGGCAGCACGCTACCTCGAGACCACAGCGGTGGTATAGTTATTTTAAAATATTTATATGTTTTATGTAAACGGCAATGTTTGAAAACAAATGATAAATGTTAAATTATGATTCATTTGTTCATCACTGCAACTTGATCATACTATTTATTGCCAAATAGGATCGCAATATTGTAAGAATGCACCCTAATGGAGAAACAAATGAAAAACATCAAACTGTACCGTATATTATAACAACATTATAGGTTATTAATTAATTTTTTTTGGAAACAACTCAGTAAAATTAGTATTTACAAACACGATTATTGAACACACAATTATCAAATGTGTTGGTCAAAGGAATATGTTCATTATTTACTATAGCCTATTCAACGTGTTTGTTAGAGAGTCAGTCACTGCTAAATAATGCTCTGACCTGTTTAGAATATTAAAAAGGAAGAGCTTATTTTATTTTGGTCATCAAAATCCGATAATAATTGTCGAGGTGAAACACGACTGTGATTGGTTTAAAACAAAATTCATTAAAACGTGATTGGTCATTGACTCCCATTTGGGGCATGAGTTAAATAGTCATATTAATACAAAAGTGTTACTTGCAGCTAAATACTAAATGTGGTGTAAACAATTATTTAAAATTGTTTAAAATTTATTGAATAAACATTTTTTTTTCATGTGAAATAGTGGATAAAATTTTTACTATTTTTTTTCATTATTAATTAAAAAGGTTTGGTTAATAAAAGAGATTTGTAGAATCATCCTCTAGCTATAGGATTAATATTACTTATTCAAACTACATTTATTTCAATATTAACATCTTTTAGCTGGAGATTTAAAAGGTAAGTTTTTAGGTGAAATTTAAATTTTAATTTATTTATAATTATTTTTGATGAGGCTATGAAATCTAATTAATAAACTAGGTCTGTATGATTCCACTGGCCATTTCCGAGGTTAACATTATAGTTTGTTTGAAAATCTCTCTCGCTGTTTAAGTTTTTTTAGTCATTCTTGTAGTCATTTTGTGGTCTCTTTAGAACAATGTTAGGAAAATTCCTCGGTTAAAATTGTGTCCTTTGTTGAAAAATAATTTAATAGATTACCTTATAAATCACATTTTCATGACCCTAGAATGAATAGGAATGCCAGAAGTAATACTATTAATAGTCATCGATTGTAAAAATAAAATATTTGAAGTTGCATATACTGATGTTTGACCCAATTTACAGAAAAATACTGAAATCTGTTATTATAACTAATAGTATGTATAATTATTAACTTATTGGCACTCTCGAAATTGGAGGTTCATGTGGACATAAGCTCTCCATAAATCGATATTATGAGCTGATATTTTCCAGTCATTCCTTGAATAGTTTACCTCTCTCTTCTATCAGTTTTTTATGTGCAGTACCTGTGTTCTACACAAAATCACGAAAACATTTTCATTCGATACTTCGGTTAAGTTATATAATAATGAATGAATAGCTTGCAGTGCATTCTACAAATGAGGGGATCAGTGGAATAAGGGCCCATCCCAACTGCACTAAGTTTGGAGAAAAATTGAATTTAATTAAATTCTACATTGAGTAAAATATATAGAGCACACATTGATAATATTTGGTACATGTCTTATACATAAAATAAGCTTTCTGCCTGCAAATGTATAGATCACTATGTTGTTTCATATGCCTAATCAAATAAAAAGAAAATTGAGAATTTAAAAAATACAACATAAATAAACTAATTAAATAACACTTTTTAACTTGAATATTGCATTCATCTACGTATTCTACGTTTGCAGCATTTGTATCATCAATATCATCATCATCTGATTTAAGGCTACTGTTAAAATATCTGGTGTACAAGTGGTACAAATGTCATGAGAGTCATGATGTTTTCTTTATCATCCTATCATTAGGATATTCTGTTGACAATATTACATCTCGTAATACAGGACACTTTCCTTTCGCTTTTTTAAAGGCTTATTAGTTCCTCTAAAGCCAAATCACCGAAACTGGATTTTACATACATTATATGTCTGTTTTCCACAAAACAAAACTGAGATCCTTTTCAATCACCTTTGTCCAGCGTCACATTTCTCTTTGTGAACATTTAAGTTATACAAATCTTTAAAATCTTCTGCATTTATCTCAATTACTGTAAATGGTTTCTTTGTTCGACTCTTTCTTATGAGGTGAGCCCACTGTTCAGGTGTATAAACCACTTGTGCTTTTTTTTTTAAATTTTTTAATCACACCAAAATCAGCACCACAAGGAAGGAAAGTGTGACCTGGTACAAGAAATTTATGTTCAATTTCTTCAAACCAGCCACAATTAATCATGTACAGCCAAAGCCCCATTATTGTATAATTCTTGTTTTGAACAACACATGAATCACTAGATACATTATAAGTTTATTTTTATTAGCACCTTTTTCAATCAGTGGCACAGCTTTTAATAAACTACTAGCAATTTCGTCCGCACCTCTTGAAGCAACTGATTCAGGCGGATATATATTCCTTTCCATTGTTGCGTAAAATGTTCTGCTTCATTTTATTCTACTCTTGCACATTTATTTTTCTTTTCTTATATTTTATTACACTATTTCCATTTGCCGCATCAGCCATTCTGCATTTACTGATATTTGCCGGCAATGCTAATCAGTATTGCAGCGGACTTACAGAGTAGCGGACAATATACGGTCACGTGTCACCAGTTGGGATGGGCCTTTATTTCCCGCGTGCATGAAGAAGTTAGAAATTTTTCTTAGACATAAAGTCTCATTTAACCTCTTTTGAGCACAGTTAGAATTATGAGCTTCTCAAGATTAACAGAAGATGGCCATAGGATACATAATCTGCAAATAACTAAAAATCAACCATTGGTTGGGATGGGCCCTTATTCCACTGAGCCCCTCAAATATGTTCGCGTTTTCTATTGAAGAAATAAATATTTCGCCGTAACATAAGTGAAATAACTAATAATTCCTTTCCGCATGAATAACTGCTTAATAAAGTGATTTAAATTTATGTAATGAAAGGGAGTAACACTGTTTCCGGATATTAAAGAAATAACATAAGTACGTTTTGCACGTTAATGTTATAAATGTTTGTTGAAATAAATTGATGTGCATGTATTATAGATAGGAAGTTGGTATCAAAATACAGCAGTCGGGAGAGTTCTTCTTCTTCTTCTTCTTCGGTTTTCCACCTCTTATAGGTTTGCCGTCTTCAGTTTCCATTTATTTATATCGATCCAATCTCCTTCTTCCAAATTCCTATCAACCAATAGTTCTGACATAGGTTTTCCATTTCCATCTTTGTCTGTCATGTTTATTTCTTCTATAGGGTGACCATTGGTATGCCTATATATTTTTTTGCCATCTTTCACTTTTCCATTCTTTGTACTACCAAAATCACTTTTTCGGTACGTAACAACTACGTCATCGTGTCTTTCCTCTACAGTGATGTTATAGAACAGTGCCAAATTCCTGCCTTCGTTGTCCTTTCTCCTGCATACTTCCCCCTTCCTTCCTTATGCGCTGCATGTGACTACGCATCTTCCCCTCGTTAACGAAAGCCTCAAATAAGCTGTGCAAGTGAGTATCAGATCAACCTAAATTCTAATTTTTAATTTCAACCTAAATTCAAATTTTTAATTTTAATTTAATTCAACTCGACCAAGACTTCAAGCGCGGCTTGCGGATGGAGCTCCAGCCAATCAGCGACCGGGACGGTGCACTGATGAACCTACATTCACCAGAGGCGTCCTCCAGAAACGCCGAACAACAGCACACGCTTGACCTCCCGGTGGAATTACTATGGAGTTTTGTATGGCCATCGTAAGGAAACACCTTTAAAGATACCCATCTAATATTTATATCCTTGGACAAAGAGGGCATACAAATAAGTCCCTATAATGTCAGGGACATCTCGTCCCATACGATGATCATCATCAGTATCAGAGTTATCATCATCTTAAGTGTCGTCGTGGTCAGGTCGACTATAGCTCGAGTGAGCTGTTTAGTTTCAACAGTCCCGTAAGCCAGGGTAGGGCATCCGGACTGTGGACCCTAGCCCTCGGCTGGACTGGATTGAGTGAGTGTATGTATGCTGTATGCTTGAATATTATTATTACTATTTTTTTTTTCGAATTATTGATGACCGAGTTTGTTAATTTATATTATTTCATTCATATATTTTCTTTCAAATTATATAACGGTCAAGAAGATGAATTTTTTGTTAAATTGTTTGTATTATCTGACACATGATTTTCATTAAAAGTTACTTTTTAGTTAACGTATGTTTACTGATTGTGTAGCTAGTCATGACATTGGGCGTTTCGTATTGATATATATTCTAAAGCTTTCTCAAGCCAAGTTAATCCCCTCTTTTTTTCCTTCTAGCTTCCTCGATTGTAATACTGTTTAGCATTCAGTAGTATATGTTAAGTAATTTACAAAGGAAATGTGGATTAATCTTTGCCTTCTATGGGCCCGGGCAAAGGAATGTTGAGATAGTCACTCAAAACTTTCAAACTCAATGTTTAAAAAGGTAGGATCGCAGCGCAGTACATGGCCATACAATTTAAGAGTTTGATTTTCAATTCTCTTAACAACAAGTATGGTGACATTAATTTCTCTCCAAAGAAATTCATTTCGTATTTTATCCTGTCTTGTTTTTTTAAGGCTTCTTCTAAGATAATAAAATTCAACTATTCTAATTTTATTCTTTTGTAATACCGCCAAAGACCAAATTTCACTTCAATATGACGAATATTCTGTATTATGCTCTTATATATTTTCATTTTAGTTTGCTTTGTAATATATTTGTTCCAAATTTTACATGTAATGTTTTAGTTGCATTTTTTGCCATTGCAATTTTAGTTTGAACATCTCTTTCACATATACCTAAACATGTAATTTATTGACCCAATATATTTAAAGAAAGCCCACCGATGTGGTCTCGAGGTAGCGTGCTGCCTTGTCACGCAGCAGGCCCGGGTTCGATCCCGGGTCGGGAAAATTTTTCTGGGTGAGGTTTTTATCGGGGTTTTCTCACCAGGAAAACGTTATGGCCCAAACGGTCCCCAAAATCATATGGCCATCATTATCATCATCATCATCATCCTTATCATTATCATCATAATCATCATCCTTCACCGGTGTGGAAAGCAACGGGAAGCTACCACACCTATAATTCCCTAGTAAAGCTGCAAGCACAGCATGAAAATGCTATGATTGCAGTGAAGGACCTGCCTTCGGGCAGAATTACTATGGATGGATGGATGGATGGATTTAAAAATTTCACATTTTTCTTATTTACCCTGTTTCGAGTATGAGGTCATCCACATCCTTTCCCAAACACATATATTCTGTTTTCTGTAAATTTATATTCAGTCCCCATTTTGTATATTCTTCCATTAGTTTAGTCGGGAGAGTTTAAACATTATCTAAAAGAATTCATGACATCAATGGACACTACATGCTTTAGTAAACAAAAGCCATATAGAATTCGTTGTACAAAAAAGTAATTTAACCAACAATTAATACAACATTATCCTGATACTAGGTTCATGAATTATTTCTAAAATGAGTATCGGGACGCTAGTGTTACCTATAAGTTACTCTTCATTCATTAATTTAAATATATTACTTCAGTGTCAACATCCTACAAATAATTACATCTATAACTTATTTTCCTCCATAGTTAAAACATCTTAAAATATAATTTAATCTAATGTTGGTAAGCATGAAATAATGACATTTATAGAGCATTGAAATACAAAGTATATTATAATATCGAAGTTGGGGAATGGTTTTTACAGAAGCGAGGAAAATGTTTATAAATCGAGCGATATCGAGGTTTTTAATTTCCGAGGTTCTGTAAAACGCTTCACAAAAGTGCGTTGTACATTATTTTTTGCGCGATGATTATTTCAAAATAATAAATAACAGAAAAATAATAACATCTTTGTTGGAAGTATTTGCGTTCATTATAAACAACTGACTAACGTTAACAGTGTGGGCAAACTACAGCAGGCCGTGACACCAATCAATGATAAAATTGCGGCAAGCACGTATTTGTTGTTTTATATTGTTTCAAATAAAGTTCACTTCATTTAAAATGCAGTGATTTGTTTGGTATAACGTAGGCCTGTATTAACACTACCTTTTGGATATATTTTTGCATATACATTGTCCGTAGTATACATAGAGGGCTGTAGTTTTACCTGCTACATGTGGTTTGCAATATGTAATAATACAGTATAGTTATTTAGGTTGGCAACCCCGAAATGTTGGAAGTTGAATTTTGAATCATGGTCGCCATTGCTCTAAGTATGACAAAACGCACTATCGCGCAAAAAGTATATATTTCACACTATAAATAAATAGGCCTACAACAAATCATTACAATTGTTAAAATTGTGTACTTAAATTCTTGAATTGGTTATGTATTCTGTAAATTACTTGTTTTGTTTATTATTTTAATAAAACAACAGATAATGAGTAGGTAGAAATTACTTAAATTTGTGTCAAATCATGACAATCTAAGTCTACATACTAATAATAGTAGGCCTAGGTACTTGCTGGATTTGCTTTCATCCTCATCTGATATATTTGAATAAATTGATATAAGAAAATACGATGCACCAGTTTAAGGGTTAAATATTCGTATATTTTTCCTTTAAATTATTTTAATCTTAAAGTTCAAAAAATGAAATATTTAAGTAATAAAGAGCTAAATACTGTTTTCGAATATTTTATATTTCATCTCGTGGTACAGGTGTGATATTTTGCTCCAGCTCTAAATACCTATTTCCAGGGACAATGGGGACGTAAGTTCTGTAAAATAATTGTTAATATGTTACAGAACTATGTGAGATATAAAAAATATACACAGAAAGATCGTTATCCTACAAAATGTATTAATCTGGATCTAACTCTTTCTTCCCTGTAGCCTTAAATTGACTATAAAATTGCTAAGTTCAACATTTTTATTTCAGATAACTAATTTTGTTGAAGTTCAGTGGAAGGTTACTTTGAATTTATAATTTATTAATGACAGTTGGTTGTAAGATAAACTTTATTCAGATGTCAGATATTGGTGGTACTTTAATTACTTTATTTGTGCGCCTCAAACTGATTTGGGGTATTTAATTAGGTCTACGTATTCAGTGCAGTTCATCCATTTTTATCATAAGTAATGCCACGAGTGATTTCCAAATTATCGAGAGAATTTGGAAATCAAGAGTGGCATTTGTTAGGACTATTTAACGAATAAAATTGAGCTATTTACTCACAAATCATTATTTAAATATCCATCCATCCATCCATCCATCCATAGTAATTCTGCCCGAGGACAGATCCTTCACTGCAATCACAGCATTTTCATGCTATGCTTTGCAGCTTTACTAGAGAATTGTAGGTGTGGTAGCTTCCCGTTGCTTTCCACACCGGTGAAGGATGATGATGATGATAATGATGACTAATTTGATGATGATGGCCATATGATTTCGGGGACCGTTTGGGCCTTAAAGTTTTCCTGAGATTTGTCTTACAGGTGAGGAAAAACCCCGATAAAACACTCACCCAGAAAAACTGCCCCGACCGGGGATCGAACCCGGGCCCGCTGCGTGACAAGGCAGGACGTTACCTCGAGACCACAGCGGTGAACTATTTAAATATAGTTATTTTAAAATATTTATATATTTAATGTAAACTGCGATGTTTGAAAACAAATGAGAAACGTTATGTTTCACTCGTTTATCACTGCAACCAGATCATATTATTTATTGCCGAAGGATCGCAATATTGTAAGAATGCACCATAGTGGAGAAAAAATGAAACACATCAAACAGTGTTTTTTTTTGGTATAATCAATTGCTGCAAATTTTTTTTTATATTATCTCCCGTAATCACAATAAGGTTACATTCGTGCACTATATATACAATCTGGTAGGCACATGTCGTCACTGCAAAATAATGCTATGACCTATTCAGATTGTTAAAAAGGAGGAGCTTGATTTTACAGTGATAAAATTAAACTGATAAAATCGAGGTGAAAAATGACTGTGATTGGTTGTAAATAAAAAATCATTGAAATGTCATTGGTCACTGACTCCCATTTGCGGCATGAGTTAAATAGTAATTCTAAACATCTTCTTCTTCTTCTTCTTCTTCTTCACTTCCTGGTTTAGGCAAGAGTTGCCTGTTCCGTCTTCACTAATAGATCTAAGACCATCTCTTCCGAGGACGTCCGACATCTCTTCTTCCTCTTGGAAAATAATGTAAGATTTTATTTGGTAATCTACTTTCTTCCATTCTTTCTACATGTTCTTTCCACTGTATCTTGTTGTTAAATATCTTTTCTTTTATGGAGTAGATCAGCAGTTCTTCACGGATATCCTCGTTTCTTATCTGGTCCATTCAAGTGCAGCCTTTTACTCTTCTTAAAAATTTCATCTCGGCTGCTTGGATTTTACTTTCTTGTTTGGTAGTGGTAATCCAAGATTCACTTCCATACAAAAGGACAGGGACAGCCATTGTTTTATAAAATTTTAATTTTGTTTGTTTATGGGCTTTATTATTCAATGTTCTATTTATTGTACCACAAATAGCTTGAAACTGATGTGTTTTGTGTTCAATATCTTTATCATACCCATAGCTGATGTCACATCCTAAATATTTAAATTGGGATACTTGTTCAATAATTTCGTCTCTAATTACTATTTTTGCACGCAGAGTATTTCTTCCACAAAATGCCATTACTTTTGTTTTACTTATTGAAATTTTAAAATTATAATCGCTACATATTGCATTTAGTTTGTAAGCAGCCAATTGTAACAGATCTTCATCATGGTGTAGTAAGACTAAATCATCGGCGAAAAGTAAGTTATTAATACTTGAGTTATTGTTCAATCTAAGGCCTTTGTCCATTATAATTTTCCATTGTTTCATAATGTCGTCGATATATATATATATTAAAAAGAGTGGGCGATAGACTACACCCTTGTCTAACTCCTTGATTTATTAAAATTTCTTCTGACCTTTTTCCATCAATTTTTATCACTACTTTAGTTTGTTCATATAAGCCTTGGACTGATTGTATTAGATGGTGTGGATATCCTCGTTCCTTCATTATTTCCCATAGTATATATTTATTTACTCTGTCAAAGGCCTTTCCAAAATCAATGAACAACAAATATGTTGGCAGGTTAAATTCTCTTCTCTTTTCAATTAGTCTCTTTATAATAAACACATTATCATTACAGGATCTTCCTTTTCTGAATCCTACTTGTTGTTCTTCTAAGAGTGTGTCAGATATCTTCTTCAATCTATTATTTATTATTTTTGCATATAATTTATAAGTGGAATAATGTTGAGTGATTCCGGGTTATGTGGCCGTGGTCCATAGTTGGTGTTGGTGCATTCAACTATTTATAAGTGGAGTTCAATAAGCTGATACCTCTATAATTTTTACTATCTAATCTATTTCCTTTTTTGAAGAGGGATATGACTTCACCTATCTTCCAATTTTCAGGTATTTTACATGGCTTCCAACATTCGTTTATTAAGTTTAATAATCTTATTTCTGCAAATAAACCTGCATACTTTATCAGTTCATTGTTTATACCATCTATACCGGGTACTTTTCTATTTTTCATTTCTTTCAATGCCTCTCTCATTTCGCTTAGAGTAATTCTGTCTATTTCTGATTTATTTTCACTTTCATAATTCTAAATATGTAGGGCTAATCCAAAATAATTTAATTACAAATATTACTTACAGTTTTCTGCTCCAACCATATTTTCTCTAAATTATTGGCAGCTCCGATTATAATCTATTGCTTAACTTTTTATTAGGTCTGTTTTTATTTCTTACACTAAACAAAGGTTATATATTTTCTTTTTAATTTAATAAAATAATGGAAAAATAATAATTTTAAAATATCTGCTGTACCTTTTAGAAAAAAAAATCTTTGTTTGAGAATAGGTATAGAATTTATGAAAGAATAAAGAAGTCTAGCACAAACTTTTATTTTATTTAACACGTAACGACGATATATTTCATCGATCAAAGTGTACAATGAAAACATTAAGAGCGTGAATTGTTCTCACACACACATTACCGGGTAACTCATTGTCTACTTCACGACAATGTTCCAGGCCTACCACAATAGCAATTTCAAAACAAAAACAGTAGATAGAAAGAATTGAAAATAAAATGTTTCCCTTCACCACACCCTCCTTTAACCAGAAAAAAAGGAAAGAAGAACAATGTTGGTGTAATTTTTTATTTCTTTTTGTTATAAAAATTGTTTAGTAGAAGACAACAAGCGGTCGCAATGCGGCTTTAATTATTCTCACGTGAAACTGCAATAGTGAGACGAAGAGAGAGGAAAACCTTTCAGTATTCACGCACAAATATTAATAATACTAAAAAAAAAAAAAGGTTCTAGCTGCCGAGTTTGTATTCAATGGTGCCTACCAGCCCTCACCCCCTTTTGTCTGGGAAATGCCTAGCGATTAGCCTTGTTGTTGATACGCGGATGTACATGAGCTGTCAACACAATCTCCCTGGGTGTAGTGGTACACTCGGCTCAACAAGTTCGCTATCAAGTGCCTACCCCGGCTCTCGTCTTCTCTCCTCTTTATTCTACGTCTCACTTCATCCTCCAACCATACACAACTTAGCGTCAGGTTTGTCAATACTTGAAAACTAAACCCGAAAAGAGTCGCAATTATTTACAAAAATATTTAAGCTTAATTTCAGTGATCAGAGGATTTCCTTATTTTGAAAATTAGGCCTACATTAATAAATTTAATTAATTCTTTTTGTTCAATGTCACCACGTTGTCATATCGATATTTTGGTATTCTCTCCTGGCATGGCGTTATTGTAACCAACTTCTGAGATTGGGGCACCTGAACGCGGAGTTACGCTGCTCCGATGATATATGATAAGTGATGATGCGCCAGGAGAGGCCTTAATCCTGAACTTAATTAATATATTAATGATGATTATGATAGCCAGATGATGTTCGGGGACCGTTTGGGCCTTAAAGTTTCTTAATATTTGTCTTACTGGTGAGGAAAAACCCGGAAAAAACATCACCCAGGAAACTTGTCCCGACCGGGAATCGACGCTCGAAACCGGGCCCGTTGCGAGAAAAGGCAGCACGCTACCTCGACATATATTTAATTATTGGTGACTATTTAACTCATGCCCCAAATGGGAGTCAATGACCAATCACGTTTCAATGATTTCTGTTTTACAACCAATCAGAGTCGTGTTTCACGAAATATTTATCAGTGTTAGGATTATCATATATTAAACAAAGCTCCTCCTTTTTAATATTCTGAACAGGTCTGACCGTTATTTTGCAGTGACTGAGCCTATAACAAATACGGCTACCAGATTGTATATAATAGTGCTTACATGTCAACATTTGTAGCAATTGATTATACCACCAAAAAAAGAAACCACTGTTTGCACTTTCTTAAATGTATTTTTTTTCCCAGGTAATAATCGAGAAAAATATAATTGTCATATTTACATCATACGACATCAAAAATGAATTAATATACAGATTGATGTGTTTCATTTTTTCTCCACTAGAGAGCATTCTTACAATATTGCGTTCCTTTGGCAATAATAGTATGATCTGGTTGCAGTGATAAACAAAAGAAGCAGTAGAAGCGTACCTATCGTTTCTCATTTGTTTTCAAACATCGCCGTTTACATTAAATATATAAATATTTTAAAATAACTATAGTTAAATAATGATTTGTGAGTAAACAGCTTAATTTTATTCGTTAAATAGTCCTAACAAATGCCACTCTTGATTTCCAAATTCTCTAGATAAATTCACTCCTCACTTCGTGAGTCGTGAATTTATCGATAATTTGGAAATCACTCGTGGCATTACTTATGATAATTTTCAGTATGAGCTTCTTAGTGTAATTTAATACAAGTTTCTTAATGTCATAGTGGTTTTTAGTGAGGAAATGCTAAAGTCAACACATTCTATTAAACAGCACTAAGGAAACGGACTAGAAGCAATATTAACTAAATACATAGCCATATAGTCCACCGCTGGTCTCGAGGTAGCGTGCTGCCTTGTCACGCAGCGGGCCCGGGTTCGTTCCCCGGTCGGGGCAGTTTTTCTGGGTGAGGTTTTTATCGGGGTTTTTCCTCACCTGTAAGACAAATGTCAGGAAAACTTTAAGGCCCAAACGGTCCCCGAAATCATATGGCCATCATCTTCATCATCCTTATCATTATCATCATCACCATCATCCTTCACCGGCGTGGAAAGCAACGGGAAGCTACCACACCTACACAATTCCCTAGTAAAGCTGTAAGCATAGCATGAAAATGCTATGATTGCAATGAAGGACCTGCCTTCGGGCAGAATTACTATGGATGGATGGATAGCCATATGTAGAAATACATTATTACATGGGAATAGACACTTAACAAATGAGAGAAGTTTTGATGAAGTGACGGAATTTAAATAATTAAGAATGATAACTACAGACGAAAATGAGGCGCAGAATTAAATTAAATGTAGGTTCAATTCTATAAACGCATGTTATTGTGCATTACAGGGAGTCTTCTTATCTCAACTTCTCTCAAAAAGCGTTCAATTAAACGTAAATAACACGGTTTTTCTTCCACTTAGTCGGCCGCGGTGATCTAGGGATTATGTTCCTTGACTCTACTACCGAGGGTCGCGGGTTCAAATCCCGTCAGGTCGATCAAATTTTAGGATGGAAAAATCCAAGGGACAAGTACTCTGAGAGGGATTTCATGTCGTGAGTCCCGAGTATGAAGATTTTCAGGTTCGTAAAAGAACATCAAGCCTAAAAATGAGACCAGATTTAGTACCACAACTTTTAATAATTCAGTATTAAAATGAATTAAAAAGGCCTAAATCGAATTGAGAACAATAAACATTATAGGATATATATATATATATATATATAGTAAACGCTTGTGTCTTTCAATGAGAATTAGATATTCAACCATACTAACTTACTTAGACTTGTTTTCATATAGATGTCATTAAGTGGCCCGGGGTCAGCGGTCATATTGGACACAAAGGTAATACTAGGATTGGAATATTCGGCATACTTTGCTTAGAGGTCTATTTATTCGGGCTTAAGGATATTTTACGAGCCTGGAAATCTTCAGACTCGGGATCCACGGCTTAAAGTCCCTCCCGGAGGACTTGTCCCTTGGATTTTTCCATCCTAAAAAATCAATCGACCACGACCGGGTTTGAAACTGCGTTCCTCGTATCCAGAGACAAGGAACATAACCACTAGCCCACCGCGGCCGACTATATATGTATCTTATTTGATATCTAATAACCCAGGAGGAAAGCAAAATACTATTCAAATATAATATTATTATATTAACCAAATGCCATAATCAGGATATTAATATTAATTGATAAATTGTTAGTTAACAGTAACGGCTGAGTAAAGAGAAGATATAAATAATGCAGCTGCGTCTGTTAATGTGACAAAAGGATAAAGAGTTGAATAAAAAGAATGAGGAGACCTTATTTTTGGAGGATATTACATTTAGAGATGAAACGGATATCCGGCCGAACGTTGCCGAATGGAACATCGTAACGAGTGAGCTCGCTTAGGTGGCGCACGAACGATCGGGCAGTCTCTGCTGAATTCGGGTCTTTTCGTTCATGAGCAAAGTTAACGACTGTTTCAATTACTTGTTGAATTTATTGCAAACACGTTCATTTGAGCTTATTAAAAAAGTGCTACTTTAGTTTGAGGTTATCATAAAAGTATTTTTTTATAAGTAGGCTTAGTCTAAAAAGATTTAGCGCCCAAAAATGACATCGCTAAAGAAAAGTTTACCTTTATGGGGATATTTTGAAATAAACAGTGACGATCCAATGTTTGCTGTTTGTTATGCAATGTTAACATTTCTCGTGGCAGTGAAGGGAAAAAATAGAGGTATGTATGTATGAAAAAAAAACTAGCTTTTATTTTTTCTTTTGTTTTTAATTAGTCCATGGAATTGATTGATCTATTTATCGATTGGATGTAATGGTTAGGTAAGTACGTGTAGGTATATACCTATGTCGAATTCATCGAAAACCCAGAAAATTGAATAAACGTGCGTAAACTTCTGGACAGAACGTTCAAAGTAAGAACAACACTCATTCGTGAATAAATAAATATGTAAGCAAAGTGTAATATTATTAATATTTAATAATTTTACGTAAAATAATTAATGTATAATGTAATATTATATTTTTATCTATTGTGTTGTTTATTTATATTCTTATTGTTTTGTTCTATCTACTCTATATTATTAACAAACATTATTTAATTGATACAGACTGTCAACAGCATGTAGAGCTCACTGCCCGTGCGACGCATATTTGTAAAAAACATTGTATGTATTTTACTTTTAATTTAATAAAGTCCTACTACTACTACTACTAATAGGTCTATATTACGATGCGAGGTTGGGAAGTGGTTTTTACAGAATCGAAGAAAAAGGTTTTTAATTTCCGAGATTCTGTAAAACACTTCACAAACGTGCGTTGTATATTATTTTTGAGAGATGGTGTTTTCAAAATAATAAATAATAGTAAAATAATAACATCTTTGTTGGAAATAGTTGCGTTCATTATAAACAATTGACTAATGTTAACAGTGTTGTCAATGTTTATTATTAGTTGAAACAACAGGAGGCCTTGAGAACAATTATTGATAACATGGTTGCAATCACGTATTTATTGTTTTATGTTGTTTCAAATAAAGTTCAATTCATTTAAAATGCAGCGATTTGTTTCGTATAATGTATATTAATACTACCTTTTGGATATTTTCTGTATATACATTGTACGTAGTATACATAGAGGGCAGTGGTTTTACTTCCCGCACGTGGATGTAAATGTAATAATACAGTATAGTTATTTAGGTTGGAAACCCGGAAATGTAGGAAGGTGAACTTTCAATAATGGTCGCCATTGCTGGTAAGTACGACATATGAGTAAATACATTATGAGCATATCAAAGGTGCCGTTTTGTATGACTATCTGAATAGATTCTTAAATACATCCATGTATTACCGTACTTAGTAATATCTCAGCTACGCTTCCGCCGCCGCCGCCACGCATACACATCTGAACTCATCCGTAAAAACCCCACTTTCAAACCTTGTAACGTATACCTCGCGCACTCTAAACTAGTGGGTCCGTGACGTCATTGTTTTGCCTGGGGAAATGAGATGAATTGGTACTACTCACTGACTTCAAAATATCGACTCATCTGCTATTACTGAAGAGGCATTTGAAATGTGAATTTGTACTTAGAATTGATTCTAAGTTAACGTAAACTTATAACTGACTGCAAAATTATCGCATGTGGCACCTACAGGAATTATCTCCATACTGATTCAAACAACAGAGGCAGCGTTTTCTTTTAGGTCTATACTAGGGATTGAAATGCAAAGGCGTGAGTCTATGAGACAACAAATAAGTAACTATCCCCAACCGCCAGTTAACAATGACGGAATTTAAGTAACTATTAGGCATATTTCATCGTATGTTGATGCACATACAGTATATAACTAAGTCACTGGCACTATCGAACCCACAGGGTCATGGTCGCACGGACATAAGCTCTCCATACATCCCTATTATGATCTAATGTTTTCCAATCATCCGCTATATAAACTACTTCCCCAAAGTCATGGTTAATGTTATACTCCCACCTCATTCTTGGTCTACCAACTGGGCGTTTTCTCTGGTTTTCCTGCAAGAAGCTTCCATGCATCTCTTTCATTCACCATTCGTACCACATGTCCTGCTCTTCGCAGCCAATGAGACTTAACAGTTCTTATTCAATCTGGTTTCCTATAAAAACCATGTAGCTCACTGTTAAACAGTCTTCTGCATTTATATGTCTGTTCATCTCTCTTTGATCCAAAATGTTTCCTAAGAACTTTATTCTCAAATACTCGTAATATCGTTTCCTGCCTTAAAGTAAGAGTCCATGTTTTGCATCCATATAATGTAACTGTGAGAATAATATTTTTATATATATTTTCAGTTTAACGTATTTTGAAAGGAGTTGAGGCGACAAGATGCAAAGATAATATGTTTAATTTGTTTGTGCATCTCATTCCTATTTGTAATTATTGTTCCTAGGTATTTTACTTACAGTAAGGATATAACATTTCCATAAAGTTCATACCAATAATTTGAAAGTCATAACACCTATAGCTGATAGGACCTCAAGTTTCTCCTCACGAGAATAATGGGTGTCACTTTGTTGTTACTAGTGCAAAGGACTACTTCGCAGTCGAAGCTTCAGGGCCACAAATGTGTAGGTCTGTCTCTGGATATAGGATATGAACACGAGTTATGAATTTAAACATAATACACGTAGCAGTGTTAATCGGGATATTGCTGACGGAAAGGTATGAAGATAATATGAATAGAACTACTTTCAACATCCTATTTACATAGTCTCTTGTGTTATAATTTCTCTAGTTAGACTTCAACAATAACTTAATCAATATTCAGACCAGATTCTAAATTGAAACTTATGTTTTAATGGAAAACAAACTTACATTATGGTAGGCATAATTACTGTTACACTACGTCATTGTGGGTTTTATCTATGATTTTGGCTAATTCTAATAATAATAATAATAATCGGCACTTTATGTCAGCCGGGTTGTTAGCCCTGCGTGACGGCCGTCTTTACCCCAGAACAAGCGTCTGGTAATCATTTCCGTTAGAGGCTGAGTCGACTCCAGGGCCATAGTGCCGCCAGAGGGTTTAGGTCAGTTTAAAAATCCTGACCCCAACGGGACTTGAACCCTCGACCCTCCGGCTTGTAGCTCAGTGCCTTAACCACTACGCTACGGCGTATTATTATTATGCAATTATTATTATTATTATTATTATTATTATGCAATCATTATTATTATTATTAATATTATTATTATTATTAATATTATTATTATTATTAATTAATTAATTAATTATATACAGTCAATGTTTACACATCATTCTGTGCATAAAGCTTTATTTTCCTTCTCCACTCGTCTCTATCACCCCACTCCATGTTCTCGGCGAACTTTCCTTTTTACATTTGTTATAATTGGGGTAAATTTGTTACAATTGTGCCACACATATTTTAACTAACTCACTGGCACTATCGAACCCGTAGGTTCATGGCCGCGCGGACATAAGCTCTCTATAAATCCCTATCAGGAGGTAATGTTTTCCAATCATCCCCTGTATAATCTACTTCCCTCAATCATAGTTAATGTTATTCTCCCACCTCATTCTTGGTCTACCAATTGGGCGTTTTCCTCTGGTTTTCCTACAAGAATCATCCATGCACGTCTTTCATTCCCCATTCGTGCCATATTTCCTGTCCATCGTAGTCTACGAGACTTAACTGTTCTCATTATATCTGGCTTCCTATAAAGACCATGTAATGTACTGTTATGCAAGACTTCTTCATTCACCTGTCTGTTCATCTCTCGTTGGTCCAAAAATGTTCCTAAGAACTTTATTCTCAAATACTCGTAATCGCCTTTCCTCCCTTAAGGTAAAGTGATCCCACTACAGGCCTCAGGAGGTCCTTGGGGTAAGAGTCCATATTTCGCATCCATATAATAGCCTATAATTGGTAGAACAATAGTTTTATATATTTTCAGTTTAACATTTTTTTAAAGGAGTTAGGAAGTCAAGCCACACATATTTCGAAATGGAAAATTATATTTTTAATTCAAAATTAAAATTATAGCTTATTTGATATTCTAAATAACAATTGAACACATGAAAACTTGTAGCATATGATCATGTGAATAATTTTGCCTTAAACTGGATGTGTCTCAAAAATATATTTACTCACTCTGAGTTTGGTTATGAAATATCACAAAAACCAACGACTCCAGTCGGGTTTGAATACGTGACCATTGAGATTATAAGAAAGGAATAGAACCACTAGGCCACCGAGCCCGATAATAGATTTTTAAAACAAAGTAATATTAAATTTGAAAGTAAAATCTCTTGCTGGGCTGAACATTTTGAAACCTTTATGTGAGCCCAAATTTGGTTTAGAGAATTGAATCTTTTCCTTTCATGAGTTCTCATGAAGCAAAATTACTTACATTTTTATAAGAACAAATTTAGTAACAAATTTGATGCGTATTCAGAATTTACCATTCATGATATAGTGGAACGCTGGAGGGAAAATTTTCTATAGGATTGTAATAGGCCTTGGCCTAATACTTGAAAGGAAGAAGAAGAATAAGATATAGTGGATGTTATCATTTTTTTGTGAAATAGGCCTACACGGTAATACCACCTAACCTTAACAATAATTGAGTTACTAACTAAGTAACTAGAACTATGTAACCCGTAGGTTCATAACCGCGCGGACATAGGAAACTTACCATAGGCCTACATCCTATCCAGATCTAATGTTTTCCAATCGTCCCCTGTATAATTTACATACCTCAAGTCATGGTTAATGTTGTTCTCCTGCCTCATTTCTGGCCTGCCTACTCGGCGCTTTCCCTCTGGTTTTCCTACAAGGAGTTTCCTTACCCGTCTTTCATTTCTCATTTGTGCCACATGTCCTGCGCATCGCAGTTTATGAGATTTAAATTTTCTTAATACATCTGGTTTCCCATAATGATCATGTAGCTTACTGTTATGTAGTCTTCTTCATTCACCTCCTAAGAACTTAGTTCGAAGTAAAAGTAAAATATTAGCCTTAAAATCGATACAAAACAAAATAAATGAGAATAAAAAAGCAACAAAATTATTCTTAGAACAATAATAAATAGAAGAGGTGAACAAATCTGTGTATTTGACGGAGATGATAATGATGTAGAAGCAGGAATTAAGAAAGCAAAATCTTATTTTACACATTTAAACACTTTTCGGAAACATGGATAAATCTTACTCTAGTTGACCCTTTTATCTATATGAGCAGCTGCCCCGACAACGATTCCAAGTTCGAATACTGGCTTTTCCAGAGTGGTATTGGTGGTGTACCATACCTGGATTTTTCGGGGTTTTCTTTTGATTCTCCCGATTCCCGAATTTCATCCCACTAACACTCTCCATTCCCCTTCCTTCCCCTTTATGTAATTTAATTTCTCGTTTATTCATTTCATATCACACTTTACCTCATCTCATAGGCTATTAGGAAAAATAGTTTAGTTGCACCCACAGATGTTGAAAATATGTGAATACGGGGATCTAGTGGGTACCCACCTGGTTGCTGCCTCATGACTCCGACCCTGAACAGTAAAAAAGGGGCGGAAGTGCGAAGTGAAGGGTTGTAGTCCCTCCTCGCGGCTACGGGCCCGCGGTCATGAGAGAAGAGCCTGGTGTCTGGGACCTAGGATACGACCTACAACTCACATAACACCGTAGAGTAGACTCCATTGCATTTATCCATAATATAATGGGATAGCGCAATTGATATTTCAGGTCGCGGTACTCAGGGCTCCAGTCCGAATAAAGAACCAAAGAACTTCCTAAGTTGAAGATTCAAAATGTTAAAACAAACGTTAAATAAACACTGTTGTATTGAAATGAAACGTGGAAAGCCTCCAAGTCAGCAAGTTTTCATAAATATATATCATATATGAGATATATCACAAGAACTTGGTGGCCAAAAATTAATACCAATTCAGAATTCTGGAAATATACAAATGATTGTGAAATTTCCAATGAAATTATATGGGAGAACAGATATATTAACAACAGTTAAGTCTCGTAAACTGCGGTGGATAGGACACGTGGCACGAATGGGGAATGAAATAGAGGCATGGAAACTCCTTGTAGGAAAACTAGAGGGAAAGCGCCCAGTAGTTAGGCTAATAATGAGGTAGGAGAATAACATTATCCCTGATTTGAGGGAAATAGATTGTACGGGGATGATTGAAAAACATTAGCGCAGGATAGGGATGCATGGAGAGCTAATGTCCGCGCGGCCATGAACCTACGGGTTCGATAGTGCTAGTGAGGTAGTTAGTTATACAAAAACTTGTATCATAAATATCAATTAAATAAATTTAAAAAATAGATCATGTACTTAGTTAGCTTACGTATTAGGTCTATGTGAAATGAAATTATCTAATATTTTATTAAAATATTATTAAATAAAAAATATTTTATTCAAATATTATTAAATAAAAAAATATTTTATTCAAATTATTATACCTCATTTATTTCACAATTTATTTATTTATCTAATTATTATATAACTTTTTTCTTTTCCTTTATATTTTTGTAATATCTCTACTTATTTTGTAATTTTATATTTTACTCACACTGTATACGTTAATTTAAAAAAAATATTTAAAATAACCTGATACTGTAGGATAGGATTTTAAGACGAATATTCATTCTCACTAGGGACAGACTGGAGTAAGGAGGAAGCTTCATACAATAAAAATTCCATGATTTATATCGTTACAGGCCTACTGTTATTAAATCTACGAAATTGAGATGACCATGTCATGTAGCTCGAATCGTTGACAATAGAATTAACTTGAATTTTTTTATTGGAAAGTCCTTGATGAAAAGACCATTAGGAAGGTATATTTGTAAGATGGATGCAACATGTTCATCGAATGGAAGATCACAGGATACCGAAACAAATGTTAAGATAGGGTAGAGGGGGGGCTAGTTCGCACATTTCAAATTTAAATCAGTATTATAATGATATTTTAAAAAGATTGTTAATAAGTTTAATTACTCTATAATTAAAGCCTATTTACTTACTTATAAAATATAATATTCATCTTCCTTAAATACTGGTATAATGAACCGAAAGTCCAATTTCGGTTCGTGACATCAGTGCCCTTATCCTCCTTTAACTAGACGATTCGTGAACTATGTCAATTTCCTTTCTCTCTGCATCTACCCCCATTCTCCTTTCTACCTCTCCCCTTGCGCTGTTTGTACTGCGCATCTTCCCCTTCTACCTCGGAACGCTCAAATACCCTACGCACATTCAGCAAGACCCTCATCTACTTAGGAGTCAAATGGCTCCATATTATTCGATTCGATTCGAGAACAGAATCAGTTGAGTCCCGTACATGCTACGAGCAGGTTGCTTCATCGCATTTCAAGATACCATTAAAACTGTATTACATCAAGTTAAAGTGTAGTTCTACTAGTGTACTTGACATAGTGAACCACATTCAAGCAGCAATAGTGAAAATATTTATACTAAAATACGTGCCGCCGCCCTACATATTTTTTACGTCAACTTTGGCTTCATTCATCGTTGAGTTCTACAGCTAGCAACATCTACTGCAGCTCTACAACTACAACGCAAATTGGCTTAATAACGTCTTAGACGACAAGTGCTCCAACACCGAGTCTGACTTGTGCGGATGGTGACCGGTAGTTTAAGTGTGCCGTGATTGGTCATATAATTATTGTAATCAACCAATGACCAATCGTTAGGAGTGCAGCTAATTTTCTTGACTGGCCCTCGGGCCAGTCCAGTGCCGCGTGACGCGTTTTCGTTTTTTCCTAATAGGGAGTGTTGTGCTAACAGGTAAGGTTGTGGTGTTACAATATTTTATTGTATGTTATAATCTTAGCCAGTGGTGATAAGTGTTATTTGAATCTAGTGTAGTATCTGAACTAAGACTTGGCAATTGCCAAACATGGCTACTATGCCGTATCCTGACAGGTCCATGGACCTTGACCCTGAGGACGTCTCACCTCTCGAAATCTGGGAGGATACGGGAAACAAATTTGAAAATTTTACTAGACATCATAAATATGATAAAGATACTAAATTGAGCAACATTTTGCGGTGTATAAATAGTACCTTTTTAGTTATCACTAACTATCTATCTGCCTACCATGAGTACGAGAGGTCAGACGACGCTCGTGATTTCACAAAATGTTGTCTAAATCGACTTAATCTTATTATTCAAACAGAAAGTCCAGGGCAACCCCTCCTTGAAGCTATATTGTGTGAATTGAAGGCAGCTGCGGTTGAAATTCAATCGTGCTGTTTTCTCTTCTCCCAGAAACCCATGGAGGAGGACTATGAATCAAAACCAGAAAGTAAACTAATTGATGAAGAAATACCATCAACTAGTCGGGAGAACTTCCTTAAAGAGAAAGAGAGAAGTAACTCTAATGAAACTTCCAAAAAACGGAAAGGAAAAAAGAAAAAATCAAAAGAAAAAGAAACTACATTGGTAGTAAAGAAAACTAAAACTTCTGAACATGGAAATTTACCAAAACGATCTAGGCAACATGTGGAATCACCAGCTGTAGTTCCAGCAGTTCCTACCAATAATAAATTCTCAGCCTTAGCTGATACTTCTGAATTAACTGCCGGAACACTCTCAGGGGTGGTTTCTCCTCCAACTGCTGGACCTTCTACGGCTACAGCAACATCAATTCCTTCGTTAAATGTTGGTACTACGGGACAGCGTCCCCCGTCAATCACTGTCGTTGGCCACGGGGACATGTTCCGAATGAATAGAGAAATTAGGAAACTAGTTAGTAGTGACCCAAAAGTAATCAGCACTGACGAAGGATTGAGATATTATGCGTCTTCATTGGAAGGCTTTGCTAAGTTGAAGGAGTATTTTACTTCCTTGCGAAAGGAATATTATACATTCCAACTTAAATAAGATCTTCCTTTGAAGGTCGTACTTAAAAGGCTGCCTGCAGAAACACACCCAAATGAAATGAAAGAGGAAATCCTAGCTCTAGGATTTCCAATCAAATCTGTCAAGCAAATTACTAAGACAGTAAACAATTTGGCTGTACCACTCCCAATTTTCATCTTAGAACTTGAGCGAACAAATGATGCTCTAAAAATGTATGACTTAAAGCGCCTTTTATACATGGTTGTAGCCGTGGAAGCATACAAACCTCGGGCTGGACTTAAACAGTGTTACAAGTGCCAGTCCTTTAATCACACTTTCCCTGCCTGTAACCGGGCCCCACGTTGTGTTGTCTGCGCTGGGGACCACAGGCACAAAGTTTGTGCCTTAAAGGCCCAAGCGCAGAGAGAACCAAATTTGCTTAAATGTGCAAATTGCGGGGGGTCCGGTCACCCCGCTTCATACCGTGGCTGCCCTGTTTACAAAGCAGCACTTGAGGCGTATGATAGGGCAGCAAAACCCAAACCTAAACATCCAGTAAATCCACCTCAACCAAAGACCTTCACTTCGGTTAGGGTCGATCCAACCATATCCTTCACACAAGCCTTAAGGACTGGAACTTCTTCCAGAACAAATGTGAACAACACTGTTCAAGAACAAGACCGAGGATTGCCAGCAGGATTATTGAGTGAGCGTGCAGAGGAGATGCTCCGGGACATTCAGCCCATGTTGGCTGAATTGTCAAGTCCTATGGAGCGTTTCATCTTCATGCATCAATTGGTTAACCTATACTTAGCATAGTTTAGCCAGTTAGATGGAACCATCAAATAAATCGTGCGAGATTTACTCGCTTGAAAGAGTGTGGCTCATCCTGCGCCGTCCGGCTTTCGGACTTTCTGCTTGCTGGCGGTGCAGTTTCTGATGCCCTCTTTTAAGGTGAAAATGTCCACCATTTATTCAGACCTGGATCTGCAGGCGAATTACTTGTCCCCAAAGGCTAAGATTATATATATATATATATATATATATATATATATCAGAACCCCAACTTGTTAGCCACCAAGTAATTAGCTGCCAGGAACCCAGTGGGTTTCTATGCGTCACAATGGACGACGCCAAGTCACCGTCTAATTAAAAAAAAAAAAAGAACAGAATCATTCGATCGGAAATCTTGGTTGGAACATCGTCGTCGTCTAGAGGACGCGAGTGGCGTGTTTTGAGTTTTTGATCCGGTGGACCAGGGAAAGCCACCCTGGCAAGGACTGACAGTATGTATGGGAGCTTGTGTTGTGTGGGTTATGTTGTTCTTGGTGTTAATTATTATTTTGTCTTTTAATTCATGAATGATCAAGGTTTTGTATATTCTTTAATTCTATTTTTCTAAACTTCAGACGTGCAATTTATATTAAACATCTTTTTTATATATAATGCTTAATGTTTAATTATTTGTGTGTATACTGCTGTTTGGCATATACACAAGCTTGCTTACAGGTCATACAAACTTCCTTTTTTTCCGTCTAGCTTTCATGGTTAATAATAATAATACATTCAGCTTAGCTAAGTATCATAGATTACTACAGTGTTTCAAGATCTATTATTGAATAATGTTTAAGCATTTAGATAGGAAGGATGAATCAATCTTTGCCTCTCATGGGCCCGGGCAAAGGCTTTTGAATAGTACTGATTGTTATGAACTCAATGCTAATATATATATATATATATATATATATATATATATATATATACCTAAGGGAAACAAAAGAAGGATACACGGCGCAAATGGTATGCAGAACGTGGTTTAGCGCAAATGGTTACCAGAGCGTGGTTCGGTTCGGCACAATAACACTGAATAAAAACAACTTATAAAATGGTATGTACTATACACCTTATATTATTTTTGGTCTGGACATCTTACCTCAATATTAATGTTGATTTGTTCTTGGACATGTTTCAAAACAATTCTCTGTTTTATCTTCAGCTTTCCCAGACTGGTTTTATTTATGTTGCATTATGTTGCACCACCTGGATGTCGATGTCAGCTCCATCCTGTGGTTGGCCAAAGAACCTCCAAACAAGGTCACCCTCCATCGGAATATCAAAATTCATAACTCTGTTTCTGTTCTTCTGAATATAAATTTTTTCCCAAATAGTCAGCTCGTTTGTATTTTCTAACTGTTTTAATAATTTAGTGTCTGAATTTATATTATGTTTTTCAGACCAAACATGAGCAGCAACTGCAGATTTTTCAATTTCTCCATTTTTAATATTTCTTATGTGTTCTTTGGTTCTAATTTTTAGGTTTCTTTTTGTTTTCCCTATATATATCTTTTCACAACCCATGCATTCAATTTGATATATTCCTGACTTTTTATTTTATCAGTTTTTTCATTTTTGTTGGTTTTTATTAGTTTATTTAAACTGTAGTTATTTTTTGGTGCTAATTTAATATTAAACTTCTCAAATATATTTTGAAATTTATTATGTACCCAGGGGTGATATGTGAATTTCCTATATTTTTTCATAGGTGGTTCTTCTTTTTCAAGATTACTTCTGTTTATCATTTTTGTTTTTTTATACTTTTCTATCCTTTTTTGTACCATTTTTTCATCAAACCCATTTTCTCTTGCTACTTTGATTATGTGTTTTTTCTCATGTTTGAAATCTTCTTCGTTTAAGGGTAAGTTTACCAATCTATGAGTTAAACTATTAAATGCTGCTAATTTATGTCCAATTGGATTGAACCCTGTTGATTTTATAAAATTTTCCGTATGAGTTTCTTTCCTATGAATCCTGAATTCAATTTTTCTTTTTTTCTTCGTTTCTGACCAATTTAAGATCCAAAAAAGGTATTTGTTTATTGTCTTCTATTTCTTTGGTGAATTTAATGTTTGTACTCTGTAAATTTAATAGTTTAAGGGAATCTTCTACATGTTTTTCTTTAACAATACAAATTATATCATCAACATATCTACTCCAAAATTTAAACATTGTGGGATGTGCTTTGGTGATTTTACATTCAAAATCGCTCATAAATAAATTTGCCAGGAAAGGTGATAATGGGTTTCCCATTGAGAGCCCTGATTTTTGTCTATAGAAACTCCCATTGAATGTAAAAACATTTGATCAATGCATAACGCAGTTAATTTCAAATAATCTTCTTTGATCTCTCTGTCTATGTTGTTTTTTCTTAACCAATTGTTCAATATCTCCAAAGTTTTTTGTTTCGGTACATTTGTGAATAGTGAAACTACATCAAACGAAACCAACCTATCTGTGGGTTCAATTTCCACTTTTTCTAATTTCTTAACTAATTCCAATGAATTTTCAATCTGCAGACTTTCAAAATTATTAATTCTTTTAAATTGATTATTCAGCCATTTCGAAATTTTGTAGGTTGGTGATCCAATATTGTTAATTATTGGCCTCATTTTGTTTCCCGGTTTGTGAATTTTTGGAAGTCCATGTATATTAGGGTTCTTGGGTTGCTTACTTTTAATTGAAATTTTTCTTTCTTGGATAGAATTTTAACATTTTTAAAACAGTTTTCCACTTTTTTTATGGTTTTTGGTAGGGGGTCATTCTTAATTTTTTCATACTCTTTTTCTTTCAAAAGTTCTTCCATTCTATTTTGATAATCTTCTTTGTCCAGAATTATAATTTGGTTACCCTTATCTGATTTTGTATATACAACATTTTTGTTATTTATTTCTTTGAGTGTTTTTAAATTCTCCTTACAAACTGGGTTTTATTTGTATTCTTTATTTTATTCAAAATTTCTTCACATTTTTTTCTGATGATTATTTTTTCTTCTGTAACTAACCCTTCTATTGAATTTTCAATGTCCACTATGTATTCTTCTATTCTATTGGAATAATCTATTGCTGTTTTTAGACCGTTTTCTAACAATTTTGTCTCTTTTAGGTTAAAGGTTGCCTTTGAAAATTTTTAACATAATTTCTGGTGGATTCTGATTTTTCTTCATTTCTGGTTTTATTCTGATGTTTGATTTTATTTGATGTATTCTTCTTTCCCTTTGATTTAGTTAACAAATTATTTATCTTTGTCTTTTGTTTCTCAATTTTCTTTTTCATGGTTATGTTCAACAAAGTGAAAAATTTATTTCTAAATTTTTCACTTTGTTGAACATAACCATGAAAAAGAAAATTGAGAAACAAAAGACAAAGATAAATAATTTGTTAACTAAATCAAAGGGAAAGAAGAATACATCAAATAAAATCAAACATCAGAATAAAACCAGAAATGAAGAAAAATCAGAATCCACCAGAAATTATGTTAAAAATTTTTCAAAGGCAACCTTTAACCTAAAAGAGACAAAAAAAAAAAAAATTGTTAGAAAACGGTCTAAAAACAGCAATAGATTATTCCAATAGAATAGAAGAATACATAGTGGACATTGAAAATTCAATAGAAGGGTTAGTTACAGAAGAAAAAATAATCATCAGAAAAAAATGTGAAGAAATTTTGAATAAAATAAAGAATACAAATAAAAACCCAGTTTGTAAGGAGAATTTAAAAACACTCAAAGAAATAAATAACAAAAATGTTGTATATACAAAATCAGATAAGGGTAACCAAATTATAATTCTGGACAAAGAAGATTATCAAAATAGAATGGAAGAACTTTTGAAAGAAAAAGAGTATGAAAAAATTAAGAATGACCCCCTACCAAAAACCATAAAAAAAGTGGAAAACTGTTTTAAAAATGTTAAAATTCTATCCAAGAAAGAAAAATTTCAATTAAAAGTAAGCAACCCAAGAAACCCTAATATACATGGACTTCCAAAAATTCACAAACCGGGAAACAAAATGAGGCCAATAATTAACAATATTGGATCACCAACCTACAAAATTTCGAAATGGCTGAATAATCAATTTAAAAGAATTAATAATTTTGAAAGTCTGCAGATTGAAAATTCATTGGAATTAGTTAAGAAATTAGAAAAAGTGGAAATTGAACCCACAGATAGGTTGGTTTCGTTTGATGTAGTTTCACTATTCACAAATGTACCGAAACAAAAAACTTTGGAGATATTGAACAATTGGTTAAGAAAAAACAACATAGACAGAGAGATCAAAGAAGATTATTTGAAATTAACTGCGTTATGCATTGATCAAATGTTTTTTACATTCAATGGGAGTTTCTATAGACAAAAATCAGGGCTCTCAATGGGAAACCCATTATCACCTTTTCTGGCAAATTTATTTATGAGCGATTTTGAATGTAAAATCACTAAAGCACATCCCACAATGTTTAAATTTTGGAGTAGATATGTTGATGATATAATTTGTATTGTTAAAGAAAAACATGTAGAAGATTCCCTAAAACTATTAAATTTACAGAGTACAAACATTAAATTCACCAAAGAAATAGAAGACAATAAACAAATACCTTTTTTGGATCTTAAATTGGTCAGAAACGAAGAAAAAAGAAAAATTGAATTCAGGATTCATAGGAAAGAAACTCATACGGAAAATTTTATAAAATCAACAGGGTTCAATCCAATTGGACATAAATTAGCAGCATTTAATAGTTTAACTCATAGATTGGTAAACTTACCCTTAAACGAAGAAGATTTTAAACATGAGAAAAAACACATAATCAAAGTAGCAAGAGAAAATGGGTTTGATGAAAAAATGGTACAAAAAAGGATAGAAAAGTATAAAAAACAAAAAATGATAAACAGAAGTAATCTTGAAAAAGAAGAACCACCTATGAAAAAATATAGGAAATTCACATATCACCCCTGGGTACATAATAAATTTCAAAATATATTTGAGAAGTTTAATATTAAATTAGCACCAAAAAATAACTACAGTTTAAATAAACTAATAAAAACCAACAAAAAATGAAAAACTGATAAAAATAAAAAGTCAGGAATATATCAAATTGAATGCATGGGTTGTGAAAAGATATATATAGGGAAAACAAAAAGAAACCTAAAAATTAGAACCAAAGAACACATAAGAAATATTAAAAATGGAGAAATTGAAAAATCTGCAGTTGCTGCTCATGTTTGGTCTGAAAAACATAATATAAATTCAGACACTAAATTATTAAAACAGTTAGAAAATACAAACGAGCTGACTATTTGGGAAAAAATTTATATTCAGAAGAACAGAAACAGAGTTATGAATTTTGATATTCCGATGGAGGGTGACCTTGTTTGGAGGTTCTTTGGCCAACCACAGGATGGAGCTGACATCGACATCCAGGTGGTGCAACATAATGCAACATAAATAAAACCAGTCTGGGAAAGCTGAAGATAAAACAGAGAATTGTTTTGAAACATGTCCAAGAACAAATCAACATTAATATTGAGGTAAGATGTCCAGACCAAAAATAATATAATTAAAATAACCTCAAAATATAACTTCCTAAAATTAAATATTACTATACACCTTGTTTAAACACAGTAAGGCAATCCACGCATGAAGAGGGTCTTCTTTGCGCACTTCAATTATAATCATAAACATTTACCATACGTACATTGTTTCTTCCCAACTGCACCCACATACAGTTCGTGGAACCAATTCATACATTTATTGACACCTGATCCACTCTCCCATTGTTAATGACTTCTCAGAGAAATATCTCGCTCCACAAAAAGAGCATGGCACATCCTTCATCCGTCTCGTTATCTGGAGGCAACGGAGTCTGTTGTAGAATCTGTAGAGAAGCTGTTTGAAATAAGACCATCTACACAGGGGGAAGGAAAAACTCACAGTCAATGAGGCCGCGGAAGGAAGTGTAGGAGGGAGAATCAGATCATGTGACATTACACATTTCGCTCTTGATCTTTAAGCGAGAAAGATCAATAATCGGAAAATTGGCGAATTTCTCAACTCATTCCAGGACAGACTATAGTTCTAGCGCCCTTTTAGCTGCTACTTCCACATTGGAGTCGGACGTCAAATGTTTCGAATGCGCTTAGACTGACGTTTAGGTCTGTAGTCAAGTTTATTTATTTATTTATTCTTGTAAGGGATGTAAATTCGTTGGTCCCTTATCGTAGATTAATGACAAGTGAAATAACCTCAAGTCTTAAATAAGAGGCATATGAGCGAAATTTACCGGACCATTGGTGCCCAGTTTTGAACTTCACACTAATGATCTGAATTGTTAAAGAGCGTCGGTGAATAAGAAATTACGCCTACTAATTTACATTTTCTCATCCTCCATGGCGTGGAGGGCCTAGATGACCCTTAACCTACCAGCCGACTGCTGAGTTCATACCCACATGTGTTAATCACAGAGAAGAACGATACCAAGTGTGACATGTGGTGAGCATGTCGGGGCCCCAGTCGTTAAACTTCTTTTCTCAACCTCAACCTCGAACCGCTACTAATTGTAGCTACCCAAATTTGTAAAGACGCTGGGTGGGCACTGGCCTCATTCTGATCGAAATCCCAATAGATTTTTTTTTTTCGTGGTGACTGGAACCAGCGTACGTCCCGTAGCATAGCAACGAGACATAATGCCTTAAAACGCTCAGCTATGCGGGGCACATACAACTTCTACTAATTTTAACTAACGTAATGTGTTAGTAACTCAATTTTTATACAAAAATGTCTTAATTTAGTGCGTAAAATAGCCCCATCATCGGTGCGCGAAGTAGCCCCACATTGACAATATGTTTAAAAAATGTGTATTATGCTCACGTCACTTAAAAATCGCTATCTGCAGTTTTTAAATTAATATTCTAAAACCATAACCTACATGCAGTTCTATTTTAAAGCTAAAATATTTTCAAATGGGAATGCTATAGCTTAATAATTGAGACTGTAATGTTATTCAAACAGGTAAGGAGATGGAATACAGTCTACCTTGCAGAAAAAAACAATTTCCCTTGGACAAACGGTTTTATTCACAACAAAAATATTTTCACTACTGAGGGGGTGACAAAACGGGATTTTTATAAATACCCACGACGGGGTGGAACTACAATAACTTAAACAAGAACGTGGCAAAGAAAAATGAACCCCAGCAGAATAAGGAAATAAATATACTACTATGGAACATAGAGGGAATAAGAAACGCACTACCCTACATACCAAAGAAGACAATAGACAATACGGACGTCATGATACTCACAGAGACCTTCCTTACCGAAGACATAGAATTACAAGGTTACTACGCCATACATGCACTAGCAACCCCGACGGAGGGAAGACCAGCAGGGGGAGTCACATGTTTCATAAAAGGGAGAACAGGAGATATTGAAGGAATTACCAAGGAGGAAAACATGATCATAGTACAAACCTCCACAGTAACAATAATAGGAATATACATACAACCAAGTGCTCCCATCGAAAACATAATAGATAAAATATCAACAGCCATCGAACAAACAAAAACAGATAAAAATGTAATACTCGCCGGAGACTTTAACTGCAGGCTCGATAAGGAAACTGCCAAAACACACATTCTGCTAGAGACTCTAGAAGAGGAAGGGTTCAAAATAGCGAATACAAAGGAGACCCCAACTTATTTCGCACAGAACGGCCACAGCACGATCGATCTAGTATTCTTTAAAGGAGAAAATCTAAAACTAATCAAACAAAACGGGCTATGGAACTCCGCAGCGGCACCCATACGGAAACACATCCCGATAATGACAAGTTTCCATATGAAAATACCACAAACGAGGAAAGAAGCGAATGGACCAAATATATACACCAGGCAAATACAACAGGAAGTAATAAAACTCAACGAAGAAAACATCGAGAAAGCAAGGGATCTAATAGAAGAAGGCAAACTCGAAGAAGCCCTAGAAATCTCCACCCAAGTGATGAAGAAAGCTATAAAAGTAAGAAAAAGAAGATATGCACAAATATGGTTCGACCAAGAATGCTACAAGGAAAGGAAAGAAACATTGCATGCACTACACATAGCAAAAACCTACAAACGACAGGAAGACCTAACCAAGTACGCAGAAAAGAGAAGGAACTACAAAGGAATACTAAAAAGGAAAAGAGAAGAATATACAGAAAGACAAGGAAGAAAGCTAGCGGAGGACGCAAAATCAAATCCATTTATAGCATTGAAAAAGAGAATCTCACCCACAACAGGAGAAATTCACATACAAAAATGGGAAAGCCACTTCTCAGACCTACTGAATAAGCAGGACATGGACCGAGCATATGACTTGGACAAAACGAAACTCACACAGATCCAAGAACCGATAACATCACAAGAACTCAGAAAGGCAATAAATGGAGGGAATAACAAAAAATCTGCAGGCCCAGACAACATCTACATGGAACACCTCAAAGAATCGCTCGACAACTTAGAGGAACTATGGAAAGACTTGATGAACAAATGCATACAGAAAGGAGAAATTCCGGAGAGATGGAACACAGCGACCCTAAAGATACTATATAAAGGAAAAGGGGACAGAGCATCACCTGATTCATTCAGAGGAGTAGCGCTAGAAAACGCCTCCTTTAAAGTGTTCACAAAGATCCTCAATGAAAGACTCCTAGAAGCGACCAAGGGACACATCCCGGAAAACCAATTTGGATTTACGAAAGGCAGAAGCACTGTACAAGCAGTGAAATATCTAATGGACCAAATAGAAGACGCCCTAAGACATACAAGAGGGAAGTACCATGCAGTATTCGTCGATTTCAAGAAGGCTTTTGACTCAATAAACAGACAAAAGCTCATTGAGAAACTGAAACAGATGATCGGAAAGGAAGACCCACTAGTGAGAATAATCGAAGCCTGCCTACAGCGAAACATAGTCCAAGTAAACAACAATGTTGAAATTTCGGAAGATATAGTACAGACGAATGGAGTTCTGCAAGGAGATCCCATGAGCCCCACACTGTTTAACATATATACAGCAGACGTGAACACCATAATCGAGGAAAACTCAAAAGCAAAACTAATCTTATATGCAGACGATATGGTGATAGGAGCAACAGAAAAGGAGGACATACAAAAAGCAATAAAAAAATTAGAGATCTGGGCACAGGAGAACAACGTGCAGATAAATGAAGAGAAAACAGTCCAGATGACATTTAGAAAAGGGGGAAAATCAACATCAAAAGACAACATAACACTACTCAATCAACCACTACAAAAAGTGGGAAAATACAAATATTTAGGATTCACTCTACAGACAACAGCAACGTCCTTCGGAATACACATCCAAGAAAGAGCAGCGGCAGCCATCCGAACATCATACAATATCCCGAATCTGGCCAACTTATCGACAGGTACAGCAATGCAGTTATTCAAAACGACAGTGGCACCAGTTATTACATATGGAATAGAGATAATTTGGGAAAAACTTAAGATCGGAGATCTGATAAGAATCAAAAAAGTCAAAGCAATGTTCATGAAACGGATCCTGAGAATAGGAAAAACAGCGCCATCTCGTTTTGCTTATGAACTCATGAGAGAGACCTACTTCATAGAGGACATAAGAACCCAATTCTATCTACAATCCACAGAACCATACCAGAAATTCATAAGCATCAGAAATAGGAAGAAGAAGGAAATAGACATAGATTTCTACACCACAACTGCCATGCTGGACGACAGATGGACCAGAGAGTGCAACCCCCAGAGACACGTCACAACACGACTCGCAGTACACGGATTTCACAACAAGATATGTACAAACAAGAAATTCCACGAGCCGACCGAAGAATGCAAGTGTGTGTTGTGTGGACAGAGATGTGGCAAATACCACATCATAACATGTGCGAAAAGGACAAAAACCATTACAGACTACAGTAAAGACTAAACCACAACTAATGCTCAACCTGAGTGCACATTTATTATTATTATTATTATTATTATTATTATTATTATTATTATTATTATTATTATTATTATTATTATTATTATTATTATTATAAATACCCACTTCAACCTTCAGTAAACAAAGGGGTAGCTGTCAGAGTCAATGACACTATCAGTGCGTCAAAAAGCCCCATGCGGGAAAAAGCCCCCCGGTACCCTATCAACCTGCAGGAAGAAGAAGACCAGGACGTCCACTCAAAAGACTTTTGGATGGTGTTTCTTTTGAGGCCGAAACAAGTCAACAAATGATATAAATTCGTGAATGAACAATGATGATGATATGCAGATGTATGTAAGACAACTTGGATTATCAGAGCTGGATGCAGTTAACTGAATATAGGACCAAAGGAGAACCATAGCGAATCCGGCCCTTTGACTTTCATAATCCGTAGAATTAATTAATTATTGATCACTAGACCATGGATTTTAGGTTTTATGTTTTTTTTTCTAAAACGCTTATTTTACCCATTGGTGCCTATTTTGTGTGTTTTAACCTAAAATTAACTTTTCTAATTTAACTGTATCTAAAATGTTCTCAATTTTATCTACCTATTAATTTTATTAAGCCTAAAATTGTCTTTTTTAAAATCAATGTACACAATTCGATCTAGTTGAGCTTTACTGGGCCTCCGGAAATTTTCTGTGATCATCGAAAATTTATCATAATATCGAAATAATATAAAACATGACAATTATTTTACTTTGTGATCAATATATTTTCTACAGTTAATTAACTTTATATTTTTATTGATTTCATAGTTCTTACATTCATTTTACTCTTTATAGTAGCGATGCTATGTGCTATTCATATTTTTCAACCCCTAAACCAACATTTTAAAGACATATTTTGAAGTTACTTTTGATGCCTAAATTTACATATTTCAGAACCTAAAAACTCCTGGTTCAGTGATCACTCAACTCAAGTTGAAAAAAGTTTAACTTGAAACATATTACAAAAATAATTTTAAAAAATGAGAAATAAACGATTAACCAGATCTGTTCCCAATCAACTATTCTTAATTTTCTAGTGAGTTCGTTACAAATTCCTGATTATAGGCATGCAGCATATTTAATGTAGCCTACAGGAAAAATTAGTTGAGTGAAGAGTAAATTAATGTATTATAATGAAATTTTCTAAACGTTCGTGTTGCTGTAGTGATATACTGTAAACAAATTTTGCATAATAATATACAAGTTAATAAACTATAAATAATGACACCCAAACCCATGTTGTAATCTAATTTTACAGTAAAAAAAAATGTTGCGCGGTGATCAAATGAGTGCAGCAACAAATCCCAACAATGGATCTTGTTGTATTATACTAACTACAGTCTGCTCAAATTCTCCGTCACCAAAACTGTTTAATCAAATTATATTGAAAATAAAACGTATTCGTCATATTATAAATAAATCTGGGGTTTCTCTGAATGTATTTGTTTCTTATACTATGAAAACAAATTGATACTTGAAATAAGTTATATATATATATTTATTTATTTATTTATTTATATTTCAAAACTTAATAATTTAGTCCATCGCTGTGGTCTCGGGTAGCGTCGCAGCGGCTCAGGGTTCGATCTCCCGTCGGGACAAGTATAATGAGTGATTTTTTCGGGATTTTTCCATACCTGTAAAGCAAATGTCAGGAAACTTTAAGGCCCAAACGGTCCTCGAATATCATCATTATCATATTTCCCATGCTTAGCGTGCTTCGTTTTAATGTTGTGTTGTCTCGGAGGAGGTCCTAACATTGAGCTGATCAATCATTCGGAGAGGACTTCCTTGTGTTGTCAAAGAAAATTATGTGTGTGTGTAATCCATAGTTAAAATTCTTCTCCCAACAGGTAGTTCCACTGTAAGGTCCGGGTGGCGTGTAGTACATAGGCCTATAAGTAGGTTAAACTGTGTTTAATGCTATGAAATGAGTTTTTGATAATTCATTTTGCAGTTTATTTAATGTCTTTTCTTGCTGGATTCATTACAAAAATTTGATTAGGAAATTATTTAATTTTTCATCATCACAAGCAGCACAACTATCCGGATCAGAACTCGCCTGCCTTCAAGATTCTCCTCCATAAGCCTCTGTCTTTGGCTACCATACACCAACATCTAACACCAAGTTTCCATATATCATTTTTTATGCAATTCAATGAGCGAATTTCAAGTTTTCCTACTAACCTTTTGTATTCCGTGATCCTTATCGACAGCATTCGGATTCATCCTTTTAATATGCCCCACCGATCTTAATCTAGAAACTTAAATGCTCGAATTATAATCTGCATATTTGTACAGTTAATAGTTTTTTCGTTATGCTTTATTCTCAAAATCTGCCATTCATTAGCAGCACCACATATATTACGTAGCCCAATATCTTTCTATGAAACATACCTAATCGTGATGCCATCTTTCGTCAAAATATTATGAATAAAATGGCCAGAAACAATATATCAAGTAAAGAATTATTGAAAAAAACTGACCAGAAATAAATTAAAATGGAAACAAAAAGGCGAAAATGGAACTGGATAGGACATAGGCTACATTAAGAAAATACCATGGTTTGATTGAAAGAATTACATTGGAACCCCAAAGGACGCATGGGAAGAGGCAGACCGAAATAGACATGGTAGAGAACCATCCCTGAAGAAATTGTAAAGGAATGGGAAACCTGGAGGTAAGTGAATAGGTTGGCTCAGAATATGATACATTGGCGGCGCTTTGTGGATGCCCTTTGCTCCTGATAGGAGATAAAGGAGATGATGATAATGATCTTTCGTCAGGTTCATCTTTCATAAGTATATATGAGGAAAGTTCTAAATGATTGCATTAAGATGTTTAAATTTACAGAGTTTTGGAAATTTCCATTACAGACTTCAAAGGCTTGTGAGGGGACTGTGTAAATCGTTGTCGGAAAAGTGCCGTTTTCATGCTGCAGGTATAACAAGATTGCATAAAGCGTTTAAATCTCCCGCGTTGACCGGGGAAAAATCGACAGCAATTTAATGATCATTACTCAGTTAATTACATTTTAAATAACCCAGCATTCACTGGTTTCGTAACAATGTCCAATGTCAAGGGGGGGAAAAAGAAACTTCACTTTGTCACTATCAGAATAATAGTTTACATTCAATCTAACCAAACGTCTCTGCTGTACGTAACATTGTGGTTACAACTACAACAGCGAATCGATGTGGTAACTACAAAGCTCGTTGCACACATTGCACCTGCAAACCATGTTCTGGTACACTCGTTCCAACTTATTCTTAAAGCTCTAAAGCGAAATTTCTTTATTTTTCTCTTGACATTGGATACTGTCACGAAATCAGTGAATGTTGTGTTTGTGTAAATGTAATTAATGAAGTCATGAATCATTACATTACTTTCAATTTATCCCCGGCAGACGCAGGAGATTTGAACGTTTAATGCGAATTTGTTCCTGCAGAACGAAAACAGTACGTTTCCGGACAAAGATTCCTATTCAAAACGTTACAAGCCTAGAAGTTTGTAATGTTGTCTTTTTTTATACAGGCTTGACTGTTATTATTTTGATTAATTTCAAAGTTAAATTAAAATAATAAAATTTACTTACTAACTACTTCCTCTTCCATTATCCAATTTAATATGAATTAAATGCGTGATATTATTCAATATAGGGACTATTGACGTCCAAACTCCTATCAAAAAACATTAAACTGAAAATATATAGAACTATTATTCTACCAGATATATTAGGCTATATGGATGCGAAACATGGACTCTTACTTTAAGGGAGGAAAGGAGATTACGAGTATTTGAAAATAAAGTTCTTAGAAAAAATGTTGGACCAAAGAAAGATGAACAGAATGAATGGAGAACAGGTGAATGGAGAAAACTACATAACAGTGAACTATATAGTCTTTATAGGAAGCCAGATATAATAAGAACAGTTAAGTCTCGTAGACTGCGATGGACAGGACATGTGGCACGAATGGGGAAAGAAAGACGTGCAAGGAAGCTTTTTGTAGAAAAGCAGAGGGAAATCTCCCAGTTGGTAGACCAAAAATGAGGTGAGAGAATAACATGAACATGATTTGAGGAAGTAGATTATACAGGGAATAGTTGTAAAACATCAGCTCAGGGTAGGGATGTATGGAGAGCTTATGTCCGCGCGGCTATGAACCTATGGGTTCGATAGTGCCAGTGATTTAGTTAGTTAGTTAAATATGTGGTTAAGATTAACTCGCCCATTCTCTCACCCTAACTTGCCCAAACAAACACTAACTTGTCTATCTAACTAACTTTTCCATTTTCTCACTGTAACTTGCCCACTAATATTGGTGGACTCCTGGGATAGAATTTCCTTATATGTGAGGAAATATGTTGACTGCGAGGAGTCAACTTCGACTTAAATGATTGCTGACTGATTATCAAGCATGAATTCATGTAGTTAACGTGACGCAATCCCTCAAACTAATTTCAATTTTATTGATTGAATTTCACTATTTCTGTATTCAATTAGCTACCCAATTATCCTCAAATGTGGACCCGTTCCACAACCCATACTAATGAGAAAAAAATTAGGCTAAGTAGCCTGGGACTACGTATATATTGTCAGCCAATCATATTAAACATTACATCCTCTTCATTTCATTTTTTTAAAGTGGACTGTCTCTTTTGTCGTAAAATTGATCCAGCCATTTCTTATTAGACCTACATATTTAGGTAGAGCTATTTACATATAAGATAGCCTATTATCACGTTGTTTGCATACTAAATAATAACTTACTCTGAAATTTTAAACAAAATACTATTAATTTCAATTCTTAAAATATTTCCTAAAATGTCAGAATTTTGTACTAAATAGACAATTATTTAACAAAAATTGTTTGATGACAATATTCTTTTTTAATTCAATATAAAATATTTTAAATCAGACACGCTGCTTTTTGAAAGTATAGTCTATTAAATAGTAGGCTTATATTTCACTTCCATTTTTAAACCAATGAAGTATTTTATTTGTTTTTCTTTATTTAATGTGTTAATTCTATTTAAATTGCTATGCTATTGCTGTACGTGATCTAAAAATTAGCAAATAGCTTTAGTTTAGGGTAAAAACGGTACAGTTTATTTAACTGCATGTTTTGTTCAATGTGTATTCACAGCATTAGTGCATTGATTTTATTGAGTAAACCTAACTACAAAATGCTATTCATTTCTAATGATTCGGAATCCACTCAAAGGTCAAAATGTTCACCATCTACTTCGAATTTAATGTCAAACTGAATAAAATGTACAAGATTCCTCTTACTTTAAGGCCTTTGGCTTTATCACTTCACTCATATTTCTCTCTTGTGAATATAAATAATAATTATTAAAAATATTGGACATTGGTTGTCATATTCTCTAATATAAATATCAATATAGAGAACTGTAGATTTATAATAGAGCTAAATATGGCTAGTTTTATTAATAAATTATTATTTTTTGATCTGCCGCAAGATTTATTTCCATGTAACTGTTTTCTTAATAAAAATACATGATAATCAATGGAGTTGGTGTTTGCTTGATGAAAATCCATATTTATTAATTAAATAAATGTCGTTTTATTTGATTTTCATATTTATTATATAATTCAGTGACAGCTGTTTCGGTACACTGTACCTTCTTCAGACATCTTAACAGATTATGAATTGTGTTCCAACTGATCTAAGCAACAATACAACAATATTTATTTAAATTTTTAAATTTAACAAAGGGGATTCATTCAAATCAAGTTGAGAATTTAACAGTTTGTTACTACTCTTCAATTTATTTGTCTCTACAGCCTCCAAAAGATCTAGCTCCTTACCCTTATCACAAACATGTAAAATTTCAAAATGTGATAAGGGTAAGAAGCTAGAACTATTTTGAAATTTTACATGTTTGTGATAAGAGAGGCTGTAGAGATAGATAAATTGAAGAGTAGTAACAGACTGTTAAATTCTCAACTTGATTTGAATGAATCCCCTTTGTTAAATTTAAAAATTTAAATAAATATTGTTGTATTGTTGCTTAGATCAGTTGGAACACAATTCATAATCTGTTAACATGTCTGAAGAAGGTACAGTGTACCGAAACAGCTGTCACTGAATTATATAATAAATATGAAAATCAAATAAAACTACGTTTTATTTAATTAATAAAAATACATGAGCCTACCACGCTAAATGTCAATATTTTTCGAAACAAATCTATAAGCAAATTCACGAAAAGCTATCATTAATATAAGTGACAACCAACATTTAATTGAATGTTCCCAAGCCAATATTTCGTTAGGATTGAATGGCACGGATTTGTGTGTGTTAAAATTTAAGAGAAGTAAGGCATCTGACAGTACTTTATTTAGTACTAGCTAATACCCGGCATGCGCTGCTACGCCTAAATAAATTAAAAATAATGTGCTTTTATGTTTAGCAGAATAAGTAAAAGGAAAAATAATTATAAATTTATATTTTTTAGATACCCCGTGCTGATTACCCGGCGTTGCCCGGGAATCTACTTATCCCGATCTTCTTGACATAAATGAGCTGAAATACGAAAATTAGTGTGTTTTGTGTTTAGTTAAATAACTAAAAGCAAAAATGTATATCGTAATCTTTTTAGATACCCCGTGCTGTTTACCCGGTGTTGTCCGGGAATCTACTCATCCCGATCTTCTTGACATAGGGCCTAAATGAGCTGAAAGACGAAAATTAATGTACTTCTTACGATTAGTTGAATAAGTAAAATGAAAAATAATTATAAATGTATATCGAAATTATTTTAAGATTACCCATGCTGATTACCCGGTGTTGCCCGGGAATCTACTTACCTCGATCTTCTTAACATAAATGAGATAAAAGACAAAATTCGTTATGTATTGCTATGCTTGCACAGGAATCTACGTACTTGTCTCGATCTTCTTGGCATCAATGAAAGACCAAAATGGTTATTGTGAGTTATCCGTAAGAGATAAACAGATGCTGTCGCGGTCTTTTTTGTAGAGCCTTTTGATATATTCAATTCTGTGTACATTAATTTTGTGTATTTGTTATGGTTTAGTCAGCGTAAGACATTTAAGCGTCCAAAGAGCTACTTTTTTCACGTTTTCCACTACAAAGGGCAATTTTTATGGGTGTAGAAGTAAAGTATCACAACTCTCTTATAGCCTATGTTCATCCCGGGAATCTCATGAACTTTTGCAAAAAGCCCCATTACAATCGGATCAACGGTATGGCAGCGCTTAAAGTACGGACAAACAAACAAACATAGAAACAAACAAACATTCATTTTTATATAAAGATTTTCAAGATTAGACACTCTCAGTCTATCTCTATAACAATTCTTAAACAATTTTAACACCGTGGATTTCCATTTTTGTTGCTGTCATTCTAGAAACAATAAAAGACAGTAACCATGGTACTGCTTCAGATTTTATTTTTTGCAGCTGACTGGTTATGTTATTCACATAACGAAAATAAATTAAGTATGCAAACATAGAACTGTCTACTATCTGTCAATGTTAGCTTGCTGATCAGAGGTGAATTTTACATTTTAGAAAAAAAAATTGAGGAAGAAAACAACGGTAATTATCAAGGTGGTGACATTGAAAATCATGTAACATTTTGACATTCAACTGACAATTTGAGAACAATGGAGAGCGACAAATGTTGGAGGAAATATATCGGTAAATTACAATAAAAAATATTTATAAACTGGATGGAGCCGCATTTAAGTAAGCTATCATATATATTGAGACTATGCTTGTTCCTTATCTGTAATATCAAATTTGATGATTTAAAGTATTTGATATGTGATATTATAACTTTTTCAATCCTTATGTATTTAGTTTGGTTTTTTGTAGATCTTTATTTAGATTTACTCCAATTCCAGAGGATATATAAACTTCAAGATACTCGGATCACAAAAGCCACACCGCGGACCATGCTTGGACGAATAAATGGACCCAGTGCCTGGGGGTATATCTAGGCCACCCCGATTCCCAAGGGGACATAAATATCGGGATCCCTTAAGGTTGCCAGGGCATAGAGCAACATTTAGTTTTAATGTTTCTACATATTTCTTTAATCTAAGTACTACATTTTTGGAATCAGTGTTTTCAATATTGTGAAATATGATAATGCATTTTTATGTTTAATGAGGCTGTGTTTCAGATTCAAATAAATGAACAACTGGCCTCATAGACAACTACTTGTAGCAGGTCACATAGCAGAGAAGGATCTCATAGATACATGGAGTGCTCACGTCCTACTGATAGAAAAATTTATTTCACAAAAGTATTACTAATGCCATTTTGTTTAAAGGTAACTTTAATCTTTATCACTGAACTGAAAGTTCAGAGACATCATACAAGTGCCGATAAACAGAAAATAAGGGAATTGTTGGTGTCTAAAATGTATCTTATTAAACAAATCAATTAATATCAAGTATAAAAAGAATAATCAATTGAGTTGGTGTTTACTTGATGAAAATCCATATTTATTAATTAAATAAAAATAAAACGTAGTTTTATTTGATTTTCATATTTATTATATAATTCAGACAATTCTTCAGGCAAGAAGAAGGTACAGTGTACCGAAACAGCTGTCACTGAATTATATAATAAATATGAAAATCAAATAAAGCTACGTTTTATTTTTATTTAATTAATATAAAAAGAATGTTATGAATATGAGTAGCATATGTTGGTAATTGGTAAACGGATTACGATGATGATAATTTTGTTTAAAGGTATAATTATTTTTATCAAGTCGATGTAAGTATAGAAACTTTGTAAATAGAAGATTCATATTTTAGGTTATGAACTCTAGATTTTATATAATGTAATAGTGAGATTTTGAAAATGTTATTGTAAGTTTTTCATAAGATTTTGTGACATAAGTTATTGTAAGTTAAGTAAGTTATTTTTATTGCAAGTTATTATTAATTATTATTGTAAGTTTTTGTGAAAATAGGACCAAGTAGCAAGTGACAGAATTTCACCTCCATTTTTTTTCGGTTTGAAAAACATTGATTACCTACAGATCGATCGCAATTATTAAATTTATATCACTTGCTCTTGGTGAAACGTTTCTATGTAAAACAATATAGGCTATTTTGCATAAAAACGTTAACGGGACCAAATACCTGACATTCCTTCATTATGTTCAGGATGCATTCAATTAAAATACTAACGTATGGATAGGATTTTTTTCACTAAAAGTTAAGACTGCAACATAGAAAGTAATCAGTGGTAATACTTGTTACTTCAATAAGTTGAAATTAACTTGTTTACAGTTTTATAAATATAACTTCAAGAAAAGTTCATCAATGTTTTCTGTAGAAATTATCAAGATATTACACATTGGATTTTGTTTCAAGAAACAGAATTATATTCTATTAAATACATATTATATTATACTAATCTGTGTTGCAATCATAAATTTTAGTCCATACAATTCCTTTCCCTAGAATTAATACATTGAATAAAATATATGAAGGGACAACAGGAATATCCTATCCCTCACGTCCTCGTCGTGGTCCTGGAAATGCAGCAAATTGGAAACCAAATAGATTTTAACCCTTAAATTGCAATATGCAATTTTCCAATGCATTTTATTTGAATATGTCGGCTTCAGTGAAAATAAATCATGCATAACTGAAAGCTATTGTTGCATATTATTGTTAATTTGGCACAAATTAAAATTATTTCTACTAAGTTTGTAATCGTTTTAAATTAAATGAATGCTTCTTATGATGTGTTACCAATTTAAGTGTTAATTAGTTTAAAATTCGCTGCAGCTAAGAGGGAAGGTAATTGTTTTTGTGGATTATTAATTTTTATTAACACTTTCTTTATATATATATATATATATATATACATTCCTTAACATAATTAATATATATAATTAATATATATATATAATTAATATATATATATAATTAATATATATATAATTAATATATATATATATAATTAATATATATATATATAATTAATATATAATTAATATATATATATATATATATACATATAGGCATATACATAGACCAGCCTCATGGGCTAGTGGTCAGCGTTTCTGACTACTGTTCATGAGGTCCCGGGTTCGGTTCCCGGTCAAACCATAGGAATTTTTCCTTAAAGAGAATCATTTCTGTGGTTACCCATGGTCTGGAATTTAGGTTAAATTTAGGTTAAGAACTCTCCTGGCGCTACATAATCATTTATCACCCATCATAATATCATCGGGGTATCGTAATCCGCCTTTTAATTTGAGAAGTGGGTTACAATTACGGCAATGCCGTGAGAGAACACCATATATGTCGAAATGACAACCTGGGGTATTGAATAAAAAAATATATATATATTAAATATAAATATATAATACGCTATAAGGAATAAGGTCGGAGGTTCAAGTCCCGATGGTGTCAGGATATTTAAATTGTCCCTAAATTTTCTGACGGCACCATTTCCCTGGGATCGACTCAGCCTCTAATGGAAATGAGTGTCAGATGCTTGTTCTGGGGGTAAAGAGGCCGTGACACAGGGCAAACAATCTATCTGACAACTCTTGCCGATTGTCTAAAAAGGTTGGTCCCTTAACATCATATTACCCCTTGAGCCTCCTGAGCTCTATAGTAGTATCACTTTACCTTTTACTACATACATACACACACACACATAGGCCTATATATATATATATATATATATATATATATATTATCTGTAATGTACATTGTATAAATTTATATCTCCCCGAAGATTTCTCCGCCTTAGTGTGTTGGGGCTTAAGTTTATTTGATGGCTTTTAAAAGTTAAGACGGCAGTAGCATTGCTACTAGTAGGATATACTTTGCAGAACAGGTCGACAATAAGGGTAAAAAGAGAGACATCCTCTAGTCTTACGTCATGGAGGAAGGCAAGAAACTGACATCCTCACGCTGTAAAAATACTTTTATTTGAGAAACAAAATGTAAAATGCAGGAATAACTATAAGAAAAGTTATTAAAATTGATCAAAGTATCTTGACTCCACGGCTACCTGGATTTTTTTTTTTTTTTTTTTTTTTTTAGTTTCAGACTTGGGAACATTTATAATATGACATTATATATATATAGCCTATATAATCATATGGGTCAAAGGCATGAAATTTGAAAACAAAAACAATGGACAAATTACATTTAATGGAAATGGACCCCCGGCGAAGATCAGCAACAATTGATAAATACCTGTAAGAGAATATTAAGTTTTAAGAACTTAGTAGAAACTATCGAAACAACAGAAATAAGACAGTTTCGACATATAATGAGGAATGCGGAAGGCAGATTACCGAAAAATATTTATGAATGGAATCCGATAGGAGGAAGGAAGAGGGAAGGACAAAATAAATAACATGGATACAAGGAGTAGTAAGAACAATGGAAGAAAGAGGCTTAGAGGAAGAGATCGAAAAATAGAGAAGAACGGAGACTGACTATAGAATTTTGTAATGCTTCAATCCTGGATAAACGTCTGAATAACAAAACCTGTCATTAAAACAGCAATGGCTATTACAATCTTCAGGAATAATTAAAACAATAAACCCATTAAAATTGATTGTATATGAAATTAATATTAATGGAACAATATAGTTAAAAAATAAATCATAAATAATTCTGAAACACATTAAATATCATCAAATTATAACTGCCTTCAAAATTATATCGAAATTTGTATGTTCACTTGAATATTGAAAAGGCGAGAAGAAAGGGAAGTTGAGAAAAAAGAATGGCTTCATTGATAATACATTGTCTTTAGAGGAAGGTGAAATAAGTTACGTATTACTATAGTACATTGTATCTCACAGCACTGACATACATTATCGAACACATCAATAAATGAGTTATCTATTTCTTAAAGTAGAGGCTAATTAGAAGCTTGCAGAAGAAAGATCTCACATAAAATACTTTGTTTTGAGAAACAATTAAAATTAAATAAAGACAGTTTTTTTGTTAATAAAAATGTTGTTTTGAATGTAACCGTACTTACAACACTGACACTTTAAATTAACCACTAGCTAATAACCAGCTTGCGCTGTTACGCCTAAATAAATGATAGGCCTAATGTGTTTTTACGTTTAGTTGAATAAGTAAATGGAATAATAATTATAAATTCATATCATTAATATTTTAGATACCCGTGCTGATTACCCGGTTTTGCCCGGGAATCTACGTATTTGGCAATAATGAGCTGAAAGACAAAATTCGTTATTTCGAGTTATCCGTGCTGCTGCTCTGCTTGCCCGGATATCTACTTAATCCCGATCTTCTTGGCATCAGTGAAAGACAAAAATGATTATTGTGAGTTATCCCCAAAAGATAAACATATGCTGTCGCGGGTTTATTTGTAGAGTTTTTTTAAGATATTCAATTCTGTGTAGGCCTACATTAATTTGGTGTATATGTTATGGTTTAGGCAACGTAAGCCATTTAAGCGTACAAAAAGCCACTTTTATTTTACTTTTCATTGCAAAGGGCGATTTTTAAGGGTAAGGGCTTAAGCTTTAAAATTCTCTTCTTGCCTATAACCTTCCCGGGAAAATCCTGAACATTTTGCAAAAAGCCCCATCACAACCGGATGCACGCTTGTCCAGCAATCTGCTTACTCCGTTCTTCTTGGCATCAATGAAAGACAAAAATGGTTATTGTGAGTTATCCGTTAAAGATAAACATAATTATGCTGCCGCAGACTTTTTTGTAGATTTTATTTAGTTATTCAATTTTGTGTAAATTAATTTCGTGTATTTGTTATGGTTTAGGCAGCGTAAGCAATTTAAGCGTCAAAGAAGGATTTTTTTCACGTTTTTCACTATAAAGGGTGATTTTTAAGGGTAGGCTATGGGAGTTGAGTATTACAATTCTCTTATAGCCTATGTTCATCCCGGGAATCTCCTCAACATTTTGCAAGAAAACCCCACCACAATCGGATCAACCGTATGGCCGCGCATAAAGTACGAACAAACCAACAAACAAACATTCATTTTTATATATTAGATCACATACAAACAGTTCAATAATCCATCCATAGTAATTCTGCCCGAGGGCAGGTCCTTCACTGCAATCATAGCATTTTCATGCTATGCTTGCAGCTTTACTAGGGAATTGTAGGTGTGGTAGCTTCCCGTTGCTTTCCACACCGGTGATGATTATAAGGATGATGATGGCCATATGATTTCGCGGACCGTTTGGGCCTTAAAGTTTTCCTGACATTTGTCTTACAGGTGAGGAAAAACCCCGATAAAAACCTCAACCAGAAAACTGCCCCAACCGGGGATCGAACCCGGGCCCGCTGCGTGACAAGGCAGCACGCTACCTCGAGACCACAGCGGTGGACAGTTCAATAATATATATACTGTATAAAAATATTAATTGTAGTATGCTTACATGAAAGAGCATCAATTTTGTGTGTTAAATATTAATATTGCAGCATAATATAATGAGAAGTAAGACTTATGTCTCTCTTTTACTTTGATTTCACATACAAACAATTCAATAAATATACGGTAGGCTACTAGCTATATTGCTATTCTAACTTGTAATTCGTAAAAATTCATTATTTTATGTGCTAAAAGCTAAGATTGCAGCATAATGAGAAGTAAGACTTCTGATTGCTTTTGTCTTAGTTCCACATATGAGCAATTCAATAATGTATACGAGTACTATAGGTGTTGCAATCTTAACTTTTAGTATATAAAAAGCAGTACGCCTTACTAACACAATGTTAGTTTTTTGCTCAAATTCTAAAGATAAAAAATTATACAGAGTAAGTACTAGGCAAATGCAGGTTCTATAAATAATTAAAAATAATTTTATCGTATTTTATTATTTAGAATGAATATAAAATTAATTTCAATTTAATTAAATGTTTAGCAAATCTTGGAACTTATATCTAGCAAAATAAAAACTTGTATATAATGAATACACAATGAAGATAAAAAAGATAAATTTAATCTGATTTTATGTTACTAAGGAATTAAAGCAGCAATCACTTATATTATGTCTTCAGAAACCCTAATGAATGTGGGGGGGAAGGGGGGGAAATTTTAGCTCTGAGATTAGCGATACAATTAGCTCATTGTCATTTTCTTTCTTTCTTTCTTTCTTTCTTTCTTTGTCTTATTTTATATAACATATTCATTTTATATGTCTAGCACACTTTTACCTGTCTCGCGCATCCAGGGCTCAGCTGGGACATGATATTATTTTCCAAGATTGTGAACACGTATGGAGGAATAATACAAATCATAAAGTTTAGAAAAAAAAATATATATATATATATATATAAGTAGCAAAAATTTAAATATGGAAGTTGAAACTGGAAAAAAATATAGGTCTTGTGATGAATATGCTTATTTAAGTATGAAGAAAAATAAAATTGAGAAGATAATAAATTAAATAGCCTAAAACAATGGTAATAATATAATTCTTTAAACTGAATGGAGGTCAGCTTATTTAACTCTTTAAATTAATTAATAAGAAGAAGATACGATAGAGTAATGTATAGGCTATACGGTGCATAATATAGGCTACATATTTCAGGATACGTATCTGCAGAAATAGATCTTGGCAGGGTTCTGTCAGTATTTCTATACAAGACAGAATAATATATTGTCGTATGCAGTGAGAAAAAAAAAGTTCAATATTCATTTTATACCTTATAATAAGTTACAATTTAACTGTTTTGAACAGTACGAAAATAATGGCTGAGGATAGTTAAAAATAATGTTTTCCACTTTAAAGGAACAAAAAAGGAAGACAAAACCATCCTGAAGGCATTTTAATAAGAAGAAGTGATTAGAGTATGAAATCTGAGAAAAAATATTCATAGAAAAATCTTCGGAAAAAATGAACAATGTTGTTTTAGGTAAAGAAAACTTAAACCTTGCTGTGATCATTATGGGAGCTGATAATCTAACAAAATGAGGAACAGCTAGAAAAACAAAAATAAAAAAAAGTAAATTGATAAAAACATTACATGTATTTACCACATAATTTGATGTAAGCAACAATTTCAGGTGTGGGAGATAACAATGTGAGAGCAGAAGGGTTGGTAGGAGGGAGAAAGGGTTCATTTGTATTCACATGCACACCATCAAACAAAGAATACAAATAAAAAGGGCAGAGCTTCCCTCAATACACTGAATTAGGCCAATGTTCCACGAAAATTAGACACGGAACGTACATGGTGATAGCTTTACAATGTGTGTATCTTTTACCTCAATAGCCACCACAGCCAGTTGCCACTGAGCATTGAGTAGCATTCACGACAACGGATGCGGAACAACGAGAATTAAATTGAATTGCAATATCCACACATGTACATTGTGTGGCCTCACTATTTTGTCTGTTTCATTCAATGAATGCTCTACTGCTGGATGGGAAACAAACATCCAGTATGCATTGTAAACGTGTGCAGTGTGCAGTACTTTGTATTGTGATGTACTATTGTGGTTATATTCAAACTACACGTATACAGAACATGCCAAGCAACAATAACATCTCCAATAGAGAGAACAACGGTAACTGGAGAGAGAGAGAAAAATATATATATTCCAGCAGACGGAATAAAGTTTAACAATGGACGGACATAACCTAATAGTTCCTGTAACGATCAGTGTCATGTAAATTGCAGCGTGTGAAGTAGTCGAGCCTAAAATAAACTGGGCATGACGATGACTGGCTATTATCATTCAAGTGTTATGTTAACTACGGTTGTCAGGCCGTGGTCCAGGGGACATGTGAGATCAGGTTGGTAGAGTCAATGTTTGTTTTCCTGTGAGTCCTTTTGTATAGGATCGTCCTCCACCTCCTCTCTACCCCATTTGTTTGAATCAGAGATTGCAGAACGGTTCAAAGGTGAAACGTGTAAACCACCAGCATACTAAATCTCAGTTTCTTTAATTCAGTCAACTGAAAGCTTCAATTTCAAACGATATATTTGTACAACTTCCTGAGAATTGTAGAAACAATAAATCGCCACGTAGACTATTTCAAAGAATGCACTTAGTACCGTTAATGAGAACTATTGTCTGCAGTATTTAAAGATGGCTGCAAATTATAGGCCTATTCATTTCCTTACAATTATCATAAATCGAAGCTGTCTAATTGTTTTTTATCTTGCTTTGTTTATTTTTATTATTAGTAAAGTAAAGTAACTTCTCTTCTCGTGTAATGCCAGGATGAAATGAGATGAAGCCCCCATTATTTGGAGGTTTGTGATATACAAGAATGCCGATTGACCAGGCCTGTCGCATCATCACAGTACAGACGAAATTAAATTAAACTAAATGGATGACAAGAGTATGCAGAAGTGATGGATGAAGATTTTGGTAGGGGAAAAAAAATAAAGGCAGGAGGAAAATCTTATCTGGCTCCAATTCATCCACAAAGAACCACACATGGAGTGACCGAGATGTGAACTAGTATCCCAGAGATTGAGGACGAATGATTAATCACTTTCCCCACGGAGCCGACTTTCTTATTAATAGGCCTATTGATTTTAATCGCCTTTAACATATTAATAATACTCTTATAGGCCTATATGTGCAACAATGCGTTTTTACTTCTAACAGTTCCAATTTTCGTTCTCATAAAATTTACAATTCCAACTTTAGTCAATTATGTAAAAAATCCTGAATATGAGTTCCTTCTGAAGGGAAATAAATCGGTGGGCCTCATGTTGTAGGTTTACGAAACATAAAATAACCTCAAACTTGAAAAAAATTGACCCCTAAACAAAATATTTAGACCCTTTTACGCCCATAATTGAATTTCGAGCTAGTTAGGCTATCTTGGCTGTTAAAAAGCGATGTTATATAAAATAATAACATAGCATATATTGTAGTCAATGCGGAAAAAGGCTTCTTCTTCTTCTTCTTCTTCAACACGGTTTAGGCTTATTTACTAGCCTGTTCCGGCTCCAAATTGCTGTTCTTTCCATCTTTTCTTTGGTCTTTCCAAACTTCTTCTCCCTCGTGGTGAGTAGCTGTATGCTGCTTTTGGTATTCTATTCTCAGTTATCCTTGCTAAGTGTTCTTTCCAGTTTGTTCTGTATTTCACTATTGTTGTGTTAATTCCTCTACTTTTAGTTGTTGTCTTATTTCTGTGTTATGTTTTTGTCTATTCTTTGATATCCTGTTATTGGTCTGAGGAATCTCATTTCAGCAGCTTGTATTCTGGCAGGTTGTTGTGTTGTCACTGTAGATGTTTCGGATCCATAAGTAATAATAAGCACTGTCATTGTCTTGTATAATTTCATTATAGAGTCTTTCCTGGTTTTATTTACAAAGTTATTTTTAGTGTTCCTGTTATATAATTAAACTTATTTAGTTTATTTATATCCGCTTCTGCTGTATATGATATTTCGCAACCTAGAAAGTTATATGTTACCACTTGTTCTATTGGTTTATTTTCTAATATTACCTATCTTTGTCCGAACTGGATGAGCGCCATTGAAGGCCATTGTTTTTTATTTTTCTGATGATATTTCCATGTTGTATTATTTTGATATTTCATTTAGTTTATATAGCATTCTTTGTAGTTCGTCCTCTGTTTTTGCTATTAAAATATGTTTATCTGCAAAGGCTACTGTTTTTATTACTATATCCATCCATAGTAATTCTGCCTGAGGACAGGTCTTTCACTGCAATCATAGCATTTTCATGCTATGCTTTGCAGCTTTACTAGGGAATTGTAGGTGTGGTAGCTTCCCGTTGCTTTCCACATCGGTGAAGGATGATGATGATGATGGCCATATGATTTCGGGAACCGTTTGGGCCTTAAAGTTTTCCTGACATTTGTCTTACAGGTGAGGAAAAACCCCGATAAAAACCTCACCCAGAAAACCGGGCCCGCTGCGTGACAAGGCAGCACGCTACCTCGAAACCACAGCGGTTTCCTAAGTTAATTCCCCCCGTCGTCATTTGCTTCCAGGACTCCGCCATGGCCGGTCCCAAGCCCGGATGAGAAAGGAGGAGGGGGAGGAGTAACAACCTCGTTAAAAAACCAGGGTTCAGTTGGCTCCGACTGATAGTACTCTGTAAGGGCCCCTAGCCAGGGTTACGGTGAAGACCTCAACGGCAGAGTCGGCGCAGAAGGAGTCCTTCATCACGGCGGATCTGGCGGAAGAGGCAACCCTATCTCTAAGGGAAATAGAGAAACGCTGCCTTGCGGTGAAGAGGGATCTTCAAAGGCTATGGGAGGAAAACCCAGACAGAAATTTTCCTGGTCCTCCAGGTTGGGGGTTTATGCTGTGGGCCAGCTCCCCACACATTAGAAAAAAAAAACAAAATGCTAAAAGACCAAATCAATCAAAAACTTATATAAAGAAAGACTGAGGATTAAAATTGAGAATTTGGATTACAAGGAAGACATAGAAGAAGAATATAATCAATTAAAGGAAATAATACATTCGGCAGCAAAAGAAGCATTAGGCACAATAAATAAAAAACAAAATACCCAAGATTGGTGGAATGATGATATTGAAGAATTAACCAAAAAGAAGAAAAAATGCTACTTAGAATGGTTGGCAAATAAAACAACAGAAAATTGGATAGAATACAAGAGAACAAACGCCAAAGTTAAAAGGAAAGTGATAGAAGAAAAAAACAAATTATGGAAAAGCAAATGCCAAGAAATAGAAAGTTATATAGGAGGATCACAATCATCAGAAGTATGGAGATTTCTAAAAACACTGAAAACCAACCAAGGACCCAGCAAGATAAATTTGTTAGCAAAATCAGACGCAGAAAAACATTACAAAGCTTTACTGTCAGAAACTAGAAATGAGTTTATGGAAACAACAGAAAATCCATCCATAGAAATGAACGCCCTGGAATTTGATACAATAGATATAGAATTAGAAATTCAAACCCTAAAGAATAAAAAGGCACCAGGGCCGGGAAACATACCAAATGAGTTAATTAAATATGGCCCAAAAAATTTAATAGGTAGATTGAGGGACTTGTATAATAAGTGCATTGCAATACAGAAGATTCCTGATGAATGGAAAATAAGCTACATAGTACCAATATACAAGAAGGGCGATAGAAGAGACGCAAAAAACTACAGAGGACTAAGTATAAATAACACATTATATAGAATATTTACAAAGTTATTAAAAACAAAGTTACAAAAAGATGTTAAAGACAAATTAGGAGAAGATCAAAATGGATTCAGACCAGGAAGGTCATGTGTTGACAATATATTTGCAATACAACAGTTAATTGAAAAACGGACTGCAGTTGGAGAAGAAACCCATTTGACAATGATAGATTTAGAGAAAGCTTATGACTCAATTCCGAGGAACAAATTATGGGAAGTATTGGAGAAATACAATATTGACAGAAACCTAATAGAAATTATTAAACAAACCTATAAAGATAACTCCGCTTATGTTAAGATGGGAAATATAATGTCTAATCCTATAAACACCTCAAAGGGATTGAAACAAGGGTGCAGTCTATCACCAATTTTATTTAATATTTATGTAGAATTTATATTAACGAAATGGAAACAAAGCTGCAAAGGTATGGGGATCCCAATAGGCAATAAATTTTTGCTGACATTACAATTTGCCGATGATCAACTGGTTTTAAGCGCAGGACAATTTTGATATGGAATTCATGATAAAAAGGTTGAAAAGCACATATGAATCATGGGGTCTCACAGTAAATTTACAAAAAACAGAATATCTGGCAATAAATAGCAATGAAAGAGAAAACTTAGTATTGGAAGATGGAATCCAAATAAAGCAGTTGAAACAAACTAAATATTTGGGAATGATTATGGATAACATCGAAGGTATAGGCAAAGAGAACATAAAACATAGAATTGAATTGAGTAGCAAAATAATATCATCATTAAATTCCATATGGTGGGATAAGCATATTTGGAAAGACACAAAAAATATATTGGTAAAACATTGGTGGAATCTGTTGCAATGTACGGAAGTGAGGTATGGACAATCAATAAGTACTACAAGAATAGACTAATAGCTCTAGAAATGGATTATTTACGAAGAAGTGCCAGAAAGTCTAGATTAGAACGTGTCACAAATAAGGAAATTAGAAACAAAATGGAAGCAGAAGAAAGCATAATTGAAAGAATTGAGGAAAAGGAATTAAAGTGGTTAGGACATGTTTTAAGAATGGAAGATGAGCGATGGCCGAAGCAACTATATGAATGGCATCCTAACAGAAAGAAGAAAAGAGGAAGACCAAGGTTAACATGGAAGGAAAACATGAAGACAGTAATGCAAGCTAGAGGGCTAAGCATCGAAGATGCCCAAGACCGTAGGCTTTGGAGGTTTGGCACGGGAAGACGGCAGCAGCTGTAAAAACCCGAAGATAGATAGATAGAGATAGAGATCTTATCATGTCAAAATAAATGTTAAAAAGAGTGGTTGATAGTAGACAACCTTGTCTAAGAGAAAGGCTTAATCGTGATATAGATAATTTCGTGATTTTTTAAAAAAATTATATCATTAGTATATACCGTGTGAAGTAAAAGATTGAAGTTTATTTCTCTATCGTTTTCTGAAAGGAATCTGCTTCTCAAACGTAATCCAAAATAAATATTGCACTTGCCTAGCACATTTATTTCTATCGAATTTCAGAACACAAAGATTTTTCAAGGCCAAAAAATATTAGGGTGTATAATAGGCTTACTGTCAATAGAGGAAACTTCAATGCAAAACCTTAGTGTCCAGTTGAATCATCAAACGTCAGCTTAGGTGTTGTAGTGTTCTTTAGTAGGCCTGTTATAAATTTATCAAGGTATTATTTTTCTAGATACACAGTGAATTAGACCTACATAACATGAGAAACTGAAGCTGAAAGTCAATATCAATAAAGATAAATATATGATCACATTTAGAAATGCATTATTAATGGAAATGACTGCAGTAAAAGCTCCTTATTCGCCGGTTAAAAAAATGCCACACACTTCCTGTATTCGCTGCTAAAAGTTCTTTAATCGTGGATCCAGTCGGTATATTAGAAGGATTAGTATCCTTTATTAACCATCGGCAACATTTTTTATTGCAGGCACGTGCCAAGGCAGCTTTTACAAGGAGTGATTCAAACCAAATGGACAAATTAATATCAAAGTAAAACAAGCCTTATTGTCACTAAGCCTACAGTTCGTTGTTAAAAGCCACCGCCGCCGTAATTCACGTACCGCTATGTCCGTTGATAAATGCCTCGCTCGCCAATATCGGTGTTTTATTGTTTCAAAGTGTCATTCTTTGCAATAATTTTCATTGAATATCGCGTGTCTCTTCTGTTTTGTTGCCAATTTATGTCAAGTAAAGGGAAAGAAAATTAGTTTCGAGGAAAAAAGTAGCATTACCCCTTAAAGTAAAAATATAAATGTAGAAATGTTTGACCGTTTACGTGTTGGCGAGTCGTTTGCATCTATATCACGCTGTTTCAATGTAGGAAATGTATCAACGATTCATCAAGAAATCCTAAGACAAAATAAGCAATTATAGGCTATCGCTGAATTTATAAGTAAGTATCAATCAGAATTGAAATAGCTTATAAAAGCGGCAAAACAGAAAAAACTTACAAAGTTCTTTAAGCCGTTGCCTAAGCCTGAAAGTGATAATTAATAGAAATCGTACAAAATCTCTCACTAATTGATTTTATTTTTATAATTTTTATTTTATTTCGAAACCTTGGAACGTATCCCGATATACCCATACAAATTACCTTCCATATTCGCGGTTTCTGTATTCGCGGCATATTTGCGGAAAATATTCCCCGCGAATAAGGAGCTTTTACTGTACTTAGGCCAACTTCTCAACAATAATTGATTGAATGTGTGAAGAAATAACAAACTATGTTTATTTATGTAGCTTGCAAGAGATATTCTCTTCCACTTAACCAGGACAAAGTTATTAGGCATATATTAAAAATCAATTACCACAAACATTATTAGTGAAAGCAGCATATTGTCATGGCTACATCTAAAAGAGAGAAGAAAATCGCACTGTCTATTTCTCTTATTTAACATCCTACATACCTCGATTCCCAATTATTTATCATCCCGTTTCCAGTATCTATCCTCAAATCATAACTTAAACACAATATCACAACATAGTCTATTGCTTAATATACCGCAACATAGGACATCACATCACTCCATGACATATACCATCTTCACTTCTCGCAACTGGAATTCCCTACCACAAGAAATAAGGGGCTGCCGGACATTGGCATCTTTTAAACGAAATCTAAATTTATATTTGCTCTAACCTCGACTTCATTATTACCCAGTGTAAGGTAGGATATATATATTAATTGGTGTTTCTCGTATAATTATCATATTTATATTATTATTATTATTATTATTGTTATTATCGTATAAAATGTTGTTTGTACATGAAATTTACATTGCTACATTTAATGTATCTTTAACTGTTTATAATTAGTATAGTGTATATCTACATTTGTCAAATATTTATTTTTATTTGTGCTGGTTGAGTGGAAGAGAAGGCCTTATGACCTTAACTCTGCCAGAATAAATAAATTATTATTATTATTATTATTATTATTATTATTATTATTATTATATATAGTATATAAAAATACATTATAATAATTTGTAAAAAAAAGTATACTCGGAGAAATCGTCTGAATCAATCTAGAGAGAGAATATATTTTACCTATACTGGGACGTGAACCCATAAGACTTCCACCTATATGCGATAATGTTCTTTCCACATGAGCTTCCCAGATAATTTCCCGTCCTATTACAAGTATTTCTCTCTCAAAATACCGCATCCCAGGAGCAGTGAAATTTCATTCAAATTTCAGTTGAATTGGTTCTAAATTAACAAGACATTATGATGTCATTTTTACAGTAATTTAAGCTATAATCTATTTTTATTGAACCGGGACTTCAACCTAAGACCTCCAACTTTACGCATTTTCCAATTGAGTTGCACAGACAAGTTCCCGTCCTAACATTAATTTCTCTTTCTAATAACTCAGTAGCAGTGAAATTTCATTCACAATGCAGTTGGGTTGCTTCTAAATCAATAACACATTTTGATGGCATTTTTACACTAGTTTAAACAATAATCTCATTTTATGATAGTAATAAGTAAATTAATATACTCAGACACATCGTCTAAATCAATTTTTTAAAGAGGAAAAGTTTTGCCTGATCCGGACTCGAACCCAAGACCTCCAAATGACTCAATCACACCAAAGTTTGAATTGCGACGCTAACAACGTAAGTTGTTAAAATTTTTATTAATAATAGTAATAAAATAAATTGCAAATGGCAAAATAGTTTTATAAAAAATTGTTCAAAAATAAATCTCCCATTACCAACAGTGATTTATTTATTTACGGGTAGACCTATGTTTCATGTTCATTCCCCCCTCCCAAATGACTTAATTTCTATACGCGAAATACTTTGACGCAGTTATGGGCACCTGCCCAAATCCAAGAGAGTTGCAAACATATCTCTTGTTTTCCTATTACCGCTATGAATTGTCTACTACTGGTACCAAAAATATACACATCGGGTGACCATAGGTAAGATCGAGAAATTTGTTTTTATTGTCAACTGAAAATAAACAAAGCAACAAATTATAACTAAATATTTTCTTAAAAGATATTCTAAATCAACTTATAGTACCCGCTTTTCAATAGTATTGGCCTATTTGTTTTTATGTATTTATTTATTTACCTGATGACTTCGTCAACCAAGCTCTACCAAGGATGGAAGTAAGGGGTTGCTGTAGCACTATGCATTTGAAAGTAACATACTAGGGCTGACTAATTACAGTGCGCCTTTCCCTAAATCCTATGTTCGCGAGTTCGATTCCAAATACTGTAGATGGAATTTCTCGGCTATGAAATTATTTGTTTAAAAAGGCGGTAAAATCTCATGTCACGGAATAACGTTACAGAACTTTAAAAAAAAAAAAAATCTCTGATAATTTCCCATCTGCAAAAACTTTCTAACCATCCGACCCCACGACTATCCTTGTACACGACTACAGATACTTGCTAATTTGATTGTGTGTGTGTGTATGTACGTCTAGGCTCAAAAATATATTCTATTTTCTCTCTTATAGACCTATTTCTATTTTTCTTTTCTTTTCTAGATACTCTAGTAGTATCCGTTAAATAGTCCATTTCTGTAACATCAGTTTATGTTTTTGTTAACTGTTCAGGCTTCGCTCCATATAGCGAAATATATAACCTTCATTTCTATTTAATTTATAATGAAAATGTAAAACAGTCTAAATATAAAACTTGAAAAATAAAAATAATAAATGTTTTAACAACGCACGTGTACCTTAAAAAAACACGCATTACAATAACACAGCAGGATATGGGAGTAGCCACAATTTTATTCTTGAATTAAGAGGTGACGTTCTACTTATGCAGGCTACACCTCTATTTGTCTTTACCTAACATCTGGGTGACATATCACCTCATATGTATTATATAAGATTTTGTTATATTTATTTATTTAATATTATTTCACTGTCTGAGTGTCACTGTTTCCATGCATTAACATTTCTAGACTGCCAACTGTTAACGAGGTTGTAACTTGGATGACAGATATTCATATTTTTAAAATAGAATACGAAATTCCGTTGAGGTCACTGTGTTAAAGTTTTAAGAAAAGTAAAACTGTACCTGAGATCTCGGTCGTCATCAATAATCAGCAGTGTTGTTTTGTAGGAGGCTTTCGGTAACTTAAGTATCATCTTCTTCTTTCAGTTTGGTACTGACTGTTGCTGGTAATTATTTTGTACAGAGGGTTCACATTACTGGGTACGTTCTCATTTAACAGGTGTTTGTGGGTTTCTTGATAATTTCTAACTCTTCGAGAACTTCTGTCTTACAAGATTTAATGAATATTTTAGAGATCTCTTGAAGAATGAGGGTAAATCCAGTTTTTCAAAACACACAGTAGAAGTAGGACATCAATTCAACAAAATAGACAATGTATTATCGATCCTGTATAGAGAAAACGATACATCGAAAACCAACGTTCTCGAAGAGTTAGAAATTATCAAGAAAACCACAAACAAACACCTTTTAAATGAGAACGTACCCGGTAATGTGAGCCCTCTGTACAAAATAATTACCAGCAACAGTCAGTACCAAACTGAAAGCAGAAGATGATACTTAGGTTATCTAAAGGCCTACAAAACAACTCTGCTGATTATTGAGGGCGACTGAGATCTCAGGTACTGTTTTGCATTTCTTAAAACTTTAAGGCATTCATATATTACATTGCATATTCATATCATACATTATTCCTTGAAACTGAATATATGTGTTTAAAGAAAATCAAGCAATAATAAAATCGATAGAAATTAGAACAAACATAGGGCCTATGATTACTATAAAATGTGAAAGGAATGTAGGGTCAATCACAGGTTTATTTGGATAATAAAGGATTTGGTGGGCGCCGTATTTATAAAGGACTTCCTCTGTTCATTGAGGAATTTGGGTACTCGGTTTGCTCAGGGTTAAACGTCGGTAGGCATGAGGTTCTTATTCAGGGATTCCACGAGGACTTCATCGGGCAAGATTAATTTGTATAATGTAATTTATTGTATCTTGAAACACACGTGAAATGGTCATCACTGTACACTGGTATCAATGTATTCCTTCGCACTGATCTCACAGTCGGCGATGGCGTTTATCGTGGGTTTACTGCGTTAGTAATTATCCAATGGTGTTCTACCTCACTGATTCATATAAGTTATTAATTTATGAAGTTTAAATACTCAGTCGATTCGCTATGATCGATTAATCTTTACGTGGTTACTAACACTCGAGATAATTGCTGCGTCTTATTTAAGTTTACTCGAGGATACACTAAATTATTCTTGTGATTAATAAAAATGTTTAAGTCCCGATACTTGAGATACATATGTGAATATCCTAAGTCCTTAAATTCAAGTTACCACTGGTGACCGCGCTGCCAGTGTGTGATGAAAACATGGGCAAGGCACAAACGCATACACAAGTGTCTGAGGATCGTCTCCCTCGTTTATTACGTAAATTAGGTTCTCCCACTATATCGACTTCGTGGACCTGAGATCAGCGCTTAGGTGCACGTAACAAACAACGTGATTGGTGTCCTTATAGTATAATCTGAGAAGGTGTTACAATTTTGTTATTGGCGATTTTGTCGTCGGAGGTTGGGCCGTATCCGTGCTGGCTTCACGCACAGTTGGATAATAAGTTTTGTTACTTAGGCCACTGGTTTTTTCAAGGTCATTCACCTATACTTCTAGTATGCTCTAACGCTGGAGTTTTCTCTCTTTCCACACTTTTTACTAACGTTGTTTGTCCCGAGTTGAAATCCCCGCCCGTAAATTCTGTTATTGTATTCTGGCTGTCTATGTAACATAGTTAAGCTTTTGCCTCACAAAGTTAAACCCTGAGAAAAAAGATTTTGGTCAAGATTCAAAGTCTTTGTATATGTCCGTCGCTCCGGTATCTTACAAAAGAAAGGGTTACATTACATGAGTCCCCTGACTTGTTAACGGCTAGTCATTTAGTTCCCATTAATGCTAACTTCGTCGGATCTTTTTATTTTGCCATTTATCATTTCATAATCATATTCTACTCGCTTTCCTGATTAATTTAAGTATTCTCGTGACCTAAGTCTGACAGCTGCTTCCTTCAATGGTCTTTCTGATTGTTTATGATTTTAATTGCCTGGCATTGGGATTTATCAATTTACTCAATTATTCAATGCAAATGAGGCTGAGTGAATGAACTGGGTGCAAAAAATAAGAATCGCTGACATGGGTTCCATTAGAATTAAATTTCAGGAGCAAAATAGTCTCCCATTCAGATCTCCAGACGGGGAATGCTTCAGAGATCCATGGCTCAGGTTTTAACATGGAGACATGGCTATTCCTAAGAATACGGATTGTTAGGACTTTATATAGTAGTAGTAAGAAATTGGGAAAAAATCAGGATAGGAAATTATGGAGAGTTTTAAAGTGCTAGTGAGTTAATTAGTTAATAAAATAGGATTAGTATTGAATAACTAGACGGCCCATAATGGATAATCTCACATTGTTATAACTAACTAATTAATTAACTAACTCACTGGCACCATCGAACCCGGAGGTTCATGGCTGCGCGGATATAAGCTCTCCATACATCCCTATCCTGAGCTAATATCTTCCAATCATCCCCTGTATAATCTACTTCCCTCAATTCATATTTAATGTTATTCTCCCACCTCATTCTTGGTCTACCAACTGGGTGTTTTCCCTCTGGTTTTCCTACAAGAAGCCTCCATACACGTATTTCATCCCCCATCCGTGCCACATGTCCTGCCCTTCGCAGACAACGAGACTTAACTTTTCTTATTATATCTGGCTTCCTATAAAGACCATGTAGTTCACTGTTATGGTGCCTTCTCCATTCACCTGTCTGTTCACCTCTCTTTGGTCCAAAAATTTTCCTAAGAACTTTATTCTCAAATACTCGTAATATCCTTTCCCCATGTTTCGCATCCATATCATATAACTGGTAGAATAATAGTCCTTCCATGGTATCTTTACCTTGTCGTGGTGGAGTGGCTTGCGAGCTTAAATGATCCTGAGAGCTATGCCGGCGGTAGCATTGCTGCCGATATGCCGGACTGGTCGAAGGTGATAAGCCAGACGAAAAAAGTACCTTGGGCGAAAGAGTGACGATCTTTCACCGTAAAAATACAACCGTCAAGAAATGCGGACATGGGTTCAACTGGGGTAAAATTTTCCGGAGGTCAAATAGTCCTCCATTCGGTTCTCCGGGCGGGGACTACTTCAGGGAACCCATGCCAAAGGCTCAAACGCAGGGACATGTTCCTAGGAACATGGAATGTTAGGACTTTATACAATAGCGGGGCACTAGTGATATTAACGCGGGAATTAGATAAATCACCCGTGGATATAGTCGCTTTACAGGAAGTTAGGTGGCCAGGAGAAGGTAGTCAGGAATCAGGAAGCTTTGCATTATACTACGGGGTGCAGAAAGACCTGCATTTAGAACGGGTTTTTTAGTCAGAAGGAGGATCCTATCCGCTATCCGAGATATTAAGTTTGTTAGTGACAGGATATCATACATAATTCTAAAGGGTAAACAACATGATTTTATAATTGTAAATGTACATGCCCCCACAGAAGATAAAGATGACAAGATCAAGGATGAGTTCTATGAAGAATTAGAATGCTTATTTGATAGCCTTTCACGATATCATATGAAAATTATCTTAGGAGATTTTAATGCAAAAGTGGGGCGGGAAGATATATTCAAACCAACAATAGGCAAATTCAGTCTCCATGAAGATAGTAACGACAACGGGGTTAGATTAGTCACATTTGCCACATCAAAGAATCTCATTGTTAAGAGCACAACATTTCAGCATAAGGATATTCATAAATACACCTGGACGTCCCCAGATGGAGAAACTCGGAACCAGATAGATCATGTAATAGTGGACAAACGCTGGCACAGTAGCATCATCGATGTTAGATCAGTTAGAGGGACAGACTGCAATTCGGATCATCATCTGGTCAGAGTGAAAATCAGACAACGGCTATCGCTTATGAGAGGAACAAACGCTAAAGATGATTCTGTAAAATTTGAATTAAAAAACTTGAAAAATGATGAAATGCGGCAAGAATACCAAATCAAAATTGCTAATAGATTTGAAGTACTGGAATCTTCAGATGACAATGTGGCAAACGAAGAAGAAACTGATATAAATAAAGAATGGGAGGCTATAAGAGATACTATTAAATTGTCAGCATCAGAAAGCATTGGTTGTTTAAAAAAGAGGCAAAACAAGAAATGGTTTGATGAGGAATGTGCCGACATTGTAAAGAAAAGAAAGCTAGCAAAAATGAAATGGTTACACGAGCCAAATGAGGTAAATTTAGAGCAATTGGGTAGTATTAGACGGGAAACCACCAAGTTACTAAAGAGTAAAAAGAGGGAATATTTGAGAGAGAAGATTAATGATCTTGAAATGAATGCAAAAAATAGGAACATTAGAGAATTATATCAGGGAATTAGTATAGAGAAGAAAGGGTTTCAGGCTAGAACAAACATAATTCGGAATGAAAATGGGGATATGATTGCAGATTCCAGGAGTATATTAAATATATGGAAAAGTTACTTTAATCAGCTATTAAATGTACATACAGAACAGGACATTGAGGAGGATAATTTACAGACAGCAGAAATGCTAGTCGCAGAACCAAGTGCATTAGAGGTTGAAATGGCGATTGAAAAATTGAAGATGTATAAAGCATCAGGTTCAGATGAGATCCCAGCAGAACTGATAAAATCAGGGGGAGAAAAATTGATGGACAAGATACGCTGGTTGCTTAGTATGATTTGGGAAAAAGAAGCTCTTCCAGATGAATGGAAGGAATCAATTATCGTACCAATTTATAAGAAAGGAGATAAAACTGATTGCAACAACTACAGGGGCATCTCATTACTTTCAACTTCGTACAAAATTCTAACAAATATATTAGTAAGCAGACTTACTCCCTATATTGATGACATTCTAGGAGATCATCAATGTGCATTTAGAAGAAACAGGTCTACAACAGATCAGATTTTTAGTATAAGACAGATTTTAGAAAAGAAATGGGAATATAATGGTACTGTACATCAACTATATGTAGACTTCAAAAAAGCATATGATTCAATTAAGAGGGAGAAGTTATATAGTATCCTGCTGGAGTTCGGAATTCCTAAAAAGTTAGTTAGACTTATACGAATGTGTCTAAATGGCACAAAGAGTAGGGTGCGTGTAGGCAAACAGTTTTCGGACACTTTTGAAATCCAGAATGGGTTGAAGCAAGGAGATGCACTATCTCCTCTACTATTTAATTTTGTACTAGAGCATGCCATTAAATCTTTAGAGAATGAGGAAGGCTTACAACTCAATGGTATTAATAAGCTGTTAGTTTATGCTGATGATGTACTACTGTTGGCCGATAGCGAGGAGATACTAAAGGACAACACGCACACACTGTTGAGTAACACTAAGAAATTAGGATTGGAAGTAAATATCAATAAAACTAAATATATGGCCACACGTAGAAATTCATTATATAATGGAAATGGACAGCTAATGACAAATGAGGGAAATTTTGAGGAAGTGGCTGAATTCAAATACCTAGGAACAATAATCACAAATAGGAATGAGATGCACAAAGAAATTAAACATAGGCTCAATTCTGGAAATGCGTGCTATTATGCATTGCAGAGACTCTTGATGTCCCAACTCCTTTCAAAAAACGTTAAACTGAAAATATATAAAACTATTATTCTACCAGTTATATTATATGGATGCGAAACATGGACTCTTACTTTAAGGGAGGAAAGGAGATTACAAGTATTTGAGAATAAAGTACTTAGGAAAATTTTTGGACCAAAGAGAGATGAAGAGACAGGTGAATGGAGAAGACTACTTAACAATGAACTACATGGTCTTTATAGGAAGCCAGATATAATAAGAACAGTTAAGTCTCGTAGACTGCGATGGGCAGGACATGTTGCACGTATGGGGAATGAAAGACTTGCATGGAAGCTTCTTGTAGGAAAGCCAGAGGGAAAACGCCCAGTTGGTAGACCAAGAATGAGGTGGGAGAATAACATTAACTATGATTTGAGGGAAGTAGATTATACAGGGAATGATTGGAAAGCATTAGCTCAGGATAGGGATGTATGGAGAGCTTATGTCCGTGCGGCCATGAACCTACGGGTTCGATAGTGCCAGTGAGTAAGTATAGCAGAGATTTAGGCGCTCTCCCCCTACAAGGAAGAATTTGAACCATACTAATTTAGTTACACTTGTTTTCGTATAGATGTCATTTGAGTGATCCGTGGTCAGCATTCCGCCCCGTACTGACATCCAGGTAGTACTAGGTCGGGAAAATTCGGTAAATGTTGCTTAGAGGCCTTTTCATTCAGGCTTAAGGATCTTTTACGAGCCTGAAAATCTAATTGTTATTTATAGCATAGACTATAGCTTCAAAATATGTCAACATATTCAACGCAAAATAACAAAAAGGACCAAATAATGAAACTAAAGAAAAGAAAATAAAAAATAATAATGACAAAACTGACCAAAAATAAAGGTTGGAAAGACAAAAACATAACCTAATAAATATGTAGGCCTATGCATTTCCATATCTGAGAGCTATGACAAGGATTTCTTCTTGTAGGAAAAGCTAGTAGGCAGACTAAGAATGAGGTGAGAGAATGGCATTAACCATGATTTGAGGGAAGTAGATTATATATAAAATGATTGGAAAAACATTAGCTTAGGATAGGGATGTACGGAGAACTTGTATCCGCGCGGCCATGAAAGTGGATTCGATAGTGCCAGTGAATAAATTAGTTAGTTATAACCAGGATTTATGTGCAAATTAGCATTATCTAGGATTAAAATATTCCATGTCATAAATCCGGGCCACGGTGATTTATAAAGCTATTATTTGCCGATCATTCGGGCTTTGTGCATTAAAAAAATTATTATTAGTGATATGCCAGAAAGCGCGAGGAGTGAATTTCACACATCAATATTCTTCAGTGAGATTGTGCAATGAAACGTTCTTAAAAATGTATCATAAATATGTGGTAGAACAAGGACATCGTTTTAACATCTTCTATGGAAGGTAAAGGTAAAAAAAAAGAATAAATAAAGTGATCTCACTACAGGCCATAGGGGACCCTTGGGGTAGTAGGAGGTTAAGGCTCGCATTTTTTTTAGACAATCAGCACTTTATGTCAGCCGGATTGACACCCTGCATGACGACCGCCTTTACCCCCATGACAAGCGTCTAGTACTCATTTCCGTTAGAGGCTTAGTCCACCCCAGAACCATGGTTCCACCAGAAGATTTTTATCAGTTTAAAAATCCTGACCAACCGGGACTCGAACCTTCGAGCTTCCGGTTTGTAGCGTATTGCCTTAACCATCTACGCTACGGCGTAGATTGGTATCATTCTAACCTAAATGAATTCAGAAATCTATGCACTTCAATTGAAGGGTTAATCACATGAGACTTTACTGCCCTGCGTTCTCGGGATAAAAAAATGTGTATACATAAACCTATGCCATGTGTGACCCTCAACCTTCCGGTATGTAGCGTATTGCCTTAACTATCTACGCTACAGCATAAGTAGGTATTATTCTAACTAAATGAATTCAGAAATATGTGTACTTCAATTGAAGGGTTATATACATGAGACTTTACCCGCCCTGTGTTCTCGGGATAAAAAATAATGTGTAGGCCTATACATAAACCTATGCTAGGCCTATATATGTGTGTGTGGCTAATATGTAAAGTGTGTTCTAAAAAATGTTCCAATATTTAAAGAGAATCTGGTAGGCAGCAAGACAAAGAAACTGGGTTATAAATGTGATTTCTAAAATAAATATTTTCCGAGTTACGATAAACTGTTTAAAATTGCTATAAATTGATAACCCCTCAGAACTAGGTTGTAACCACAATATTTTCCAAATAGTGTTTTACCTGGGAAATGGTTGTTAATGGCAAGTAGAATCCTTCTCGTGTAGAAATGAAATTTGAAAAAAAGAAATGTTTGGACTGTTTTCTAATGACAATAAACATATAAGCAAATAAATTGCAATGACTATTTGACTCATGCCCCAAATGGGAGTCAATGACCAATCACGTTTCAATGAATTTTGTTTTACAACCAATCACAGTCGCGTTTCGCCCGATATTTCTCACTTAAGTTTGTCATATTAAAGAAAGCTATTCCTTTTTAATATTTTGAACAGGTCGTAACATTATTTTACAGTTACTGACTCTCTAAGAAATACGATATAGCAATTTATATATTAAGATGTAAGAAACCTAGAATGCACGTGGTTCCCAGATTGTATATATAGTGCACGAATGTAAACAGATACCACTTGCGGGATATAATGGAAAAAATGTGTAGCAATTAATTTTACCACAATAAAAAGAAACCACTGTTTTCAATTTCTTAAACGTATTATTTCCCAGGTGTTTACGTTCCAGAAAAATATAATTACAATATTTACATCATAGGACATCAGAAATTAATTAATAACCTATAATGTTGGTTATAAACAGTTTGATGGGTTTAATTTTTTCTTCGCTAGGGTGCATTCTTACAATATTGCGACCAGATTTGGCAATAAATAATTTGATCTGAACTGCAGTGATGAACAAATTAAACATATTTAACATTTTCCATTACTGTCCACGGTTTGATTCCTGGTTCGGACATTAATTTTTCTTTTCACAATATCATTATAATATTAAATTAAACATAACAAACGTTTCTCGTTTGTTTTAAAAAACATCGCCGTTTACATTATATATATATATATATATATATATATATATATATATATATATATATAGATTTATCTAGATAAATTGGAAATCACTCCTGGCATTACTTATGATAAACATTATGGTCATTGTTTCTATTTCATGAAAGGGTCAGATTACAACTATCGTACAGGCCTACAATTAAAATGGCAATCAATTGTTCGAAGAGGTCCAGTGCCTGTCTGCTTGTTTCCCTGATCTTAAATTATTAGCCTACATATTTTATAATGGAGTCATTTAAAGAATAAGTTGAACACAATCTTCATTAATGATCCACACTCACACGCACACACACACACACACATAGTTATGATGATATTCGAGAATCCATCTCGGTACCTATCAGCATATCTGGCAAGAACCAAGAGTTTTCCTTCTGCTCACGGATATAAAAAATATTAATTTTCAGTAAAATGAGGAAGACCTAACATTAAGCATTTCTAGGTGTCATTCAAAAGGTGAACATTGGACTCTGAAAATGTTAATTTTACTTAGAAGAAAGTAATATTGGTAAAAGAGAATGGAATATGTTGATATGTCTACACTTGGCAAATAATCTCGAAACCTGTTATTATTTACATCAGTACATATCACTTTCAACACTTATGGCGTAAGCCGGTAAGTGATCAGTGGATATTACTTTCAACAATTAGCCTATGACCCTAAGCCTCTAAGTCACATGTGGGCACCATGTGACTCAAAGTATAGCAACAAGTGGCACGAATGTAAACATAAGTGTTTTTTACCGTTCAGTGTACTGTAATTCGATTGATATTGAGTCTCAAATTAAATGGTGACGTAGCGATTGCCCATTCATGCTGTAAGTGCTACTACGGTATTACTGCTTCTGCACTTTAAGAGAAATGAAAGAGTTTCTTGCCTATATCTTTAAATTAGAGGGAACCTGTTTTAAGAGGATACCTCATATCAATTCTGCCGCCGCGACCAGACTGCTGAAATTTCTCAAATAAATCTCAAATATCAAATAAATGGCGAGTAATAAGCCTCTATGTGTAGACCTATTTTTTATAATAATTTAATTAGTTGAGTTATTTGTATTTTGTAGCTTCTAACTGTCTTCATTTGCTGGTAGTAACGGAACGCTTTCCCCGCCGGTGCAAGCACAATAGCGGGCAAATTGAGAGCCGCTGTAACGCTGTAAAAATGTTTCCGCTTAAAATGGGTTCCCTTTATTTATTATTTTTGATAAGGTTTAAGTTTATTTTTATCCATAAAATCTCTTTGCATAATAATTTATAACTAGTTTGAGTATAGCTAGTTTAGTTGAAGAAATAAACCAATTTTTATATTGCAAAAAAAAAAACGGTATGTAGGACTGTGTTTGATTATGATGCATGTTGTCTTCTCTATCATATTATAATTTTCGGACATCTTGTGTATTGTGCCGTTATATAGAAAAATAATTTCCAAAAATTCTGTTAATAAAAGAATATGAAAAAGCATTGTGAATGTGATAGAGATCCCTAATTCGAGAGGTACGTGGAGTGACCGCTTTGAAGCATTGAAGTACTGCCGTGCTACAGAATATTCGTGGAGTAACCGTTTTGAAGCATGGAAGTACTGCCGTGCTAGAGAATAGAATATAGGCTTACAGTTAACCATCACCAACTTAACAAGAAAAAAAAAACAACAAGAATGGATTTTAAAGAGGCTCCAATAAATTAGTTATCATGGAACATGCTACAAAGAAACAACGGAATGAATCTGAACCCAAAACATCTAAGAGTTGTATGACATCGTGCCTTAGTCAACGGAGTCCCTTCCTTCCGGTGATCCGAGCTCGATTCCCGGCGGGACAGGGGAATTTAAATCTCCACCTTGGGCTTTGCGTTTGTACTCCTTGATTGTTCCAGACCTAATAGTATTCTAAAGATCATCTGATTCTTGTTTATGACAAGGATTGTTTTATTATAGGATCTGAAACATTGTCTACTCGCTCTCGTGAGAGAACAAGTGTGTAGCTAATTGAAAGGAAGTCCCGCGCCGTAGCCGAGAAGTCTAAGACACCATTCCTTGTTGATTGATCTACGGGATGTGCGCAGATTTCAGTCCCGACGAGGAAGGAAATTTTATCATGGAATTTAGACCAGTATGAGACCGGGACCCAATCGTGAGGAATTTGGATAGTCAAAATAAGTAAAGGCTTTCAGTTGAGAAAATCAGCTATAACATTTGGGAAACGCGACATGCTGACTATATGTTACCCCTATACTGGATGGATGACGGCCTACCTCTGTAAATAGCAATGTGGATGTGAGGCTAGCAGCTGGGTGGTAGACAAGTATCGTGAGGAATTTGGATAGTCAAAATAAGTAGAGGTTTTATGTTGAGAAAACCACCTATAATGTCTGGGAAACTCGACGTGCTGACTACATGTCACCCTTATATTGGATGGATGATCGCCTACCTTTTTAAATATAAATGTGGATGTGAGACCAGCAGCCAACTGGTAGACCAGCATCGTGAAGAATTTGGATAGTCAAAACAAGTTAAGATGAGAAAATCAACTGGGAAACTCGACATGCTGACTGTGCCACCCTTATACTACATGGGTGATTGCCTACCTCTGTTAATAGCAAATCTGGCTATGAGGCCAGCAGCCATCTGGTATATAAGCGTCGTGAGGAATTTGGATAGTCAAAATAAGTAGAGGCTAAGTTGAGAAAACCAGCTATAACGCCTGGGAAAGTCGACATGCTGACTATTCGTATCACGTCTATATTGTATGAATGATCCCTTAGGCCTACCTCAGTAAATATCAATTATGGATGTGAGGCCTGAAGTCGGCTGATAGATTAAATGCTTTGTAGAATTGTCGCGCCGTGGAGTTAATTAATAGTAAATTGAATACCGGGTTAAGAAAACTGAAAGTAAAGGGATTATGTCAGCAGCTAATGAAAGTTTTTTTTTTTCAGTCGGCCTTAGCTTTCAGAGCTGTCTTGGCAATATTTTCTCTTACTCCTATAAGAAAACGAGTGGATAAGCATTTGTAAAAAAAAGCATAGGCCTAATCTTTATTTTTCGATTAGAGAATCCAGGATTATTGACCTGCGTGTAAAATGTTTAAACGAGTTACCTTAAGGTTGTCAACTGGAATTCTTAAGCTTTGTCTGAAAATGTGATATGACATCCAGCCGTGAGCACTTGGAGAAACTCTGGACTTCTTGCTTCATTTAGTTTTACTCTAAATTGCTCAGAGTAACAGAACAGTCACGGAAGTATGAAACTTGTGAAGATTTAACACATTCACTTCTCATTCACAAGATCTCACGCCAAATTTAACAGCTTACATTATTCATGGTTACGTAGTATTATCTACCTGTCATTAGCCCAGTTGTTAGTTTTCCTGGCTTCAGAAGAATAATAAAAATTCAACTACTGTCTTTTAGAATAATAGCCTATATTTTTCTACAAAGAAACGATTCATTCTTTCAGGCCCACCATTTCATTTCTTTTGAAAAACAAAACAAAAATATTGATTTAGGCCTACATATAGGCCTACATTTGATCGTTAGAATAGGCTACTTTTTAAAGTCTAATTTTCTTTTATTTAAAGAAATTATACTTTTAACCCTCAAGGTAAGAGGATGGTATGAAATGTATTTTAATTTAATTTATGTCCTATTTGCTGTAACATTCCACGAGAGCTGTTCAATAAACAATATTTTTTTTTTGCAACATACCTTTTCTCATCCTCAGAATACTGATAGTCCTTTTCAAAGTAGTCTCCTTTGGAAGTATTTAATTTGTCCCACCGTTTCTTTCAATCTGCGAAGACATACTGGAAGCAATTTTTTTACAAGTCTTTCTAAACCGCCACTACAGTCTTCACTATTGCTTCTGAAGATGGAAAGCCCTTCCCGAGAAGGTGTTTCTCCAGTTTAATTTTTATTTTAAAAAGGCGCACGGGATTAAATCCGGACTATAGGAAGGGTGAGGGACGCACTTCAGTTTGATTTTCGCAAGATATTTACTAAAAAGTATTTGCGACATGTGCTCGCATTATCGTGGTACTGTATTCAGCTGATTGCACGAAAATATGGCCATTTGCGCGTGATACGGCCTTGCAGGGTTATTAAACATTTAGATTAGATTAGATTAGATTTATTTAGCCTGGTGGAGTTAAGGCCATGTGGCCTTCTCTTCCACTCACAAGGACAAACATATATTACATCAAAATATAACAATCTCAATTAACTCTATTATTAAATACTAAGTAAAAATTTGATCAAAAGGTAATATCTAATATATTACGATCAATAATACAACCAGTTAATGTTAGTTAAAATTAAGACTAAAACTAATAATAAAATGTAAACAAGCAAGACATATTAAGTTGTCCGTCTAGTGTATATAAAAAACAAAGGAAAATAATGAGATATAGAACACTAATTTTACGATTATACAATAGTCTATTTAAAACAAAACAAATGAAAATATTTGTTATTCTTAATATTATTTTCATAAATAATTAAATGTATTAATTGTTAAAAGAATATTATCAGTGAGGTGTATAAGTTAGTTTGTTATTAAATAATTCTTTAGTTTGTTTTTGAAGGATGTTATAGTTTGACAGTCTCTGACATAGGGCGGAAGGGAATTCCATGTTTTGGTAAGTGAGACCCTAAAAGATAATGAATAACATACAGTGTGATGAGGAGGGATATAATCTCTATAGTATGGCGCAGTTACTGTTGTGTTTGTAAATACGACACGGTGCTAAACCATTCCAAGTAGCTATATTTAAAAAAAAAAAACGAGATGGCCATAACGTTCCCAGCAAAAGAAACTACTTTTTTTTGGGGAGGGGAGTTGGTAAAGATTTCCATACAGAGTTTTGCTGTTTGCTCTTGGGATCAAAATTATGTTTCCAAGTTTCATCAGTGTTTACCTTTAAAATAAATTCTGGATCACCTAGGCTATATTATATCTGTAGACTATATGGAACATGTCACGGCTTGCACATCACTCACAGACAGGAGCCTGGAGAGATGATCTTGAAAGTTATCCCAAATAGCCTATAAATGACGAATTAACATAACGAATTATAATTAACAAATATCTTAAAACAAATTTTTGCATATTAAATTATGTCGTAAAACATTATGATCTTTTTTTAACAGTCCTCGTAATGTTAAAAAAAATTGGAAATGTGTAGACCTACTAATAAAAAGAAGCAATAAATGGGATTTAACAAACGATAATTTAGGGTTAAAGATTTTTAAATAGGCCTACCTTATATATCCATCCATAGTAATTCTGCCCGAAGGCAGGTCCTTCACTGCAATCATAGCATTTTCATGCTATGCTTGCAGCTTTACTAGGGAATTGTGTAGGTGTGGTAGCTTTCCGTTGCTTTCCACACCGGTGAAGGATGATGGTGATGATGATAATGATAAGGATGATGATGAAGATGATGGCCATATGATTTCGGGGACCGTTTGGGTCTTAAAGTTTTCCTGACATTTGTCTTACAGGTGAGGAAAAACCCCGATAAAAACCTCACCCAGGAAAACTGCCCCGACCGGGGATCGAACCCGGGCCCGCTGCGTGACAAGGCAGCACGCTACCTCGAGACCACAGCGGTGGACACCTTATATATATATATATATATATATATATATTGAGATTGGCAAAAATCTTTATACTTAGTCATTTTTAAACATAAATTCAAAATTCTTTCACAGTTCTGTTAGTAAATTGGTAGTCTATTTCCTTTTTTAAAAAGAATTTTAATTATACACATTAACTGTACCTTAAGATATAAAAATTCTAAAATAATAATCTTAATATTCTATATATATGAACATACGCTACAAGCCAGAACGTCGAGGGTTCGAGTCCCGGCAGACAGGAATTTTAAACGACCCAACCTTCTGTCGGCTCCATAGCCCTGGGGTATACTCAGTCTCTAACAACAATGAGCACCGGTCGCTTGTTCTGGGGTAAATATGCCCGTCACGCAGGGCTGACAACCCGGCTGACAACTCGAGACGATTTTCTAGAAAGGGGAGAGCTTTAACCTTCTACTACCACAAGTGCCTCCTTTATTTTTTAAATAGGCCTATGTGAATATGTTATGTAACAATTATAAATTTTATATTTGGAAAAATATAAATTAATTAATTTAAATAAAACGCATTTCAAATTTAATGTAGACAAGTTATAGGCTACCCGTAAATAAATAAATAAATATTGTTTTATTATATGAATGTTTATAATGTCATAGGCCTATGATTTAGTAGGCCTACAAACTTTTGGAAAACTGAAATGAAATATTAAGGTATATGACTAGCATCATGGTCTTGTGAACAGTTCATGAGTTCCCAGATCGATTCCTGGTCAGAAAATTAGGATTTTTTTCTTAATAGGAATTATTCTAGTTGTCGCACATGGTCAGGAATCTAGGTTAAGTTTAGGTTTAAAGACTCTCATAATGCATTACACTTTATCATCTATCATATCATCGGGGTTCTTCCTGTGGTCTCACCCTCAGAAGTGGGTTAAAATTTCGCCAAATCCAGGAGAGAAAGCCAGAAATATCATAAGGCAACTGATGGCATAGGGAAATAAATATATTAACACGTCCCTATGCCTACATAAGAATTTTTTTTTACTTCTTTAATGGTAAGCTATTTAAAACTCTTGCAAATTCAAAGGGCCCATACGTGCAGAATCTATATCACCTAACATGCCAAAGTATATAAGACAAACATAAAAAATACAAAATGCAAATTGTAAAAATCTTCTTCATTTCACCTCTTCTCTTAAGATTAATTTTCCCATGAATGGAATTTTAAAAAAAGTCATAGTGGTAACTGCAGAAACTTGACATTGCTTTAAAAATTTATTTAACAGCAAACCCATCTAAAACAACCAAATTGTGGGAAAACACAAAATACGGAATTTTCAATCATGTTCACTCTGTTTACACTGGGCATGAAAGGTCTGTTTGTCTTCAGTTACGCTATTGGATAGGTACTGCACCATTTTTACAGCATTGAGATGTGCGACATTTCTACACCGCTATGATCTCCAGGTACTGTGCTGCCTTGTCACGCTGCGGGCCCGGGTTCGATCTCCGGTGGGGACAAGTTCCTGGCGAGGTTTTTTTCTCACCTATAAGACAGATGTCAGAAAACTGTAAGGCCCAAATGGTCCCCGAACATCATCTGGCCATCACTATCATAATCATTATCATATTGGTCTCATTAGATTAAGTTAAGTTTAAGGGCTCTCCTGGCGCATCATTACCATCATCATAATGTTTCATATCATCATGGCAGCGTAACCCCGCCTTCCAGGCCTCCAATCTCAGAAGTGGGTTACAAATACGGTATATCAGGAGGGAATATCAGAAATGTCGTCATGACAACTTCGTGGCATTGGTTTAAAAGAATAAGATTTCGCTGACTCTTTTTCCTGGACAAGAACTCAGAAAAATCGGTAGGCCTACATCTTACTGCTAACAACACAAGCAATACCTAATAACTGAAGTCCTGTAATTGATCAACGTGATAGTCATAAATCAAAACTATTAATACTCTACCAATTAAACTTTGCGTTCAAAACCATACAACTCCAAAATTTTATGAAAAATGACTTAAAGATGTTTTCGCTACAATTTAACGGGATCATGCCCATAACTCCATTGATTTTAATTCAAAGTAGAACAAATCCTGTAAAAAAATTACACTTGAAGTTTAGGTTTCCAACCAAAACTAAACACGTCCATAAGTAAGTCGAAAAATGAAATGCCAGGACATCTTCAGCCAATTGCGAACCCGTCCTACACGGATCAATTCAATATTTTATTTTTTTAATGACAGTTAACAAGTCCTTTTTATACATTGTCTTGTCAATCCCTTTGTCAAAAGATCAGTAACCTATCCCTACTTTTTTTTTTGGAAATATCAAATCAACCTGTTGTGTACAATATGGTGACATAGGGCCTATTTCTCCTGCTGTTTATAAGTAAAAACTTCTATGAATGTATTATAGTTTTCAAGTATTCTAACCTCTTAAAAATATAATTAATTTTCATATTGAAAATTCTAAAGTTCAGTACTTTGGGACAAGTATTAAGATATTTTCTTCCAAACTGTTATAAATTTATAAGCCCAAGCTGCCCGTAATGGAGAGATTCATTGAACAAAGGCGACATGCCGGGCAAAACCCTCATTAGTATCAGTCACTGTAATTTTACGACGTTGTCAGCGTTTCTCTTTTAAGTATAGGCCTATTTCCTTAGTTTTTGTCAGTATTCATGTGTATACTGGGAAAGACGGCAACTCTGACAATATTTTTTCTCCACGTGCCTATGAGGGTGTGAGTTGTGTTTAACTAGAGGAAAGGGAGCGCTTGAAAGAAAATATTTTAAGACTTGTCTCTCACTAGGCCTATAACTAGGACTTTCCTTATTCCATTGTTTGGATAGTGCATATAATATGTAGGCCTATAGATAGACCTAGAAACTTAACACCTGAAATATTATTTTGAATCGGTCCATGTCGTGTAAAGAGGACTCAAATGTAGTGAGGCTGTAATAAAATAAACTGAAGTGTGTTATTTGTGACTTAATTAAAAAACAGTTGAACTAACAGTTGTGAGTTCCATTAAAAAATAGAGCATCTTCCCGTTCGGAAGAGAGATTTATGGAAAAAATGTGTGCGGGAATTACTTAATTATGATAATTTAGTTAGGCTTATTTCCCTACATATGCCAGCAAGGGACGAATGATTAGCTCATCGCTTCAAAGATGCACCTAGTATGCAACTAAATACTACTGGAAACACATTCATAATTGTGAGTTCATGCAATAATTAATATTTTGTTGGCAAATAATTTGTTTACGGGCGTATATAGTGAGCATATTTTAGATGTTATATTTTTGTACTGTTGTCGAATATGTATGGTACATATTAATTAAGCATTTATTTATTAAAATAAATGACATTCGATATAATGTTAATATAAAATTATGCAAGTTTCAAGGATTGAAAATATTTTACGAATTCGTGAAACCTATTTTCAATCATTGTAGGTTAATCTAAACAGAGTAATTTGGGCCCCTAATAGAACACGTTCACAGAATGTCAGGGGGATATTGAGGGGATATTATCCAAATTTATATTTTTGACTGTAAATTAATATAATTTTATGGACGGTATTTGACTATAGGAGGCAACAGTCTATGTAGCCTACATAAACTATTAATGTAAAAGTATTATTTATCTATTATCATATGTCCTATCATATAAATTATTTGCCACATACCATAATTAAATTTTAGTCGACCTACCTTAGTTGCCAAGTAGTAATCCACAAGTTATAGTCATTTCAAAATAAATTAAGAAATATTGAAATCAAAATCACATAAATGTTCAGAAAAATTAATGTAACATGTTTCAGAAATAAACTAATATAAAATCACATATAACGATGTAATTGTTTTTCTATTCCACTAAAGCACTGTTTAAACATCCATCAGGGACAAAAAAGTGATGATATGTCCCATGTGGAAAGCACATTTTTATCACAGAATAAAAACACAAAAGAATCGCACATCAAAATGACAAATATTTGAGAACTTGATGAGCATGTACACGTGTGATTTTATTAATATTGTTATTAATGGTAAGTTTGCTTGAGATGTGACACGCCGCCCTCCCGCCCGCTCACTTTGACAGTTGACTGGTTGGTTGGTAGAAGCACGAGGCTGCTTCATGTAAGCCAGTCGGCCCCTTAACACGCGCGCGCACCTCCACCCCCATATGACCCTTCCCTCTTTCATTTTTACAATAGGATCTTTTTGAAAAAAAGAGTAGATTCGACCCCTGCCTCTAGCTCTTTCACATACATAAGAGAACACAAATCAGCTTCTCTTTCTACACCCCTCATTCCCAAACGTAACCAAAAACTCTCCTATGCAAACGTAACACTTCTCCCTCTCCATTGAATTGCGGTTTCTTTCATAGTTCCCATCCTATTTGCTCTTTAACTATGTTAGTGGTCAGTGACGGATCTTAGTAAATATTCGTTGTGAACAAAAATAGCTAAGTTTAGTAGAAAAAACATACTTAATCTCCCTCTTTCTTTTTCTCCCACTCTCTACCTCAGTTTAGCTTCTACCTCTATAAGTAATTTTACATGTCCCACGCCACTCGGAGTTTACAGGGTCACAACATGTCAGGAGAGGATTTTGATAACACTGTATCTCGCACAAACACACACACACACACTTTTTTTTTTGACCGCACAAGTAGGCCTACATGGAGGACTTCCCTTACTGAATGAATAGCTTAATGTCAGGGCCACTTCCGAAACAACACGAACATCGAACACAAACACCACCAGGCTAAATAAATAAATAAAACATTTAAGACAATACTTTTAAAATTCGTGACGAAAAACCGTTGATGTCACTATGAAAAATTAAAAATATAAAATAGGCCCTACATACCTGAGATCTCAGTCGCTTTCAATTTTATAAAGGCTGTAAGATGTGAAGTACTTTCGAAACATATGCTCCATCCTCAGCATGTAAATCGGTAGATCTCAGGCATCTATTTTATATTTTTAATTTAAGACAAGAGATGCCATTTACTCAGACATTCATACCAAACAAAGTGAATATGAGATGATTGATGATTACGTTGGCCAAATTATATTAGGGGTCCATTTAGGCTTTAAAGATTCCCTATAGGCCTATGTGTCTTCTAGGTGAGGAAGGCCCTCCAAAAAAAAAAACAACGGGCCGCTGCTTACGAGGCACCGATGTGACGTTTCCCCCATACCACTAAAGAGATAAAATTTAAAAGAAATAGCAGAAAATATGACTTCTTAAAGGTTGATTTCGATTCATATGTAATCCCCCAAAATAAAATAAATATTCATATCATCATCTGTAACTCTACAACTCATTCCGAAATCTCTACTTCCTCAGTGACTCATCTCCACCATCACGATCTAAAGTTACCGAATTCCAATTCCTCACTCCAAGAGCTCTTGCATCGCCATCCACTCCATACTTTTGCCAGGTTGAGTCATTAATCGTGACCAGCTATAGGCCTATTCGTTACTTTGGGGTTTTGGAGAAACATTTTTTTTTTTCTGGAATAGGATAACCAGCTCCAAAACCCAATCCCCAATTTAGAGGTCCAGACCTCCCATATTTATGTCCCCTGAAGGCAGAGTGACCTAGCTATAGGCTTACCTCCATATGTTGGGTGCTCCTTTTATGTCGCTTTCTATGACTATGCTTTAACCTCAGTCACCCAACGGAAAAAAAAAAAAATACAACATACAAGTCAAGATAACCATAAAAAATGAATGGATTTATCTATGTTTACGCATTGCCTTACAAAGCAGCTGGAAGTTTCAATCGCCGGTTACTGTATCACTGGTTTGTTAATAAAAAAAGGCCCTATGTGTATAGACCTATGTAAATTACAGCCGAATAAAAAGTTGCGCTCTCAACAACGATTAATGTCTATTTAGTATATTCAATATAAATTATTCCATTGTGGTCAATAATAAAAAAAATATAAATGTAGGCATATATAGGCCTATATATAATTAAGTTGAAATTCAATTAATTATTACTAGTTACAGATTTTCTAATATGATTTCTAAATATGCTTCATTTAAGTGTAAGTTTATTAGGTGAAGAGGCTCGTTGTAAAACATTGGAGTCCATTCGGCTACAGGCTACTTCATAATCAGAATTCACACATTAGGAAAGGCAGGAGTCTATCTATCTATAATAGCGTAGCCCATTGTTGAGCCATAGCCTCTCTTTTATGAGGAGTTACTAGACCTAGTTAATTTTTTAGTTACCTTATTTGCTCGCAGATGTCATGGATGGCATACGGTCAAGGCAACGATCCAATGAGACATCTAACAGACAACTAAATTAGGCTAACTAGGATGTTAATGTCGGTAAATTTTCTTAGGGACCTCTTTATTCAGGCTTAAGGACCTTTTACGAGCCTGAAAAACTTCAGACTCGGGACCCACGGCTAAAGTCCCTCTCGGAGGATTGCTCCTTGGATTTTTCCGTCCTAAAAAAGATCCATCGACCTTGGCCGGCTTTGAACCCGCGACCTTCGGGACCAGAGGCAAGGAGCATATCCACTAGTCCACCGCGGCGATTATTCACTCAACAAAATCATTGTTGTCCAGTGTAATAGGCTTAAATAGATTATTAATGTGGTTGAACCTGAATTATAGTTTATGTAGCCTATGCCAAGGTGAAAATGAAGAATGAACTCAAAATTACTGATAAATCAGATTCAAATAAGAGGATAAGTAATACGCCTTATATCTACTTTTAGTAGGCCTAAATTTATTTCAGCTCTTCTGCACAAAGTTATAGCTAACAATTTAATCAATTATAGCCCCTAAATTTACACATGTGGATGTGAGGCCAGCTGCCGACTGGCAAATCAAGGACCTCTACAAATGTTATAACTAATAATAAAAATATATTTTATAAATACTGCAATATATAGGCCTAAACAATAAGACTATAGGCCTATTGGTACATATCAGTTTTCCATTAATTAAAATTAGGCCTACGATACTGATATAAACTACCGTTTACAGAAAAAATAGGCCTAACGTGAATTATACGTAAGATGAAATCACGGATTTACTGACTTGTAATAAATTTTATAGGACATAAATGCTAGTCAATGACCAATCACGTTTCAATGAATTTTGTTTTACAACCAATAACAGTCATGTTTCACCTCGCTCTTTATCGATTTCTCTTTATCAGCTCCTGCTTTTGTGATAAAGAAAGCTCCACCTTTTTAATGTTCTGAACAGGACAGAACATTATTTTTCTCCAACAAATACATTGAATATAGCAAATAATGAACAGATTCCTTGATTTTACTGAGTGTTTACTAAAAAAAATAAATGAATAACCCGTAATGTTGATTATGATATATAGTTTGATGAATTTCATTATTTCTCCACTTGAGTACATTCCTACAATATTGCGATCTTATTTGACAATAAATAATATGATCTAGTTGCAGTGAATGAACATAACCTCACATTTCTTTTTTGTTTTCAAACATCGCCGTTTACATTAAATACATACATATTTTAAAATAACTATAGTTAAACAATGATTTGTGAGTAAACAGCTTAATTTTATTCGTTAAATAGTCCTAACAAATGCCACTCTTGATTTCCAAATTCTCTAGATAAATTCACTCCTCACTTCGTGAGTCGTGAATTTATCGATAATTTGGAAATCACTCGTGGCATTACTTATGATAAACATATCAATATAGTATAGGCCCTAGTAGACTTGTATTTTTAACAACTTTACAGAAACCCCTTCAGTTACGGTATCTTTTAGTTTTCCAATTCGCCATAAGTTTATGAGTGTGACAGAAAATGTTTACAGTAGACCTATTTCTCAGACATCATATTAATAATAAATTTGCTGTATTCCAAGGATACAGTATGTTGGGCCTAAGCCCTACAACTCAGTAAAAATCTGTAATTCATAATTATAGATAAACCGAAAACTACGTAGCCTAAAAGCTTACATTGTTTAGGTTTGCAAATAAGTTCAATTAACTCACTGTAAAAATTATCAGAGACCTATAGAAATGTGCATAGGCTATAAACACGAATTACAACAAAAAAGGTTGAGTTACGTGGACCTATAAATAATGTTTTAAGGCGTATTAACAAAATATGATAAATTATATGGTAAAGGTATCCCACTACACGCCTCAGGAGGCCCTTGGAGTAGTAGGGAGGTTAAGGCTCCCACTTTTCTGGACAATCGGCGCTTGATGTCAGCCGGGTTGTCAGCCCCTGCGTGACGGCCGTCTTTACCCCAGAACAAGCGTCTGGTACTCATTTCCTTTAGAGGCTGAGACGACCCCAGGGCCATAGTGCCGCTAGAAGGTTTGGGTCAGTTTAAAAATCCTGACCCAACTGGGACTCGAACCTTCGACCTTCCGGCTTGTAGCGCAGTGCCTTAACCACTACGCTACGGCGTGCCCCCAAATTATATGGTAGGTCTACATACTATTCAAGATCAGAAAAGAAAGTCTAACTTACCGGTATGTAGGCCTACCTCGAGGAAAAAGATCTTTGGGTCGATCCTTTAAGAGATGGAAAGAAATCGTAACAAGCCACTAGAACTACTACATGACTTGAAGATGATGTTGATGTAAATGTTTATGATTAGATCAAAATAATCATATAAACCTTTCATAATACGAGTATTTATTCAGCAAAACTGAAATCAACTTTCTACCTAGGCTATAATCAAAACGTATAAAATAAACATTCAACTTTACAAATAATATGATTAATTAAATAAATACACTTTAGGCCTTAAGTAAATATAAAAAAATTACTTACAGAGCACGTAAGTCTATATTAAGGACCTACTATAGGCCTACATACGTAAAAATGTTCAATTAATTCATAAATAAATGAATCAATAGTTACCAGATGGCCGAGTGGTTTAAGGCATCATGCCTTGGTATAGAAGTGCGAAACATTTGTTGGTTGGAATCCCCATGGGGAAAGAAATTTTCTCATGGTATTTCGGCCAGTATGAAACGCGTGCCCACCCAGGCTTATGAGGAATTTGAAGTTACAATAAATAAAGCTCGATGTTCAGAAAACAAGCTATAATAACCAAGAGATTTGATGTGCAGACCACAAGTCACCCCTACACTGCATAGATGATAGTCCAACTTATAAATGACACATGTGAATGCGAGGCCAGCACCGGCTAGTAGACCAAAGGCTTCCTAGATCTGTCAATGTCATGGAATTTAGTCAGTTTTTACTAGTTTAAAAATACATGTCATATGTATAGGCATATCTATAAAAGTTTTACAAAAAAAAAGTATTTAAATTTAAGTTACGTAATTTAAAGTAAAAACTTACAACTATATAGCTGATTATATACAAAAATTACACCACATTGGATGAATATGTTTTGGTTTACTGAGCCACGTGATTTGATTGAATTATTAAGTTGTTATCTATCCAACGGATCTGTGCCCCAATAAGATATGCGAACTAAAGCCTACTTCCTTTCTGCCTCGGCAAATCATTTCCCTCCCTGCATTCCTATCACTCTCTCTCTCTCTCTCTCTCTCTCTCTCTCTTTTCTACTCGTATCTCTCTCTTGCACTTACACTGCTGTGTTGTCAACTCAACTCCAACATTGCATTATTCAATATCCAAGAGACGTGACACTGGGGGAAGTTTGGCAACATCCCTACTCGATAAGTTACCGTTGGCTGCCGTTTGACGTGGAGGGAGGGGAATGCGGTGAAATGGTGTGAGTATAGACGTGTACTTTTCTAAGAAGAATGTCAGCAAATAAAAAAACTATGACAATTGAATTCTAATGAATGATGATTTAACATTTTTAAATGAAATTTGAGTAGGCCTACATTTTGTTAGAAAAAATTAGCACACTTCTTTATTAATTAATTAAATGTTATGATGCCTTGATATTAATATTTTGAATATTTATTATCCATGCCGTTTCAATCCACTGAATTAAGTAGTAACTTATTTACTTAACGATTTCAACGTTTTTACAGTCACGTGTCAAGAATAACAATTTCTGTGGATATATCGATTTCATATGAAAACTGATACTAGATTTTGCTTAAGTTTATTGTGGAGTATGATGATTTTAATTATTAATTTATTAAATTATGTAAGTTTAGAAAAGTGTTGATTCCGCCCCTGCTGTCAATATACTTGTCAGTACCGAATGCATTACTTGGTAACCAATATATACCATGCATAATAGATAGGAAGCTGCCAAAAATTGTATGAGTTCTATGCCAGAGTTTTTTTTTCACCTTCTAAATCTATTGTTATATGATGTTTTGAAAAGGGTTCTTTTCATAAAAATTGTGCAAAGTAACCTCTTTTATATTTAAAACTTGAAGTTGCAAGAGAATGAAAAAAAGGATTGTCGCGGCGCTATGTTCAGAGGAATGAATACATAGTTCCTTCTTCTTTGAGAAAGACGAATCTTTCCCCTCCGTCAAGTTGGTCCCTATCTATCTGCTCTCACAATACTAAAGCTCCATTAATGTAGATGGCACATCCAAACATGTCAGAGACAGATGGTTGCTATTTAACAACTGACAATCAATGCCTTCCCTTCATTCAAACATATGCTCTATTTTTATCATTATCAGTAATTCACTCATGGGCTCATGTATCATGTTTTTACCAACGAATGTAGCTATAGATTTTTCTCCCTTTCTAAGATTTCTATGCCGCTTTCATACATATGGATAGAATGAATATATATAGGCTATATATATGACATAAAAAGAAAATAAACGCCTCAACCGGGATTAGAACCCAGGACCCCTAACTTGGTACGTTAGTGCGCTACGAGTTACGCTATCCAGCCATCCTAGCACAAACATTTATTTTTCCTTTATATATATTCTGTATCATGAGAGATAGCGGGAACTCGGTCTCATTGCCCTCTCGTGGCTACTATAACAACTAAGCAAATTATAGAGAATTTTTACTTTATAGTAGTGACGCTTCTCTAAAGAAATATCAAGTTAAAGGTCCCGTGTCCAAATTCCGGTCCAGGCGTTTATTTTTCTTTTCATAAAATATTAGCCTAGGCCTTTATTGCTAAATGCCAAAATTTAATTATAACATCGCAATATATAATTATATATATATATATATATATATATATAGGCCTGTATAGTCCACCGCTGTGGTCTCGAGGTAGCGTGCTGCCTTGTATCGCAGCCGGCCCGAGTTCAATTCTCGATCGGGACAGGCTCCTGGGTGAGGTTTTATTTCGGGGTTTTTCCTCACCTGTAAGGCAAATGTCAGGAAGCTTAGAACCCAACGGTCCCCAAAAAACATCCGGCCAATATCATCATCCTCATCATTATCATCATCGTCCTTCACCGGTGTGGAAAGTAACGGGAAACTACCACATTTATGATTCCCTAGTATAGCTGCAAAGCATAGCATGAAAGTGCTATGATTGCAGTGAAAGATCTGCCCTCGGACAGAATCGATATATATATATATATATATATATATATATACAGGGTGTATCAAAAAGGATGGCGCAAACTTACATGATTGAAAGTACACGATAATAGAAGCAACAATGTCCCAGTAAACATGGGTCCGCTAACGAGCCGTTTGCGAGATAATTACGAATGTATGGTTACAAGATGCCACTGACTTCATTGTAAATATCGTCCTAGTTAGTATAAATTAATTTGAATTTAGACTTTACAATTAATTTTTCATCTCATTTTGTTCACATTTCACAGTTCACTTCACTTATGGATTACCTGTTAAAGGATATGTTAAAGTGTCTTCCTTGCATCTGGATGCAATACTGAGCTCGTCTCTGCAATGAATATCAAATTCTTTCGAAAACCACTGGATCATTTCTGAATCTTTGACAAGCATGTACAACTCTCTGCTCCAGTTCTTCAATCGTGTTAACGGGTGTGCTGTACACTTCGTTTTGAGGTGACCCCAGACATAAAAATCCAAAGGATTTAGATCAGGTGATCTTGGAGGCCAAGGTACAGTTCCGCCTCGACCTATCCATCTTTGGCCGTATCTGCGCATTAGATGCCGTGTCACAGCAGCAGCAAAATGAGCCGGAGCTCCATCATACATGTACCACAAACTCCGACGTTGCTGAAGGGGAACATCCTCAAGCAATCCTGGAAGATGACGCCGCAGAAACCTAAGGTACCTCCGTCCATTAAGTTTTCGTGGAAGAATGTGTGGCCCAATGAGATGATCACCTAGTACCCCTAACCACACATTCAGTGAGAAAGGGTGCTGATGTGATGACTCATGAACAATATGTGGGTTTATTTCACACCAAAAATGTGTATTATGATAATTAAAAACACCATCGCGTGTGAAACCTGCTTCGTCTGTAAATAAAATGTTACATGCGAAACGAGGGTTGACTATAGTCTGTTGTTGCATCCACTGACGAAACATCACTCTAGGAACAAAGTCCGCATCATTGAGACATTGAACTCGTTGGAGGTGGTAAGGGTACAGTAAAATTCTCCATACACTACTGTGGCTTAGTACAGGCACTTGTGTGGCAATTCTTCTCGTCGAGGTTCCTGGAGAGAGCTGTACTGCTTCCAATACCATATCCTCAACCTCAGGCGTAATGCGAGCAGCCCTACCTACTGCTCTGCCATGTGCAAAACCACCATCTTCTCTCAGGCGCTGATGGACCCTTGTAAATGTACGACTTTTGGGGTGTCTTCGATCAGGATATGTTTCTTGGTATAAGCGTGCAGCCTCCCATGCATTGCTATTAGCCCTACCGTACATGAAATGCATATCCGCATACTCTTCGTTACTGTAAGGTTCCATTGTAACTAGGCTACAACACAGCACAAATGGCACTCCTCAGACGAGACTGATACATTTTGAGACTGTGTACTGTATCCGTCCTGTACGTTCTGCGTGCATGGTTTGATTACAACTTCACCTCTCGGCAATGTTCAGTTTTGTAAACAAAGAACACAGGACGGCTTCAAGTGCGCAAGGAGTAAACCGTACGATGTTACAAACAATGACGTCAGTGGCGGCTTGTAACTATACATTCGTAATTATCTCGCAAACGGCTCGTTTGCGGACCCATGTTTACTGGGACATTGTTGCTACTATTACCGTGTACTTTCAACCATGTAAGTTTGCGCCATCCTTTTTTATACACCCTGTAGGCCTATATATAGCAGAAATTATATCCATAAACATAGGAAATGAATTTAAAAAAAAATGAAACTAATCCAGAATGAATTAGGACTTCCGTAGCGTAGCTGGTTAAGGCAATACACCACAAGCCGAAAAGAAGAGGGTTCGAGTCCCGGTGGGGGTCAGAGTTTTTAAACTGACCCAAACATTCTTGCGGCACCATAGCCCTGAGGTCGACTCATCCTCTAATCTAAATAAGTAGGCCTACCAAACGCTTGTTCTGGGGGTAAATACGGCCGTCGTGCAGGGTTAACAACCCGATTGACATTAAATGCTAATTGTCTAGAAAAGTGGGAGCCTAAAGCTTCTACTACCAAGGGCTCCTAATGCCCTGGAGTGGGATCAGTTACTTAATCCAGAATGAGTAGGGTTTATGAATGGATGAGGAATCTCCCATTTACCATAATAGCCATGGTGTAACGAGTAGCGTGTCTAACAGTTATCCCAGAGATCTCGGATTTGATTACCAGCTATTCTATAGGATTTTTTTTAAATCTCGTATATAGAATATAGGATAGGATTCCTCTCAGCCTGGTAAAAACAATTGAGAATACTTGTAAAAATATTTTCTTCTCGTTCCATCGAAATCAGAAATACGCATATAAGGCATTTGTGATATATTCCCATATGGCTCTGCTGTATTGTTTGCCATATTTTAACTTCACTCCATGTTTTGTCAGAATATCTTAATTCCTTCTGTAACCGTTCTTCTCCGAGTAGGCCTATATTATGTTTCACCCTTTCAACCTTCTACTTGCTTTGAGGATTCCATTCAAATGCTTGTTTTTCTATAGTGTAGCATCCTTCCTCAGAGTATATTCATCTTCACTTTCTCAGCTTAATTTGTTTCACAACTGATTCCTCTTCACAAAGATCTCACAGAACTCAATTACATAGTATTTCAGGTCATCTTATACCGTACCGATTACTCTTCAGCAACAATCGTGTAGCTACTTGGTCTAATGAATAGCATGTCCGATTAAGAAAAATAATTTAAGGATAAGAGACTCCATCATGCTTACCACCTGACTACCTGGTATACTGTCATCTGCTACCCAGTAACATGAACCACTTCAATCGACCTTAACTCTTCGAAGCTGACGTGGCACAGGAACCCAGGTCTAGTCAACATTAATAAAACTTATAATAATATTCCGCTGAGGTATCAGTCACAAAATTAAAAATTATAATATAAATAGTTACTTAAATGTCCGTCTCCTCAACTTAAAAATAACGATTAGGCCTACATGTAGCGCTTTCGGGGCTAGTCCCATCATCAGCAGAAGTAACAGAATATGGGTTCTTATCAGTTGACCCCTGATTCAATACTCCCAGTTTATTTGCAGAGGTCAACTGATAACCATATCCTGTTACTTCTGCTGATGGTGGGACTCGTCCCGAATGCGCTACAGATAGGCCTAATCATAATTTTTTTAAGTTGAGGAGACGGACCTTTTAGGTAACTATTTTATAATTTTATATTAGGCCTATAATTTTTAATTTTCTAACCTAGCCTAACAAGAAAAATGGAAACAGCACGCAAATGGAATACTAATCAAATGCTTTCAAGGAAACGTCCTCTACTATAGTTCAGGTGTGAACGAGAACAAATTGCAACATTTTAACTCGGAACGGATAATTGGCCAAATTTCTGGCCTGAAAAAAGGGGAAGATGATGATGATGATAAAGTGAAAACACTTGTGGCACAAAGGTCTACAATTAAGTTAATCATCCAAAACAAAACGTTATTAAAGAATTTAAATTGAAAGTTAATAGGTAAGTGTCCCGTGCCGTAGCCGAGTAGGAGTTGCACTGGTTCGATCCCATGGGGGAATAAATTTTCTCATAGTATTTCGGTAAGTATGAGACTGATGCTCACCTAGCGTCGTAAGGATTTTGGTTAATATAGCCTATAGCGGCTCTAGGTTGAGAAAACTGGCTATAATGTCTGAGGATCCTGACATGCTGAAAACTATTGCCCCTATACTGGCTGAATGATCATTCACCTCTGTGAAAAACAGACGTAAATGTGAGGCCAGTAGCCGGTTGATATTCTACTGTCTAGGTGTGTCGTAACGCCATGCATTAGTGAGGGCCTTATAGTTAAATGAATACCGTAAAACAGGGCTACTTTGACATATTTTTGAAGGTTTTTAAGGTCTAACTCGTATGATTTATGCCGAAAAAACTGAATGTATGATTTATTGTACCAATTAAACCTTAGACTACAAATCCCATTTGGTACTGTTCTCCTCAAATAAAAACTTAGTAAGACAACAATGAGTTTTGTTAGGTCTGTTTTGCCCATGTGCTGGGGCTACTTTGACATCACATTTTTTTTTTCACTAAAGTTCAAAGTAGACCCACTGTAGGTACTACTTTGACACCAATTTATCTTTTTATAAATATTTTTACTGTAAACAACATTACTACAAATGTTTTTATAACTGTAATTTGACAAAATAAACTTAAACTTCTTTATCAATTCTGACACGCAACAGAATACAAAAATTATATAATTATTGTAGTTAGACAATCAGGAATTGATTAGAAAACATGAATTTTTGAAACAACAGTAGAAAATAAAAAAAATTCAGATTTTCACATCTCATCTTCACATAGTTCACATTCATATTGAGAATTGTTCGAGCCTCTGTTACACATTCCACAGACCCAGAGCTTGTATCTTACACAACAAATGCAGTCCTTACCCCTGTAAAACCGAAAATCACAATTTAATCTTTGCTGGTATTTCATTGTTGTTGAAAGTGACACAGATGTGTCTTCAACAATTAACATCCTCTTTTAAAACAACTTAATTATTCGTGCGCCTTCAAGGAAATTCTACACCATTGAATTGTTGTCAAAATAGCCCAAAACACGCAAGCAATTTAAAATGTCAAAGAAGCCCCAATTCTGTCAAAGTTGCCCCTCGAGTCAAAGTAACCCCGTTTTACGGTAATCTAAGTTCCTAATCCATCCTCATCGAATTTAAACATACACATTCGATAAAAATTTTGGAACAGGCTTACTAGATTAGATTAGAATAACGATGGACTCGGGTTATCAATGCTCGTTACACGGCAACCTTGTGTACGCTCATTATGTTACAAGATCATCGTTCTTTGTTATGAATGAATTTAAATTAAATCTATTGTATGGTGTTATGTGGTGTCTTATGGTTGGCTATTTCTGGTTTCGACACACCGAGCATTCACGCAGACAAATATCGCCATTTTCTGGGCTGGGCCCAGGAGCTCAAGGAGGGGCTGCAACTCTACTTTTGGCCCTATTATGCATTAAGTTATCACATAGGCTCAGAGTCATGAAGAAGATTACGAATATGCCGTCCTGGATCACTACAACCACACATTTTAAACACCTGTGGTTTGCCAGACTAGGCTATTTTTCCTAAATGAGATGAAGTGAAGATGATATGAAATACATGAATAAATAAATGAATATTAAATTACATGATAGGGAGGAAAGAGGAGTGGAAAGTATTGGTGGGATTAAAATCGGGAAACGGGAGAACCCCGAGAAAACCCCGAAAATCCTGGTATGGTCCACCACCAATGCCCTTCCCAGGATTGAAACCTGGGGTCAAATTCGGAACAGCCGCGCGTCTCCGAGATGGCAACAGGCCCACTGGTACATAAACTAGATTTAGGGCCTAAAATAATATTTCATCAGGTTAATTAAATTTTATAGTAACAATTCCAGGTCTAATATACAAGCCGTAGCTTTATAGCCTGTAGAGTGTAATAAAAACGCGAATAATTTCATTCCTCAAACTTATCGAAAAAAAAAAAAGATTTACATCAATGCGTTGGAAATTACTACTTTATGGAGATTGCAAGTAAGATCAGAGATCTACTGCCTTACAGTCCATCTAGACATTCATTAAATTGGGTTGGTATGAACAATAATGAAGATGATAAGCTTACATGATTTAGAAATATTTGTCGATTATTTCTATGGCAGTATAATTTAATTCAGGCTTTCACGGCCGGTAATCATGATATTAAGAGATTCCGGGCAATGTGGTCGTGGTCCATGATTGGTGTTTCTTCCAGATGTTTCTCCCTAGTGGCGTGTAGTTCTAGGTAGTATTTCTCGGAGGCTCACAGTCAAGCCTCCGACCAAGGAACACTACCTAGAGGTATTCGTCACTGAAGATGCCCTCCACATTCGAGTCAGAAACATTTGGAAGAAACGCCAGTCATGGACCACAACCACATAGCCCGGAATATTTTAATATTATTATGGAGGAATGTTAAGGAGGCGATGCTGCAAGACTTCAGCTGTATTCAGGTAAGGATTCTCGTTTTACATAATCTACATTAATAACCGAAAACAGGATCCATCATAATCACAGCAAACCAACTTCTCTTACTACCAAATCACTGGTAATATTTACAAGCCCACCTACTCGATAAACAATAACTTACGTAAGCTATTTATGCATCTGGTACATATGCCATTCTATCGTAATGAATGTTCCTTATAAATTAATGTTTGTATTCAATTCATTGTCTTCCTTTTTCTCAGTTTTTTTTAAAGAATCTAGATATTAAAATTTATAAAGGTGTAGTCTATTCTTGCCTAAGGTTATAACGGGCTTCCAATATAAAACCGGACCGGCCTCACGGAGTTTCACCCGGCACGCAGTGCTGTCTCTTCCTCCTCCAATTCACCCTGCCTGCCACCCGTCCTTGAACTGTTTCTTACCTTATAGAAAATGCTGGAAATGTTGTCCTCCCGCACACGTGCTATGGGATCACCTTGGTTTAGACAATGAACACGTGTACACTTGTAAGGTTTGAGTTTTAACAATTTTGTTGCTGTATGTGCAGAAGATACTGAAATCCCAACTTCTTGTGCTAATTTCGGTAATGATTTTTGTGGTGACCGTTCAACATTTTCGCCAATTTCGTCTAATTTTTCTTCGGTGAGAACCGTACGCCTTCGCGTGTGTTTCTTATTTTATACTGAACCAGCGGTCTCAAATTTAGTCACAAGATCGTGGATTGTCGATCTGGAAGGAGGTAATTGTCCAGGGAAGTACCGAATAAATTCCTCGCGAACGCGACGAGCTGACTCGTATTTATAATAACATTTACACACATAAATGCGCTGCTCTAATGTCAGCTGACGTCTCATCTTGTCGAACGATAGTAAACTGACTAGTTCAAGGACGAGCGGCTGGCAGAGTGAAATGCGGACGAGGAGAGAGCGCTGCCTGATGGGTGAAACCCCGTGAGGCCGGTCCGAGTTTATATTGGAAGCCCGGTATATGGGTGTTGAACGTGCCCGTGTATGACATCAAAAAATTTCTAAGGACTATTGCGCGGCATAACTGATATAAATATAATCCATTCTAATATATATTTAATTAATAATACAATTAATTAACTCCGGAAAATGTCTGGGTAAGAAAATACGAAGTACAGTACATAAAAGCTCCTTATTCGCGCGGGATATGTTACGGAAATACGCCGCGAATACAGAAACCGTGAATATGGAATGGTAATTTGTATGGGTATATAGGGGATACGATCCAAGGTTCCAAAATGTCAAAATAAAATCAATTAATGAGAGATTTTGAACAATTTCTTTTAATTATTATCAGGCTTGGGCAAGGGCTTGAAGAAGTTAGTTTCCCCCCCCCCTCTTTTAAAAGGTATTTCAATTCAGACTGATATTCAGCTGTGAATTCAGCGATAGAATTTCTTCTTTTGTCTTAGGATTTCTTGATGAATCGTACAGTTGATTCATTAACACTGAAACAGCATGATGCAGACGCAAATAACTCGCCAAAGCGTAAACGGTCAAGCATTTATATTTTTACATTATGCGACAACACTACTTTTTTCTCCTTCGGAACTAATTTTCTTTTCTTTTACTAAACATTATACACTGGCAACAAAGTAGAAGAGACTCGTGTTTTTCAAACAAAATTATTGCAACGAATGACAAGTTCAAACAATAAAACACCGATCGTGGCGGGGGCGGCATTTATAACGGACATAGCGGCACGTGAAATACGACGGCGGTGGCTTTTAACCTTGGTACGTGACTGCAGTAAAAAGTTGCCGATGCGTTAATAAAGGATACTAATCCTTCTAATATGCCGACTGGATCCCGCGAATAAAGAAAATTTAGCCACGAATGCAGGATCTGTGTCGCAATTTTTTAACCCGCGAATAAGGGAACCGCGAATAAGGAGCTTTTACTGTATTATCCTTGTTCTTGTTTACTACATTCATGATGCACTGAAAATAACTATCAATGTCTCTTCAGTGCGAATCTTTCAGGTAGAATTCAAAACAACAATGACTGTAGAACAGAAGTGAGATCGAAACTCTGCCTCATTTCTTAGGTTTCTGTCCTTTGGAGCAACACTTCGCAAAATTCGACAGCACGCCATCAGACTATCAATAGCTACAGTGTCCAGGAAGCGTGGTTTTACACTTCAATAGGAAGAACACGGATTTGCTACTAATGGGAATAGCAAACGAATTGAGATGCTTGTGATAAAACCATCCCCTCCATGGTATCTTTACCTTGTCGTGGTGAAGTGGCTTGTGTGCTTAAATGACCCCGAGAGCTATGCCGGTGGTAGCTTTGCTGCCGAAAGGGTTTACCCATACCGGACAGGTCGAAGGCAATAAGCCAAACGAAAAAAAAGTACCTTGGTCGAAAGATTGATGATCTTTCACCTTAAAAATACAACCGTCAAGAAACGCGGATATGGGTTTCCCTGGGGCAATATTTTCGGCAGTTAAAATAGTCCTTCATTCGGTTCTCCGGGCGGAGACTACTACAGGATTCATGCCAAAGCATTATCCATGATTTGAGGGAAGTAGATTATACAGGAGATGATTGGAAAACATTAGCTCAGGATAGAGATGAATGGAGAGCTTACATGCGTACATACGCATGGCCATAAATCTACGGGCTCGATAGAGCCAGAGAGTTAGAGTTAGTTAGTGATAAAACCATCAGAGAAGAAATATTAGGCCTACTTTTTTTTTAGTACCATAATAACAAACAAAAAGAGGGAAATGAGGAAAATAGTGATATCTACATACAACTGGAGATTATTTTAAAAAATCATTAAGATATGGAATTCATAGCTATTATTGGATTAATGTTCGCTTCTATGAGCAAACAACAACTCCTGGCGCGACAGGCCTACAAGGCCCTTAGCCTACCAGCCGGCTGCTGGCCTCCACATCCACATGTGTCAATCACAGAGGTAGATGATCAACAGCCAGTGTAGGGGTGACATGTGGTTAGCATGTCGAGTCCCCCAGCCGTTATAGCTGGTTTCCTCAACCTGGAGCCGCTACCCAATTGCCTCACGATGCTGGGTGGGCACCGGTCCCATACTGGCCGAAATACCACGAGAAAATTTCTTCCCCCATGGAGACTCGAACCAGCGCAAGTCCCGTAGCTCTGCGCCAAGGCTTCCTACCTTAACCGCTCGGCTACGGCGCGGGACCGCTTCTATGAGCACAATTCCTAAATTCACGGATCATGTTCTTAGAATCTCGGTAGGCCTATATGTAATAAACGTACGGCCTATAACTTATAGTCTCTCTCGCAGTGAATTCACTCGTCAACTTAAAGAAGTTTTGCAGGTTAAGTTAATTGCATTATTAAGTCTCTTTTAAATAAATAGCCTATCAATAAATAGTTTTTTATTTGATTTAAATCTTTAAATTCTTCTTTTTTTTCACCCAGGCTTTTGAATAAGTGGCTGAATTCAAATACCTAGGAACAAATAATTACAAACAGGAATGAGATGTACAAATAAATTAAACATAAGCTCAATTCGGGAAATGCATGCCATTAAGCGTTACAGGTATACTTTTAGTACCAACTTCTCTCAAAAAACGCTAATCTGAAAAAAATATATAAGCCTAAACTGTTATTCTCCCATTTACGAGTAGGCTATTTGAGAATAAAGTTCTTAGGAACATTTTAGGACCAAACGGAGATAGACAGACAGGCAAATAGAGAAGATTACATAATAATGAGCTACGTGATATTTATGGTAAACCAATATAATAAGAACAGTTAAGTCTCGTAGTCAGCGATGGGCAGGACATGTGGCGCGAATGAGGAAATGGAAGAGGGGCATAGAAACTTCATGTAAAAAAACAAAGGGGGCCCAGTTTGTAGATCAAGAATGAGGTGGGATTAGGTATAACATTAACCATGATTTTCATGAAGCAGATTATACAAGGGATTATTGAAAAATAGTACCTCAGGATAGAGATGTAATGGAGTACTTATGACCGCGCGGACTTGAAACTACGGGTTCGATAATGCCAGTGAGTTAGTTAGTTAGTTTATCCAGGCTGTTCTTCTATAGGGAGAGATTTTAAGTAGGCTAAAATAAGGAACTATAACAAGCTAAACGTATTCGAAAATAAAATTCTGAGGCGAATGGTCTCTTAGGGATGAAAATGGAATGGAGGAAGCATCACAACGAGGAACTCAATAATTAAATCGTCCTATTAACTTATTATCGGGTTATTAAGGCTAGGTGTAGATGAAAGGTATTCACCGAGTGCAAGTTAACTGAAAACTTCTGCAACGTCACTGGGAAAGTGTTAACAAAGTGAAGAGAATGTTATAGAAAGCATTACCATTTATCTGTTAAGCTATTCTATATCAGAGTCCAGCAGTGCTGTAGCATTGAACAAACAGCTGGTAGGCTATTTGCAGGTTGGAGTGTAGTGATAATGACATATAGAGAAAAAGAAAACCGCTATCAATTTATGGGTCACATAAACCATAAAGTTGGTTTTAATACAATACCTGTAGTTATTATAAGTGGTGCTGATTTTTCTTAAATATGATAGGCCTATAGCGAGAAATGTTTATAAAGAATGTGTTCTAGTATTTTCATTTTTTATTACCTGTAAACCACTTCTTGATGTGTTTTGAAATTAGAAAAAATGCGAAAGTTCTACCAAAATGCGAAATAGGGATTTCTTCTTAATGGCTTTTCTTTCTTTTCTTATGGAATTTTAAAGAAAATTTAAATTTTGTAAACCACCTGAAAATACTGTTGGCTACTATTCTCAAGTAGGCCTACCCAGAGTTTGTCCAAGCTAGCTGTGCAATGTATTTGGTGTCCTACCAACAGTGCAGATGATGAAAGGTATTTCAGTAAAAACAATGTAGGGCCTAATTGATTCGGGAGACTCGAATAACAGAATAAAATGTTGAGATATGTTCTAGGATTTCAGTCAACCACGATACTGAACTATCATAACTCAAGTTAACTGCATTTGCTTTATTTATTCTGGTTTTTTGCATCAGTATAGCCTATTATATATATATAGGCCTATATATATATATATATATAATATATTAGCCTGCATCAATTTATTATTTTTTTCCGTGTTGTTTTAACTTGTATTAATTTAACATAAATGCACAATTTTAATTTATTGAATTTATCCCACTATCATCCCTTAACAAATGTGATTTCAATTCCACATTAAAATTATTTTAAAGCTGTTGGTTTATGCTGCTGATGATGTAGTATTATTAAGCGATAGCGAGGATATACTACAGGACAACTTGAGCGTTTTCCCCTGGTTTTGCTACAAGTCATTCTTGGTCTAGAACTGAGTGTTTCCCCTGGTTTTGCTACAAGAAGTTTCCTCTTTCATTCCCCACTCGAACCACGTGTCCTGCCCATTGCAGTGTACGAGATTATTATATCTGGTTTCCTATTATGATCATGTAGCTCACTGTTATTTAAGTCTTCTCCATTCGCCTGTCTGTTCGTCTCTCTTTGGACAATTTTTTTTAAAGAACTTTATTATTAATAAATAAAAATAAAACGTAGTTTTATTTGATTTTCATATTATTATATAATTCAGTGACAGCTGTTTCGGTACACTGTACCTTCATGTTAAATTATGAATTGTGTTCCAACTGATCTAAGCAACAATACAACAATATTTATTTAATTTTTTTAATTTAACAAAGGGGATTCATTCAAATCAAGTTGATAATTTAACAGTTTTTTACTACTTTTAAATTTATTAATTTCTACAGCCTCCAAAAGATCTAACTTCTTACCCTTATCACAAATATGTAACATTTCAAAATTTGGATCGAAACAATGATTAAATTGGAATAGGTGGTTAGCATATTTTGAATTTTCTAAATTTCTGTTATATGCTCTCATGTGTTCCTTTATCCGAGAGATAAAGGTCTACCAGTTTGTCCTATATAGACATTGTCCACATGTGCCACACTTCAATTTTATACACCTGATAATTTTTTTCTTTTTTTTTTCTTTTTTATTTGGTTTTATTGTTTTTTTATATAATATACTTATATAATAAATATGAAAATCAAATAAAACTACGTTTTATTTTTATTTAATTAATAAATATGGATTTTCATCAAGTAAACACCAACTCAATTGATTAAGAACTTTATTCTTATTTACCCGTAATATTCTCTCCTCTCTTACAGTAAAAGTCAATGTTTGGTATCCATAGGCCTATAATATAACTGGGAAAATTATAGGCCAATATGAGAATTATCTGTGATTTGAGAGAAGTAGATTATACAGGGGATAATTAGACAACATTAGCTCAGGATAGGGATATACACTGCTCAAAAAAATTAGGGGATATTGTAGAATAACCTATTAAGACTATGTTTTTAGGAACAGTATTAGATGCAATCACTTTCTATTACTCCAAAAGAATGTAAACAAGAGTTTGAAGTCATTATGTAACCTCTGTACCACGCCAGATGTCAAAGAGATCCTGATTAGGAATATGGCAAACAAACAAAGCAACATTAACATGGGTGAAAATGTTTCTTTAGTATGGTGTATGGTCTCCTCGAACGGCCAGCACTGCCTCACACCTGTATGGCATTGATGCAATGAGGTTAGCAATGAGTCCTTGGGGGATACGTGGCCACTCTTCCATAAGAGCAATGTGCAGCTCTGGAACAGTTGTGGGAGGTGCTGGTCTGCCTGCAATGCACCTGCCTAATGCATCCCACACATGCTCAATCGGATTTAAGTCCGGGGAGGAAGCTGGCCATTGCATACGCTCGATACCCTCCACTTCCAGCATGTCGTCCACCAAGCCAGCTCTGTGGGGTCGTGCATTATCGTCCATAAAAGAAAAGAATCACCTATGGCATCAGCATAAGGCACGACAAAAGGTCGGAGAATCTCATCTCTATACTTTACCGCAGTCAAAGTACCACCTTGGATAACGTAGAGGTCCGTACGTCCACCACTACTGACTCCTGCCTACACCATCAATCCACCGCCACCATATGGGGATCTTTCACGTACAAAAGCTGGATTGTTTCGTGTCCCTTTTTCTCTCCAGATGAATACACGCCGACTATCACATTCCATGTTGAATCGCGACTCATCAGAAAAAAGAACTGATCTCCATTCAGCATGCCTCCACCCACGATGTTCCTCCGCCCAGTTTCTGCGATCTCTACGGTGTTGTGGAGTTAACCTGGTACACACCATGGGCCTACGGGCATAGAGACCACTTCCATGCAAGTCGATTAGGGACAGTTTGAGTTGACACCCTGCGTCCTGTTGCTGTTTGAAGTGTATTTCGCAGTTGAGTTGCATTCTGCTGTCTATTCCGACGGGCTGTTAACAAGAGGTAACGGTCATCCCTTGCTGTTGTTGCCCTTGGTCGACCTTGTCCGGCTCTTCTGTGAACAGTATGTTCTTTGAAAATAATTACAAAGACTGGAAATCATGCTTTGAGACACCCCAATGGCTTGTGCCACCTCTTGTTGTGTCTGTCCAGCTTCCATCCTTCCTATGGCCCTCCAAGCCATTGGTTCAGGTAAATCACGTTGTCGAGGCATTACTGTCCCTAAGGCAAGTCATTCACTAACTGAAAACTGGACTGGATTTAAAAACAGCAACAAAACATTCACCTCCACACCACCCTTTCACATCAACAGTACAGACACTGCCCTCTGGTGTGGTACCGAGGTTACGTAACAACTTCAAACTCTTATTTACATTATCTTGGAATAATAGAAAGTGATTGCATCTAATACTATTCCAAAAAACATAGTCTTAATAGGTTATTCTACAATATCCCCTAATTTTTTTGAGCAGTGTATATAGAGAGCTTATATGAAAGTACGGGTTCATTAGTGTCAATGAGTTAGTTAGTTAGTCATTTTAAAATGCAATGCCTGTCATTATAATTAATACATAATGATTTGTAGCCTATGTTTTTTTAAATGCTATAAAATGTAACACTGAAAATACGCAAATCCTACAAAATGTAAATTTACAATTAAAATGCCAAATTCCTGATTTGAAAATGCTAAAAATCACTACCTCTAGTTACTGGATTCATGCTTTATAAATGAGAGATTTGAAACTATTTTAAATTAGAAAATAACTTAGGCCTGTTTTTTGTCGACAATTTAACTCATGCCCAAAATGGGAGTTAATGACCTATCACGTCTCAATGAATTTTGTTTTACAGCCAATGACAGTTGTGTTTCACCTCACTCTTTATCGATTTCTCTAAACCAGCTCCTGCTGTTGTGATAAAAAAGCTCTTCCTTTTTAATATTCTGAACTGGTCAGAGCATTATTTTACAGTGACTAACTCTCCAACAAATGCATTGAATATAGCAAATAATGACAGATTTCTTCGAACTACACATTTGAAGATTGTGTGTGGGTTATCGCTGATTGCGATCCTATTTGGCAATAAATATGATCAAGTTGCAGGGAATAAAGAAATGAAACATAACCTAACATTTCTTATTTGTTTTCAAATATCGCCATTTACATTAAATAGGCCTATAGGCTATAAATATTTTAAAATATAGGTAACTATATTTAAATAATTATTTTTGAGTAAACAATTTAATTTTATTCGTTATATAGGTCTAACAAATGCCACTCTTGATTTCCAAATCCTGTAGATAAATTCGAACACACATATTCTGAAATTAAAAATGTATCTACTCTGGTGTACTAGGTCTAGGCCTATACATCAGTAAATTTTGTTACATTTTGTAATAATGCCATTTTGATGTCCGACTGAAATTTAATTGTTTAATATCGATAGCAGAGAAGGTAAGAAACTATCGATTTTAGGATTTGAGTTCTCATTTAGGCCTATCTGAGAAATAAACATAGGCTATGTTCTTCTTTTTCTTCTTCTCCTTCTTCTTCTTCGTTTCATGTGATAGATCTAGAGGTCTGTTACGATCTCAAACCAACGTTTGAAGGGTCTGCCCAAAGGTATCTTGCCTGGTAGCTGGTAATTTTTAATTATAAAATAGTTTCAAATACTATATTTACAAACTATAAGAGATGAAAATCTAGGCCTAAAAAAACATTCGTTTTGATGTAATGCACCATTGTTTTATTTTTCCTATATAGGCCTATGTAATTATAGACCTAATGAATTTATAGGCCTACATTATATTCGCACAGTAAAGACAATAAGGCATAGGGCCTACACTCGGATCAAAACGACCTGCGTTCAATCCCAGAAAAGCGGAGGTTTTAGGCTACTTCTCTTGTTTTTGCCCATGCAGTTCTTGGGCTACATTCAGCCTGAGAAAGAGAATTTGCTGAGAAGAAGCAGGTCGGAAAAAATGACTGGTCTATGTAGGCCTATTGTATGTCTGTACGAATCATGAAACATACAGTTTCCTTTTAAATTTATTATCAGAATGCTCCTGTGGTAATGTCGGATGGAGCGAAGGATGTGTCTATCTCGTATTCTGTAAATTCTGCTAATAATAGGCATACAAATTATTCCATATTCTTCTTCTTCTTCTGCTTCATGAAATTAGGCCTTTTGACCTGTTTTCACATCAAGTGGGATTTAATGAATCCTCCCATCTAGTAAATGGGCGTCCAACATTTCTATGTCCTATTGATTTGTACTTTAGTAACAGCTGAGGGATTCTATCTATAGGCATTCTCTTCACATGTTCATACCAGTTGTTTCTCATGTTGTCAATTCTATTTGTTAAATTGAACATATTTAAGTCCTTCCTAATATCCTCACTTCTTTTCTTGTCCAAAATTGTCACACCTGCTACTGAACGTAGGAACTATTTTCCTTCTGTCTGAACGGTTAAGAGTCCAATTTTCACTTGCATATGTTAAGACAGGCACTGACATAATTTTGTAAAATTTTAGTTGTGTGCTCCTCAAAGTTTTATTTTTCAGTGTCCGTCTTATAGTGCCACACATTCTGTAAAATCTATTTAATTTAATTCTAATATCTTCCTATTATACCTATCAATGTTGGTTGCAGTTAACATAATTATGTTCATGGCGTGAGAGGCTTAGAAGGCCCTGAGCTACCAGCCGACTGCTGGCCTCACGTCTATTCGTGTTATTCACAAGAGTGGACGATCAAGTTAACATCATTAGAAATAAAAATATAGCAGCTGAGACGGTGTTTGAATTAAAAAGTTATAGCTTTACACTAGGTACTCTACTAGTGACAAACTTTGTTTAACTTCCCGATCAACCCCAAGTTCCTGTCTTTATAATCCTCCAGTCCCCCATAAGTAGTGAAAATTTATTCACAAGATTTGATGGAAGTGTCTCAACTGCGTGAAAACCATTAGGCCTATGATTGGGTTTTGCTAATAACTTCTAGGCGCGATATCCTTGAAAACCCTTGGTGTATCAGCCGCCTCTGGCCTCACATACATAAGTGTTAGTAATGAGAGAGATGGACGATCATCTAATCAGTAAGTTATAGAGATGACATGTGGTCAGCATATCTGGTCCCCAGTCATTATAGCTCATTTTCTCAATCTATTTGGTTTTGTTATTACCTGGGCAAATTACAAAGTTTCTATGAAAATTAATGGTCCATACTATCTGATTGCTGATTGCAGCTAACACACTTACCGAAAAAAAAAGTTAATATATTGTGACATCTGAATCACACGCATCAAATACAGTTCTCAAATGAGATTCATGGGATCATTAAGTGCAGTGATATTACGAGAAAAATACACAGTGAAGATATAAGAACTAAATGCAATGTGGAAGAAAATAGGTAGGCTATATAAAACAGTTACCGGTATTCTCGCAGTTATATTATATGGATGCGAAACATGGACTCTTACTTTAAGGGAAGAAAGAAGATTACAAGAATTGAGAAAAAAGCTCTTAAACATTTTTGGGCCAAAAAGAGATGAACAAACAGGTGAATGGAGAAAACTAGATAATAGTGAGCTACATGATAGGCTATGTATAAGAAGCCAGATATAATAAGAACAGTCAAGTCTCGTAGACTGCGATGGGCACGTATGGGGGATGAAAGAGGTGCATGGAAGCTTCTTGTAGGAAAAGCAGAGGGAAAACTCCCAGTTGGTAGACCCAGAATGAGGTGGGGGAATAACATTATCCATGATTGGAGGGAAGTAGATTATACAGAGGATGATTGGAAAACATTAACTCAGGATAGGGATGTATGTAGAGCTTATGTTCGTGCGGTCATAAACCTACGGGTTCAATAGAGCCAGCGAGTTAGTTAGTTAGTGGAAGAGCTTTTAAGGGACATATCCAAGAAACAGATTAAATGGAAACAGGTCCAGTTACCGTTGAAAACACTACATTTCCAATTACGGTCAGGAGAGATCTAGAGAAACCCTACAACCGATGGACTAATCAATTAGTGTAGTCGCAGAGCACGCGATTTGCCTTCAATGCAGAGAGCAAAATATCACTTACAATCTTACATCAAAGCCGCAGTTTTCCATAGGCCTATCATAATTGTTCTGTTACATGATGTTAGAGGTGTAAGATAACACTATCCCATTACTTTATTTTGACTATTTAACTCATGCCCCAAATGGGAGTCAATGACCAATCACGTTTCAATGATTTTTTATTTACAACCAATCACAGTCGTGTTACGCCTAGTATTTACCAACTAAAGTTTATCATAATAAAGAAAGCACCTCCTTTTTAACATTCTGAATAGGTAATAGCATTATTTTGCAGTGACTGACTCTCTAAGAAATACGGATACCAGATTGTATATAGGCTATAGTGCATGAATGTCAACACATAGCGCATGCGGGAGTTAATATAAAAACATTTGTAGCAATTGATTATACCTCCAAAAAAAGAAACCACTTTTTGCACTTTCTTAAATGTATTTTTTTTCCCCCAGGTAATAACAATCCAGAAAAATATAATTGTCATATTTACATCATAGAACATCAGAAATGAATTAATATACAGTTTGATGTGTTTCATTTTTCTCCACTAGAGTGCATTCCTACAATATTGCGTTCCTTTGGCAATAAATAAAATGATCTGGTTGCAGTGATGAACAAAAGAAGCAAATGAAGCGTACCAATAATTTCTCATTTGTTTTCAAACATCGCCGTTTACATTAAATTTATAAATATTTTAAAATAACTATATTTAAATAATGAATTGTGAGTAAACAGCTTAATTTTATTCGTTAAATATTCCTAACAAATACCACTCTTAATTTCCAAATTCTCTAAATAAATTCACTCCTCACTTCGTGAGGCGTGAATTTATCGATAATTTGGAAATCACTCGTGGCATTACTCATGACTATTTAACTCATTCGATATTTAATATTAAATTTAACACTTCTCACTCAATGACAAATTAAATTCGAAGATAAATAGTGATGCCTAATAGCTTAAATTGTTAAAGCACTGGTGTAGGCCTACGGAACCAGAGATATTAGGTTCAAATCCTGATTTAGGAATACATTTTTCTATTCAAATTAAATGTTTCATTGAGTGGGAAGTGATAGATTTAATACCGAATATTAGCTTTATTTGCTAGAAATGTAATGTGTTGATTTCCATTTTAAAGTGCTCTTATTTAAGAGACCACAAGATGGCGTTAGTGGAACAAAAGCTCACTGCTACCTGGCGCACAGAAATCGTATTAGTAGGCTTATAAGAGAAAAATCTATGTCAAATCGTGATGCCTAATAGCTTAAATGTTAAAGCGCTGGTGTACAGAATCAGAGATGTTGGGTACAAATCCCGATTTAGGCATATGTTATTTCTCTTCAAATTTATTTAACTCATGCCCCAATTGGGAGTAAATGACCAACCATGTTTCAATGAATTTTGTTTTACAACCAATCACAGTCGTATTTCACTTCGATATTTATCTACTTCTTTTTATCATATTAAAGAAAGCTCCTCCTTTTTAATATTCTGAACAGGTCAGAGCATTATTTTGCAGTGACTGACTCGAAGAAATACGTTGAATGTAGCAAATAATGAACAGATTCCTTCGAACTATAATTTGATAATTGTGTTTTTAAATAATGATTTTACGGAGTTGTTTCCTAAAAAAATAATTAATAACCTACAATATTCGTTATAATATAGGCCTACAGATTCATGTGTTTCATTTCTTCTCCACCAGGGTGCATTCTTACAATATTGCGATCTTATTTGGCAATAAATACTAATCTAGTTGCAGTGTATGGACAAAATAAGCATAACCAAACATTTCTCATTTGTTTTCAAACATCGCCGCTAATATTAAATATATAAATATTTTAAAATAACCACGTTTAAATAATGATTTGTGAGTAAACAGCTTAATTTTATTCGTTAAATAGTCCTAACAAATGCCACTCTTGATTTCCATATTCTCTAGATAAATTGGAAATCACCCGTGGCATTACGACCAATTAGGCCTACTTACCCATAATGTACATTTAAAATTAATATAAAATTATAGAATATTCACCTGAAAGGTCCGTCTCCTCAACTTAATTATCATTTAACTGTAGCGCTTTCGGGACTTGTCCCATCATCGGCAGGATTCAAAACTGGTGTTTCACTGAAGATCTGGTAGAGGGGGTTGCATGTATTTGGTTCGTTTTCGTTTATCAGGCTGTCGTTGTGAGCTGCTTTCATGATTTCCATCTCTTCGAGTACGTTTATCTTCGCTGGATTATTTTCTCTGTGCATTACTGTTAGGGTGTTTTCAATATTTAACATGCGATGTCCTTCATGGATAACGTGTTTTGCATAGCTTGATTTACCTTCTGCGTGAATGAAGTCTCGAAAATGTTCTTTGAATCTGATGTTAAAACTCCTGTTTGTCCTTCCTATATAAAATTTGTTGCAGTCCTTACATGTCAGTTTATAAACTCCTTTGCTGTTGAAAATGTTATTTTCTTCAATGTTATTGTTTATTATGTTGTTTAATTTGTTATTGGTTCTGTATGCTATTTTTACGTTTTTATCGGCTTTCTTTAGTGCATTGGCTAATTTTGTTGTTTCTTTTCCTGTGTATGTAAGTGTTATCCATGTTTTCTTGTTGTTGTCAGATTCTTTTTCTAGTTTAGTTATGTTGGTTATGTTGTTCTTCCTTTTTGTTTTTTTACGAGCTTATCTATGAATTCTTCATTATAGCCATTGGTTTTTGCCATATACTTAATGTAGTTGAGTTCTTGGATATAATTGTCTTTGCTTAATGGGAGTTTCAACATTCTACTGACTAAGCTATTAAATGTACTAATTTTCTGTTGAAAAGGGGTGTGTAGAATTTTTGTTTATGGCCAGAGCATTGTTTGTGGGTTTCCGGTAGGTACCGATTTCTAGTTTATTGTTGTGTAGATTTTTGGTTATAGACAAATCTAAGTAGTTTATGCTGTTGTTAACTTCTATTTCTTCGGTGAAAGTGATTTTTTCATGCATGTTGTTTAAGTCTTGTAGTATTTCTTTTTCTTTTCTGTTTTCATTTTCATATATTACTAGTACATCATCGACATATCGTGTTATTAGTTTTATGTTGAATTTGTGTATTAGTTCCTCAAAATGTTTATTTTCCAGTTCTTGTAGGAAGATTTCTGCCATTATTCCAGATGTAGGACTCCCCATCGGGATCCCGTCTTCTTGAATAAATAGTTCATTGTTAAATTGGAAGTAATTTTGCTTTATTGTTGTTGTTATTAGTTTGTTTAACTGATTGATATAGTTATCTTCAAGTTTACTGTCTGTTAGTTTTTGTTTTATTATGTTTGCTGTTTCGTTTATCGGGATATTAGTGTACAGGTTTTTATGTCGAATGACGTCATTTTAGTATTCCTATTGATTTCTAAATGCTGTAGTTTGTCTGCTAGTTCAAATGAGTTCTTAATTGTGTAACGATTTTCAAGTTTGACATCATTTTTCATTTTCTGAGCGACTAATTTGGAAATTTTATAGTTAGGAGCATTCATGCAATTAACAACTGGTCTTATGGGAATGTTGTCTTTATGGATTTTTGGAAGGGCTTTCATTACTGGTGGTGAGGGAGTATTATTTACCCATTTGGCGTTTTTGTATTTGTTATGTTCATTATTGGTTGTGTTGGTGATTAGAGGGCACACAACCAATAATGAACATAACAAATACAAAAACGCCAAATGGGTAAATAATACTCCCTCACCACCAGTAATGAAAGCCCTTCCAAAAATCCATAAAGACAACATTCCCATAAGACCAGTTGTTAATTGCATGAATGCTCCTAACTATAAAATTTCCAAATTAGTCGCTCAGAAAATGAAAAATGATGTCAAACTTGAAAATCGTTACACAATTAAGAACTCATTTGAACTAGCAGACAAACTACAGCATTTAGAAATCAATAGGAATACTAAAATGACGTCATTCGACATAAAAAACCTGTACACTAATATCCCGATAAACGAAACAGCAAACATAATAAAACAAAAACTAACAGACAGTAAACTTGAAGATAACTATATCAATCAGTTAAAACAAACTAATAACAACAACAATAAAGCAAAATTACTTCCAATTTAACAATGAACTATTTATTCAAGAAGACGGGATCCCGATGGGGAGTCCTACATCTGGAATAATGGCAGAAATCTTCCTACAAGAACTGGAAAATAAACATTTTGAGGAACTAATACACAAATTCAACATAAAACTAATAACACGATATGTCGATGATGTACTAGTAATATATGAAATGAAAACAGAAAAGAAAAAGAAATACTACAAGACTTAAACAACATGCATGAAAAAATCACTTTCACCGAAGAAATAGAAGTTAACAACAGCATAAACTACTTAGATTTGTCTATAACCAAAAATCTACACAACAATAAACTAGAAATCGGTACCTACCGGAAACCCACAAACAATGCTCTGGCCATAAACAAAAATTCTACACACCCTTTTCAACAGAAAATTAGTACATTTAATAGCTTAGTCAGTAGAATGTTGAAACTCCCATTAAGCAAAGACAATTATATCCAAGAACTCAACTACATTAAGTATATGGCAAAAACCAATGGCTATAATGAAGAATTCATAGATAAGCTCGTAAAAAAACAAAAAAGGAAGAACAACATAACCAACATAACTAAACTAGAAAAAGAATCTGACAACAACAAGAAAACATGGATAACACTTACATACACAGGAAAAGAAACAACAAAATTAGCCAATGCACTAAAGAAAGCCGATAAAAACGTAAAAATAGCATACAGAACCAATAACAAATTAAACAACATAATAAACAATAACATTGAAGAAAATAACATTTTCAACAGCAAAGGAGTTTATAAACTGACATGTAAGGACTGCAACAAATTTTATATAGGAAGGACAAACAGGAGTTTTAACATCAGATTCAAAGAACATTTTCGAGACTTCATTCACGCAGAAGGTAAATCAAGCTATGCAAAACACGTTATCCATGAAGGACATCGCATGTTAAATATTGAAAACACCCTAACAGTAATGCACAGAGAAAATAATCCAGCGAAGATAAACGTACTCGAAGAGATGGAAATCATGAAAGCAGCTCACAACGACAGCCTGATAAACGAAAACGAACCAAATACATGCAACCCCCTCTACCAGATCTTCAGTGAAACACCAGTTTTGAATCCTGCCGATGATGGGACAAGTCCCGAAAGCGCTACAGTTAAATGATAATTAAGTTGAGGAGACGGACCTTTCAGGTGAATATTCTATAATTTTATATTAATTTTGAATAAACCTCAACGGAACACATCATGAATCTTATAAAAGTTGAATGTACATTTAAACGTAAAGACATTAACCACTGAAACTAAGCTTACAACTCACGGTATAACATGAAAACTTGTGCACAGCCCTACTTGATAACTGATCAGGTTTTCTTAGCCGCTTACAATTTCCCTTACCTGTAAAATAAACAAAAATAGTGTTTAATTATTAATTATGAAAACAATAATACATTTTCAATAAAAGTAAACATCTATCTCTCTCTCAAATTAGGCTACCTTAATCCAATGGTTCAATTTTTTTGAACAATTGATCCATTTGAACTTAAATAATTTCATAGATCCTCAAACTTGAATTCCCTACCACAGGAAATCAGGGGCTACCGGAAGTTAGCATCATTTAAAATAAATCTAAATTTATATTTGTTCTAATCTTGGCTTAATTTTTACCCCGCGTAATAAACAAGTATTAATTGGTGTCTCTCATTTAATTTATTATTATTACTATTATTATTATTATTATTATTATTATTATTATTATTATTATTATTATTATTATTATTATTATTATTAACGTGTAAAATGTGGTATGTAGGCCTACTTAAAATTTACATTGCAACCTATAATGTATTTTTCACCCATTATAATTAGTGTAATGCATAGGCCTATATAATCTATAGGGGCACGCCGTAGCGTAGTGGTTAAGGCACTGAGCTACAAGCCGGAGGGTCGAGGGTTCAAGTCCCGTTGGGGTCAGGATTTTTAAACTGACCCAAACCCTCTGGCGGCACTATGGCCCTGGGGTCGACTCAGCCTCTAACGCAAATGAGTACCAGACGCTTGTTCTGGGGGTAAAGGCGGCCGTCACGCAGGGCTGAAAACCCGGCTGACATAAAGTGTCGATTGTCTAGAAAAAGTTGGAGCCTTAACCTCCTACTACCCCAAGGGCCTCCGGGTCTGTTGTGGGAGCACTTTACTTTTACTTTACTTTACTTTATATAATCTATACTCAAAACATGTAGGCCTACTTGTAAATTTGTGCTTTGAGTAGAAGAGATGGCCTTATGGCCATAACTTTGTCAGAATAAATACTCTGTTCTACAATGGCATAGCCCAATGTAGAGCCTTAGCCTCTCCTTTGTTAGAAGTTACTAGACCAAGTTAATTTAGTTAAGCTTATTTGTCCATTAGATGTCATGAATGGTAACATTCCAACCTAATGAGACATCTAGTAGGGAACTAAAATATTACTAGGATGATCATGTCGGTGAATTTTGCTTACAGGAATTTCTATTCAGGCTTAAGGCTCTTTTACGAGGATGAAAATCTTCAGACTCGGGACCCACTGTTTAAAGTCCCTCCCGGAAAAGTTACTCTTGGATTTTTCCCACCTAAAAAAATCCATCGACCACGGTCGGGGTTGAACCCGGAATCCTTGAGACCAGAGGCAAGGATCATAACCACTAATCCACCGCTGCTGATGCCAGAATAAATAAAACACTATTATTATTAATATTATTATTATTATTATTATTATTATTATTATTAATTAGATTAGATTATAATAAATATCCATACTTGTATTAAGTATCATGGACTACAGACATATATACTTGACAATGTATTATATTTCACAAATATGTCTGTATATAGTAGGCTATTCTATAGTTGATGTGAAAAACATGTACTAGGCCTACAGTATTATACGTGGTACAGTCATTAAGTTTTGAGACTGAGCGCATAGTGGCGCTGTATTACGCTATAGCGCATAGGTGGCGCCGTGGCATGGTACCTTGTCAGTTAGTCTCTCGTCCCAGCAAGAGACAGTTGAGTGCATTCACTGCAGCAGAACTACGGCCTTTGTCGTGACGGTGATTTGAATGCGCATGTTGGAACTCGAGATGTCACAGTTAGAGCAACATCAAGTTCTGTCAGAAATTACGCAAGACCGCTGTCGAAACGTTTCAAATGATGCAGTAAGTTTACGGTGAGTACGCATTAAGTCGCAGCGTTGTGTTTAGGTGGCACCGACGTTTTTGCAAGAAAGGATACAGTTTGGAAGATGATGTGCGTACTGGTCGGCCACAAACAATTCGAACTAAACGCAAGATCGAAGTTGTGACGTTGGTGCGTGCTAACCACTCCCAATCAGTAGACGATCTGGCAGCAGTGGTAGGGGTCAGCCATGGTACTTGTTACAAAATTCTGTCTGATGACCTGGAATTGTCTCGTGTTACCTTATCCAGCACAGTGTGCCAGGAATCCTGTCGCAAGACCAACGTGATGATCACATGACGATTTTTTTCTCTTTCCTCGCATGAAAGCAATCCTACGTGGGCGTAGATTTCATTCTTCCGAAGAGGTCATGACTGCCAGAAGAGAAGCCATACAGGACCTTCCTGCCAACACCTTTCAGCGGTGCTATACCTACTACCGTTGGTAAACATGCATGACGGCCAAAGGCGACTATTTTGAGGGAGGATGTGATTCTATTTAAGTGTATGCCTAGTTATCGGCATCTTGTGAGACATTCAGATTCTTGTGGGTGCGGTCCTCAGGCGTAAAGTCTCAGAACTTAATGACTGTACTAGTATATTAGGCCTACTTACTTAAAGAATATGTAATATCTGCGAACCCCTTAACAGGTAATTGGTAGGATATTTTTGGGATCCATGAAGTAGACCTACACTTCGGTTTTATCGTCTTACTGTAACATTTCCCTTTGTAGGTTTACATGCCTAACATATGCCGAGTCTTATAGCGACACGATCTGTCAGAGAATATTTTTAACACTGGACTTTTAGCGACTACCCATGACCATGGGGGGGACTAACTAAATGACACAATACGCACATTTAAGACAAGCTACACTATTCACCTATAGGCCTATATTCATACCAAATAAGGCGAATATGATAAGGATGATTACGATGACTATTTCGTGTGCTTGGATTATTCGGGCTTTGTCTTATAAATTATGTAAAACCCTACAGAAACTCATCCAGGAAGCCTAGCCCGGCCAAGAATCCTAATTCTGTGCCGCGTCCGAAGCAACGACATTCACTTACTTCGTTTTCATCTTGTCTTGTAAGCCCTTGTTTCCCTCAACGAGATTTAGACGCTCTCCCATACTAATTTAGTTAGGCCTACACTTGTTTTCGTATAGATGTCATTGGAGTGACCCGTGGTCAGCGTTCCGTCTCATACTGACATCTAGGAAACCAAGGTAGTACTAAGACGGGAAAATTCGGTAAATTTTGCTTAGAGGGCTTTTTATTCAGGCTTAAGGATATTTTACGAGCCTGAAAATCTTCAGACTCGCGACCCACGGCTTAAAGTCCCTCCCGGAGGACTTGCTCCTTGGATTTTTCCATCCTAAAAAAATCCACCGATTCTGGCCGGGTACTTCGTTTTCATAACGATGGAAAATAATAAATAAATAAACCAAATAAAATATATACTTTTCCTGTCATTCTGCCAAATGAAATAATAAAATATATATTTTATAATTGATTTTACTTCAGTGAAGGGAACAGTTTTCAGTTCAATTCTAAATATCTAACATATGTAGATGGTTACGACATTAAATGAATCCCTTAATGAAAACACGTTACTCAAATGAAAAGAAAATTGAATCTCTTGTACGTATTGCGGAGATGCAAGAAGCTCTATTGGTAATGTTTAACAGAATACCTGCCTGAGGATTAAAATACAGACTTCATTCATAATAATTCTACAAGTGGAATAATATGATTACAGCTCTCAGTTAACATTAATACTATAGACCAAAGTGAACTCACTCTCATTCATGTTCAATTCAAATTGATACGTACATTTAGAGAATCCGACGGAGCATTCCGATGTATTTTACACAGATCTGAGTAACATATTTGGTGGCTTCGTTCTTCACAACACATGTGTCATATGTAGCAAATAAATTTAGATTTATCTGCATAAAGAGAACAGGATCTGAATCTCTAGGAACTGCGGTAGATATTCATCGAGAACTATGCAGCAATATATTTATATCTAGGCATAGGACATATCTAATTTAGCATTTTTATAGGCCTATATAAACCATTAAAGAATATTTGAAAAGATTTCTCGGTAATATTATAGCATACACACACACACACACACACACACACACACACACACATATATATATATATATATATATATATATATATATATATATAGCCTAATTGCAAGTGAAAGAAAATTGTCAGTCCCGATCGATTAGTCATTATCATGCTCAGCTCAAGTCAGAAGTTCGCGCATTGAAACCCGACTCGAGTCGATGGATAAGAGCGTAAGAATGCTATGTACGGCATCCTTCGGAAAATAAGTAAAGCTAAAGGTCCAGTACCGCACACTTACTGCATATTAAATAATCTGAGCCTAAAATAAGAGGTATCCGAGGAAATTTTGAAATACGACACTTTGAGCCATGACTTGAGTTGTTTAAGAGCCTTATAGATAATATTCCATTCCATACTAATTCTGCCCGAGGGCAGGTCTTTCACTGCAATTGTAGCATTTTCATTCTATGATTTGCAGCTTTACTAGGGAATTATATCTATGGTAGCTTCCCGTTGCTTTCCACGCCGGTGAAGGATGATATTGATAATGATGGCCGGATGATTTTCGGGGACCTTTGGGCCCTAAGCTTCCTGGCATTTGTCTTACAGGTGAGCAGAAACCCCGAAAAACCTCACTCAGGAGCCTGTCCCGACCGAGAATCGAACCCGAGCCCGCTGCGTGACAAGGCAGCACGCTACCTCAAGACCACAGCGGTGGACATAAATAATATAACTTACTTAAAAATATAGTAAACACAAGTGAAAGAAAAATTGAAAGTAGATCGAAATATAATCAAATATATATCAGTCTAATTAATTTTTGTATTAGGCTATATACAGTATTCCTGATACTGCTACAAAAATAATTACCGGTAGGTCTATAGTCCATTACATTATATAAAAATGTTGATATAGATAAAGACAGAACTAATATTAATAAATAATAGTTTTAAAAAACTAAAAAAAACGCGCTTTATTAGAAAACCGAACTAAAAAATTGAAAAATAATTTTAATTTCCAACACGCTTGGGATAAATAATTTTACCATTAAAAGCGTGGGGTGCTGTTTACCAATTAATATATTTGATAATAAACAGATATTGGTAAAAGTAAGTCTCTAAGAAGAAAATGTAAAAGTCATAAAAAAACACCCCACGCTTTTGAAGGTAAAAGTATTTATCCCAAGCGTGTTGGAAATTAAAATTATTTTCTTTACATAATTATGTACATTTTTTAAATTAGCCCATCTTCAAAACATAATAAAGTCTCTTTGCACGCTTTAAATCGATTTCCGTAGCTCACAACAAAAAGGAAGTAAATAAACAATGTAGGCAACAAGCTTTGCGAGTTTATGTTCCGTACTGTCAGCAAATCCTCTGGCAGGACGTCTGATACAACCTATGCAATGTTCAGAGTTAGAGGGAAATAAATTTAATGATAACATATTTAAATTAGCTAGCAGATGACAATACGGCGGCCAGTCGACGTTTGAAATATCCTATATATGAAGGTAGAATTACTGTACTATTGCTATGGTCTCCCGCGACTTTCAACTCATTTTATTAGCAACGTGAAAGGAGTCCTTTTGACGTCCAACGAGATGAACAATGAAATTAAATTGCTCCCAACTTTTTTTACCCCTCCCCTCCCGTACCCTTCTTTCTTCATCTTCCTTGTGACCAAATTAATGCATTGTGGTATAGTTATTTTCCCTGTGTTACCACTATTCAAAGCTAGAATAATTTTCTCTCTCACTCTTATGTCTTGCCTAATTGTGATTCCGAATGAAATAGGCTCAGTGCTTTGTGCCCATGAGATGAATTGACGTTGCAGTAGCAAACTAGAGCACAGTGTGACCTTCTTCGCTCAACCCCATCCTCGCGAGGGTGGCGATACTTCTCTCCCTATTCATCCCTTATCTTGCTATGTGCCTCCTCTTTATTCCATTCAGAAGATAGAGAGAGACAGAGAAGGGGAGAGGGAGAAGAATTCTCCTCCACCGGCTACACGGACAATAGCAAAGACTTAGAGATTTTTTATTATTTTTTTCTCTCGCACTTTAATAACCATAATAGCTGACAAAACCGTGCTGATTTCGCGGACGAACCTAACACAAAAGCCCGATTCTGAATAGACAGACTCATTGTATGACGAACAAGAACCGTTTGTATGAAGGGTGTATGTCTTTCTCTTCCGCTTTTGTCACAAGTTTTGGATTTCTGAAAGATTTCCTCCAGAGAGCGAGTGAGTGAGATTGTGTGGTCTCGGGTGCGGAGAGAGAAGGAGCACCTCCCGTAGTAAGCACTTTCTACACAATAACGACTATATAAGAACAGGAGCTAGACAGAAGGAGCCACTATGTGATGTGTATGGTGATGGTATGGGATCCAGTCAACCCAACCAACTCCAGCAAATACAAAGCAACTTTCCATGATTTTTTTTCTTTACATCCCCCCTTCCATCCTCCTCTTTTCTCTTTCCTCGTCGCCACCTCTTCCTTCACAGATACCGACTTCCATTTTCCTGGCGTATGTCAAACTTTTCGACAAGAAAGAATTTGGATTGAATGACTTCATAGAAAAAGAGATACTATACAAAGATTGCTTCAAGAAGTGTCTTTTGTTGTTATGATAAAGCTGTACAAAATAAATTTTTATGGTAAAATAATAGGAAGAATGTCATCGCATACCGATTGCATTTGTTATTTACACAAAATATAAAGAAATGACAATATGAACTTGAAATAATTAAATGAAATTTCTTCTTCTTCTTCTTCCTTCCAAGTATTAGGCCAAGGCCTGTTACGATCCTATAGAAAATTTTCCCTCCAGCGTTTTGATCCTTCCGGGAAATTTATCGTATAAGACTTGAAAGTCCGAATTAACGTCCATTCAATGAGTTGCTGGACAAAGATAGGCTTATTAAGTATATGAAAATAATTATATGAACGAAAAACGCTTTATGCTTATATTTTGTATCGCTGATTCACTACATAATTTTACATTTTATACATTTTTTTATGATAATCTATAGCAGTCTAATTTATTGTGGAGCTTGTTTTCAAAAGGTACTAAATCCACCCATAATAAATTTTACATGATATTAAAAAAATCACAATTGCATGTTGCTATAAAACGCGATCTTGCAAGTTTTTAGAAATTAAACTTGGAATTAATTGGCAGTTATAACCTCATGGACAGCCATGAATGTGCTTTAACCTATGACTCATCCTACTTTTTTTTATTGGTACCTTTTGAAAATAAACTCCACAGTTGTAGTCCTCAACAGAGATAAATATGAAGTATATTAGGCCTATTCCATGGATCGCAACCATATAAATATCTCTTTAATTTTATAATCTCTCTACCAAGACTGATTCCTATACTCCTACAATTTAGTAAACGGATGTCAAACTGGGATAACTTAGAGGAACAAAACATACAAAGACATTTAATTTAGCCCTACTTATTATCTATTTCTAAAAAATTATTTAAATACTGTATGACTTGCAATTTTCTTTCAGGTCCTCTGAGAGAATAGGCCTACATAAAATAAATAAATACCCTCAACTCGTGTCCAACTCGGGATCGGGTCGATGGATGAGATGAGATGAAGCCTCATATAAAGAGATCTGTGAATGACAAGGGTGCTGGCTGCCCACTCCTGACGCACCATCACGGGGGCAGATGAATGAAATGAAACGAAATGGATGAGATGGGTATGGAGAAATATTGGAATGTGGAAGGGGAATACGGGAGAAACCCCCGAGAAAACCCTGTCCAAGCTCCGTTTCGACCACCACGAAACCCACATGGAGTGACCGAGACTCGATCTCGGGACCTCAGCGGTGAGAGGGGAGCGTCTAACAGCATGCGCCACGGAGCTGACCCTCTGAGAGAATACAACCTGTGTTTAAACGAACTTAATAATAATAATAATATTAATAATAATAATAATAATAATAATAATAATAATAATAATAATAATAATAATAATAATAATAATAAAACAGCAATAAGTTAATAATAATAATAATAATAATAATAATGTTAATAATAATAATAATAATAATAATAATAATAATATGTATATTTCCTAGCGCAGTGGTTAAGGCAACACGCTACAAGCCGGAAGGTCGAGGGTTTCGAGTCCCGATGGGGTCAGGATTTTCAAATTGATCCAAATCTTCTGGCGGCACTATAGCCATGGGGGGACGACTCAGAGTACCAGAAGCTTGTTATGGGGGTAAAGGCGGCCGTTACGCAAGGCTTATAACCCGGCTGACATCAAGTGCGGATTGTCTAGAAAAAGTGGGAGCCTTAACCTCCAACCTCTTACATACACCGAGGTGAGTGTCTCCTATTAGCCTGTAAGTAACGTCACTTTGCCTTTACCTTATAGGCCTATGTATATTTGGGGACGACAATTAGGGCAAATGGAAGTCATGATACTGAAATTAATTAGAGGATAAATAAGGCCAAATCTGCAATATAAAAACTAAATTGTGTTTTATTGGATCAGAATATAAATAAAAACAAACATTTCTAATACAATAATGAGTGCAATGACATATGATGCAGAAACATGGTAATTAAAATCTAGAAAAAAAAAGTATATTACTTTCTGCAGACATGGACTTTTGGAGCCGTTTAGATGGAATATCTGGAAGAGATAAATTAATAAATAATAATAATAATAATAATAATAATAATTTATTTTAGCTGACAGAGTTAAGGCCATAAGGCCTTCTCTTCCACTCAACCAGCGAATAGTAAAATTATACAAAAATTACATACTTATTACAATTTTAAGATATTAAAATACAGACTAAACAAAATACAAAGATGATGTGATCTAATACTAGGTAATACTAACAAAAACATAGAATATAATAAAATTAAAATGATATAAAATAAAGTAAGTAGCTTCCTATATGATTATTAATGGAATGCTCTAGGCCCTATAGTTGTTATGCAGTTAATGTTTTCATTGTGTGGAACTTAAGATATCAGTTAATTTGTATTTAAATAATGATAGGGATTGACAGTCCCTGACGTGACTGGGAAGTGAGTTCCATGCTCTAGTCATAGATATTGTGTAAGATTCAGAGTACAGACAGGTCCTGTGTTGTGGTATCAAAAGTAAAGAAGAGTCTTGTGATCTTGTTCCTAAATTGTGATGAGCCGATACATTTTGAAAACGTGTTGTTAAATAAGTTGGTAAATAAATGTGTGCAGAATTTGGAATAGTAAGGTATGTGAATGTAAAGTTCTTCTGTCATTTAGGCGTAGCCATGATAAGGCCTGAAATGAAGGAGACACGTGGTCATAACGACGGAGATTGAAGATAAATCGAATGCACGCATTATGAGCACGCTGTAGTCTGTCAGATAGATCAGTTGTCAGATTAGTCAGTAATATGTCGCAGTAGTCGAAGTGTGGCATTATAAGAGTCTGTACAAGTATTTGTTTTAATTTTGTAGGAAGGAAGTTTTTAAAACTATTTAGGGAGTGAAGAATTGAGAACACTTTCTTGCAGGTATTATTCACCTGGATTTTCCAGTCTAGGTGTTGGTCCATATAGATACCCAGATTTTTTACTACTGAGCTGTAGTGGATATTTTTGTCATTTAGGAGAATGTTAGGGATATTTTCGTAATTTATAATGCTTTGGATTCGCCGATGTCCTATAATTATGCACTGTGTCTTGTCAGCATTTAGATTAAGTCCATGTTTCTTCGACCATTGGGAAATTGAGTCTAGGTCACTATTTAATTTGTCTAGTGTGTCATGTACATCGTCAGGATGGGAGTGAATGTAAATTTGCAAATCGTCAGCGTATAGGTGATGTCGACAATAGGTAAGTCTAGTGGATATATCGTTAATATAGATAGAGAACAGAAGTGGTCCTAACACTGAACCTTGTTGGACGCTACCCTTCAGTGATAGCCAGGATGAGGAAAGTTCTGCATTGGATACACATTGCTGGCGACCATGAAGATAGGATCCAAGCCAGTTAACAGCATTGTCAGAAAGATTCAGAGTGCGTAATTTTGCTATTAATATGTCAGTGTCAGCAGTGTCGAAAGCTTTGCTGAAGTCCAAGAGTGTAAATATTGTCATGTGGCCACTGTCCATTGCTTCACGCGCATCTTCGGTAACTTTAAGAAGTGAGGTTGCCGTACTACGGCCTGTCCTAAAACCTGATTGGTATGGGTCGAGTATGTTGTAATAAAGAAAATACGAACGTTCACACTTAAATTGTGGATTTCATAAAAGAGAACAAACAATTAAAATAGCTTGGTCACGTAAAAAGAATGACAGAAGACAGTTCCCCAAGAAGAATACTAGAATGAGTGTCAACCTGGTAGAAGAAGAAGAAGGGGACGGCTAAAAATAACGTGGATTGATGGTGTTTTGAGCAGCATGAGGGGAAAAAAGGATTGGACGATGGAGATTGGAATAACAGAGGGCAGATGTGAAGGGGAATGATAGTAGATTAATTGGGCGCAAGAAGATGCTGTGAAACATTGTGAAACTTGCTAAATAAAATAAATAAATAAATAAATAAATAATAATAATAATAATATTTGAGACTGTAATTAAATTGAATGAATAAAAAATAACATTATTTAAAAAGAATCTTTATGGTCCAGACAATATGGGCTGAAACTAAATGTAAACAAAACGGAAGCAATAATTATCGGACATCCAAGGCTATTACACTTCATAAACAATGGCAATATGCCGGCTGTCATATTAGATAATGAACAAATTCCTTATACCGACGTCGTTAAAAACTTGGGATTTTACTTAGATTCTAATTTAAATTGGCATGTTCAAGTAAAACAAACATCTAAAAGGATCTTCTCCATAATGCATTCCCTAAAGCGACTTAAACATTTTCTTCCTACAACTCTTAAAAGAATTTTAATCCAAACTTTAGTGATGCCGCATTTTGACTACTGTGACGTTCTACTAACTGGCATAAGTGACGGATTGTCGGACAAACTGCAGCGTGTCCATAATATGTGTATCAGATTCATATTTAATGTTCGAAAATACGTTCACATTTCTCCATTATTCCACGAATTGTTATGGCTACATCTAAAAGAGAGAAGAAAATCGTACTAATTCTCCTATTTAAGATCCTACATACCTCGATTCCCAATTATTTATCATCCCGTTTCCAGTATCTATCCTCAAACCATAACTTAAACACAAGATCACAACATAGTCTCTTACTTAATATACCGCAACATAGGACATCACATCACTCCATGCCATATACCATCTCCACTTCTCGCAACTGGAATTCCCTACCACAAGAAATAAGGGGCTGCCGGACATTGTCAAGTTTTAAAAGAAATCTAAATTTATATTTGCTCTAAACTCGACTTCATTATTATCCAGTGTAAGATATATATATTAGGCTAATTGGTGTTTCCCGTATAATGTATCATATTTATATTATTATTATTATTATTTTTATATTATTATTATTATTATTATTATTATCGTATCATTATTGTTATTACCCTATAAAATGTTGTTTGTACATGACATTTACATTGCTACATTTATTGTATCTTTAACTGTTTATAATTAGTATAGTGTATATCTATATTTGTCAAATATTTATTTGTATTTGTGCTGGTTGAGTGGAAGAGAGGGCCTTATGGCCTTAACTCTGCCAGAATAAAGTATTATTATTATTATTATTATTATTATTATTATTATTATTATTATAAAATAAGTTAGATATAGGCCTATATGTTCTATAGCCTAGATGTGAAATTATTTTATGTTTTTTAATTAGGATAATTCGTTAAAAGATTATTAGAATTATATTATTATTATTATTATTATTATTAGGCCTATTATTATTATTATTATTATTATTATTATTATTATTATTATTATTATTATTATTATTAATTAAAGGAAGACCTTGAAACTCGTGGATGCAAGAAATAATAACTGGAATGAGAATAACAGGACCGGAGAGCATGGAGTGGATAAATAGAGACGAGTGGAAAAGGAAACTTAAACTTTAGGCACATTAAAAATCTGTATATAAATAAATAAAAATTATTATTATTATTATTATTATTATTATTATTATTATTATTATTATTATTATTATTATTATTATTATATTTCTGTCTTAAAAATAATGCTAAAAATCGCGTGACATGTAGTATGTAATACTTTACAAAAGTGAATAAATATTTAAAGTTCATTCAAAGACGAGAACGCTTAACAAAACGCACATGGTGATAGGATGATCCTATAAAAATAATCTGAGAGAAGCGAATTTTGATATTTGAGGCTGAATTATTCTTGCTTAGAATTGAAGTCATTAATTAAGAAAAGTAAATTTGTCAGTACCTAATGGACATTAATAATCAATTATGTTTTATATGTGCAATAGATATACACAATATTCTATTCTGGGACTTAATTTTGATATCATCCCTATAGCAGAACTTGACGCTTTAGAACGCCATTATTCAATGCCATACAATCATAAAGCGTGCATAATAGATATTCATTCGATCGCAGTCAGTCGAACAACTATGATAGCCATGGCCAACCCTGTTAACACCCACTCCATCATCATGTATAATATAGCAGCTACAAGCAGATGAAATGCCTGTTCTGTTAATTACTCTAACTTCCTCAATTCATTGGTAACGTTACGTACAATTTGAGAATTACATTGATGCCATGTTAAGTGAATTATTACCTTTGTCTATACATTACGTAAGTGTTCCATTCAAATGATCATCACTAGAACTTAATCGAAATAAAAAAAAAATAATTTCAACTGGTATCAATTTATGTATGGATTTGACAAATATATGAATGGACAAATCAGAGGAAAATAAATGGACGTCAGATGGTTAAATCGATGGACCGGCAGAGTGATTTTTCAATGCATATTAACACTTGGCTACCTAATGAGAGAATTTTATTCACAGATTATATGGGTTTTTTATAATTTTCTATGTTTATATAATATATCGACCTTGGTAACCTAGGATTTAAGTTTCTTTCCTCCGATTCCGAGGGTTGCGTGTTCAAATCCAGTATATTGATTTTTTTTATGAAAAAATACAAGAGAAAAGTCCTCCAAGGGATACTTTAAGCCACAGGTTCATAGACTGAATATTTTCGGACTCGTAAAAAAACTCAAGTCTAAATTAGAGTGCCTGACTAAAATTTAATCGGTCTTTCCCATCCAAATAATTTCTTAGTTCCCCACTAGGTTTAGCCTATCTTTAAGGCGATGAGCTAACCGCTTGTCACCCACAGACATCTAAATTACTTGACTTAAGTAGGCCTAACTCCCATAAGGAAGCAACCTTACCCCACATGGGAATGTGTGAGTATGGATAGACATAGGCCTATATGTTTAGGCCTATATAATTTATTATTCCTGTCAATACGATTTTTATAAGTATAAAAACCACTTTGGTTGGAAGAGTCTAAGGTACACAACATACTGTTTCGAAAATTCTTCTCTGTTCGATCCGGAGGCTGTGGCTTCGTAATTCGCAACTACAAAAGTACATAATATATTGAGGTAAAATAGAAAACGTGCATTCATCAATAATCGTGACAGATAAACTTCAAATTCGCTCATTTTTATTATTAGCATTTTTCTTAATTGTTTTCGCCTTATTGCAATACTTTATAAAGCAGTAAGTAATGGCAACACTTCTGTAAATCTTAGTGGTGATCATTGCATACTTGTAGTATGTTGTTTAGCAGTATTTGTTGTATAAATCTGTAATATTGAAAGTCTCGAAATAGCAATATTTTGTGAATACGTTCTCTCTTTCTCACACGAAGTAAGTAATACCGCCCTAAAAAGATGTTCAGTAGAATTGGTTTAGAAGGTGAAATTAGGAAGTAGCTACTCGAACATCCATAAAATTCTCCAGACAGGAGCCCTTGTGATTATAACTTATTCTCAAAATCAGAGAACCTCTACAAGGCACTCGATTTCAATCAAGAGTTGATATCCAGAAAGCCCTAGATCGATCAATGAAAGAGGTATCCAGAAATGGTCCTGCAGATGGAGTGCGCCATCTTCCAACGATACTGGCAACATGTAGTTGAACTTGTCAAGGGACTATAAATGAAGTTCGTAATGTCGAAGTGACCTAACTACATTTTTTGTGATGTTATAGCAGCGTTGCCATTAATAACACTGGTCAACATGAATCTTGTCTCATGAGTACCAATAGTTGTACTTAATGCAGTTTTTTTTATCGTGTTTTCAAATAGGCTATGTATTCGGAATTTCTCCATCACCCACAGTTTTTTTTATTTCAATTTCAATTAATGGATTTAAATAATTATTTTTAATAAACATTTTTTCGTCCATTTATCCATTGTAAAATAAAACCAAATTAACTAACTCATGGAATTCTAATATGCTGGCCGATTATTCTTGGACCATCAAGAGGGGAGCTCCAGAGGCAAAATGTTGCAGAAAATCGTCATTTATTACTTTCTAGGTGAGTCCGAATGTTCGAATATTGTGTAGTTACGAATGTAGAAAATATTAGTGTTTGAAATTATAAATACCTGTCTCTTGGAAACCTTGCGTGATGGAGAAAACCCGATATCATATTTGAATTCAGGAGAAAAAATACTATCAGAATCACATATTTTTCTTTCGGAGACAAAAAAAAAGTTTAGGCCTATTTTTTGTTTCTCAGTGTTATTGAATGCCCTAGTACATAACTTGAAAATAGAGTGAATTAGACTTAATGAATTCAGTTAAAAATTATAACTAAAAATTGTACAATAATGTTGATTGCACTATTGTTGTTCATTAAAACAATGATTGAAGATAGGGCCTACGACATGATGAAATGAACTGTCCGAATATTTACTGAGGTGTGACGTCACTGATAATAATCTCGATGTTTGTTGTCCTTAATCCACTACATAGTATATTTCTAGTTATCAATAACAAAGTTTAGTGTGTGTGCTCCAATGCCACCATTGGACTTTTTGTGATTCTGGTTCTGCACAAGGTGGATAGACGACATTAATGTAGTCTATTTTCAATATATTCACTACTTCGGCAGACCACGTTACGAAGGTGATGTAGTCTGATGTGTAGAGAGAGAAAGTTTATATGCTTGTATGCTGTAAACGTATTGCATGACAGATGATGTTGAATAGGAGAGGGAAGATGTTAACCTAATGCTTTCGAAAAGCATCAAGAGAAAACCCAAGCTTCAGGTCTCCATAAACAGAAAAATCGCTTCGACACATACGTCCTCAAGATAGGCCTATATAGGCCTATTACAGAGGGGTTTAGAATTTAATCCAGGCATGTGGTGAAGAAAATAATTGGAAAAACGAAAAATTGCAAGTGTATTACACATACTGTAGTAAAAGGAAAAATCTAAGCGACAAGTGCCTCCCGGGAGGGACTTTAAGCCGTGGGTCACGAGTCTGAAAATTTTCTGGTTCGTAAAGGAACCGCAAGCCTGATTGAAAAGGCCTCTGTGCAAAATATAACCGACCTTCATCCATCCAAGTAATATCTTAGTTGCCTACTAGATGTCTCATTGAGGCACGTGCTAACCACATGTCACTCGTTGGCATCTATAGGTAAATAAGTGCAACTAAATTAGCTTGGTTAAGAAATTCCCGCTATGGAGCATCCATGTTCCTACGCGGTACGTAAGGGGTACATACACACAATAACATCCCAAATCACCAAATTAACAAGTTAAAAGAGTCAACGCGTTTTAATAGCGACGCTATCATAATCAAGACTTAATATTCACTCGTTTAACTTGTTAATTTGGTGATTTGGGATTTTATTGACTATGGGTAACATAATTTTATCACCAAGAAGATTCTAGTTATTAAATACAAAAAAAAAATCAAGTTATAGCGCTCAAAAAGGTGAAAAAATGAACCCTGAACAAATAAAATGAATAAAAACGACGAAAAAGTGCTATTTTTCGCCATTGTAACTAGGCCCTTAATCGTTGTGCAGACTTTTTTCTGTGCCTAAATTCTAGCTTTTTATGTCGACTGTCATGAAAATGTTGCGCAAAAATATCTACAACTTTCTGCACAATTCGCTGATATATAAAAATAGGTGTCTCAGTATCATGCCACCCATAGGGCTATGGTCAATATTAATCCCATAACAAATGTTCAAAGTGCTTTTTTTCTTGAAGAATTACTCTACAACTCCCACATAATCAAATGTACCCTAGAGAACAATTAAACGACTAAGAAAAATATATAGCCTATCTAAAAATCGGGTGCATCCGACCGAAATAGCACGATATTCAGAAGCCTTTTTAAGATATTTAATTGAAAACTTAGCAGACTTTTAATTAAAATGGCTTGTAGAGCAATTCTTGGTGAACCCAATCGTTATTGAGAGAATTTCAACAAATAAATGTATTAACTGAATTTCTAAATTAAGAGAGCCATCAGATGACATTAATTTTAAAAAATCTGCGGTACCATTATTGGCCAATATGGATGTATATTACTGAGATTCCTGCTTTATATTTTAGCGAATTGTTTAGAAAGTTATAGATAATTTTCATGATATACATGCTATAATTTAATTTCCGAAAAAAAGAGTCTCTATAAAGATTTTAGGCCCAATAATAGGCCTACAATCGTGAAAACCTACCAATTTTTCGTCGTTTTTAGTTTCGTTTTGGCAAATAGGCTAGTTGTGAACAGATTTTATCTGTCCAGAGCTCATTTTTGCACCTTTTAGAGTGCTGTGCCTTGAATTTTTTCTAATTAATTTTTCTTCGCAGCTGAAAAGTAAAAAAAAAGAAGGCAACTTTATGAATTTTTTTTTGCACCTAATTGCCCTCCACCGATTTTTTCCAAAACATATGTTTGAATTCCTACGATTTTACTGCTAATTATCGTTTTGAAAAATTGGGCAGAATTTTTCTAAGTGACGTTCTTATTTCTGGTCTAATTCCACTACTACCACAAACTATAATAATAATATTTGAAGAGAAAAATTATACGCTCAGACCGGGACTTGAACCCGGGACCCTTGGTTCTCTAGACCAAGTGCTCTACCAACTGAGCTACCTGAGCAAGTACCGATCTAAACGCAAATCCTTCTCTATATACATTGTAATTCCCATCCACCAAATGCTATGAAGCCATGCTTCTATCTTGCAAATGGCGGCTCCTTTATTAAGAAGACATATTTGGGAATTATACATTACAGCCAGTACGGCTTTTTCCAAGTTTTTATTATTGATTTCGTACATCTCAATGATGGATAAATCATATTTGAAGAGAAAAATTATACGCTCAGACCGGGACTTGAACCCGGGACCCTTGGTTCTCTAGACCAAGTGCTCTACCAACTGAGCTACCTGAGCAAGTACCGATCTAAAAGCAAATCCTTCTCTATATACATTGTAATTCCCATCCACCAAATGCTATGAAGCCATGCTTCTATCTTGCAAATGGCGGCTCCTTTATTAAGAAGACATATTTGGGAATTATACATTACAGCCAGTACGGCTTTTTCCAAGTTTTTATTATTGATTTCGTACATCTCAATGATGGATAAATCATATTAGCATTTGGTGGATGGGAATTACAATGTATATAGAGAAGGATTTGCGTTTAGATCGGTACTTGCTCAGGTAGCTCAGTTGGTAGAGCACTTGGTCTAGAGAACCAAGGGTCCCGGGTTCAAGTCCCGGTCTGAGCGTATAATTTTTCTCTTCAAATATGATTTATCCATCATTGAGATGTACGAAATCAATAATAAAAACTTGGAAAAAGCCGTACTGGCTGTAATGTATAATTCCCAAATATGTCTTCTTAATAAAGGAGCCGCCATTTGCAAGATAGAAGCATGGCTTCATAGCATTTGGTGGATGGGAATTACAATGTATATAGAGAAGGATTTGCGTTTAGATCGGTACTTGCTCAGGTAGCTCAGTTGGTAGAGCACTTGGTCTAGAGAACCAAGGGTCCCGGGTTCAAGTCCCGGTCTGAGCGTATAATTTTTCTCTTCAAATATGATTTATCCATCATTGAGATGTACGAAATCAATAATAAAAACTTGGAAAAAGCCGTACTGGCTGTAATGTATAATTCCCAAATATGTCTTCTTAATAAAGGAGCCGCCATTTGCAAGATAGAAGCATGGCTTCATAGCATTTGGTGGATGGGAATTACAATGTATATAGAGAAGGATTTGCGTTTAGATCGGTACTTGCTCAGGTAGCTCAGTTGGTAGAGCACTTGGTCTAGAGAACCAAGGGTCCCGGGTTCAAGTCCCGGTCTGAGCGTATAATTTTTCTCTTCAAATATGATTTATCCATCATTGAGATGTACGAAATCAATAATAAAAACTTGGAAAAAGCCGTACTGGCTGTAATGTATAATTCCCAAATATGTCTTCTTAATAAAGGAGCCGCCATTTGCAAGATAGAAGCATGGCTTCATAGCATTTGGTGGATGGGAATTACAATGTATATAGAGAAGGATTTGCGTTTAGATCGGTACTTGCTCAGGTAGCTCAGTTGGTAGAGCACTTGGTCTAGAGAACCAAGGGTCCCGGGTTCAAGTCCCGGTCTGAGCGTATAATTTTTCTCTTCAAATATGATTTATCCATCATTGAGATGTACGAAATCAATAATAATAATAATAATAATAATAATAATAATAATAATAATAATAATAATAATAATAATAATAATAATAATAATAAAAATAATAATAATAATAATAATAAATAATAATAATAATAATAAAATAATAATAATAATAATAATAATAATAATAATAATAATAATAATAATAATAATAATAATAATAATAATAATAATAATAATAATAGGAAATGTGCACTCAGGTTGAGCACTAGAGTATAGTTTAGTCTCTGCTGTAGTATGTGATAGTTTTTGTTCTTTTCACACATGTTTTGATGTAGTATTTCCTACACCTCAGTCCACATAACACACACTTGCATTCTTCGATCGGTTCGAGGAATTTCTTGTTTACACATATTTTGTTATGAAACCCATGTACTGTGAGTCGTATTGTGACGTGTCTCTGGGGGTTGCATTCTCTGGTCCATCTGTCGTCCAGCATGGCAGTTGTGGTGTAGAAATCTAAGTATATTTCCTTCTTCTTCCTATCTCTGATATCTAGGCCTATTAATTTCTGATATGGTTCTGTGGATTTTAGATAGTATTGTGATCTTATGTCCTCTATGAAGAAGGTCTCTCTCATGAGTTCGTAAGCCAAACGAGATGGCGCTGTTTTTCCTATTCTTAGTAAGATAAGATAATGGAATTTATTGCCTTTTTTTTTCAGAATAAAGAAAATGAATATCTACAGCGCCAAAACTATCACATTGCCTAACTTACCCAGCAACTTCTTCACCACAGTTATGAAGCAGGTAGAAAGAAAATCAGGCGTTATTAACATTTACCCCTTAAATTGGTGAAATGCCTTCTTCCGCCACAAGATACGTAGCCTAGTGGAGAAGACTTTTGGTGGGGTTCTTTATTTTAGGGTTATTGGTTAAGGAAAGATTGTTGGGCGCCGTGATAATGTAGGATTCCTCGTTGTTTGAGTAATTTGTGTTTGCTCGGTACTCAGGTGATGGTAAAGCTTGAGGTTATTTTCTCTGGATAAGCAATGCACATTAAACATTACAAGACACGTTGCAATTCATTAAACACTATCATCGGTGTTGATCTCAAGATAGGTGATCACTCTTTATAATGTATTATGAATACTTATTAACTCGCTATATGATATTCTAAATATTTATAAGTTTAAATATGCTTGATTTTTTCAAAAGATAGTAACTCTGAAATACTACTAGGGTCTTGTGTTGCCGGAATGTAAGTCTTAATTATTGCTGTCGGCAAGTAATTGTTCTTAACTTGTGGATGTCGGTGCGTTGCCCAGAAGAACTTGTGCATCGGAGCACTGTTGAGGAGAACTTGAGTATCGAACTAACTTGGGATCGTCTTTTCGGCTCTGAGGAAAATTAGGTTCCCCAATCAGTACCTTGTCATCAAATAACAATCATTTTGATTGGCGAGTGGCCCATTTCCTTTTATGGAGTAGGGCTTCCAGATTTATCGTTGGCTATGACGTCACTATAAGTTATTACGCCGGCTGGTAGGCCAAGGGTCTTCTAGCCTTCTAGGCCTATTGCGCTTGGAGTTTTTAAGTTATTACTATATATTGTGTAATTCGGCACAATTTTAAGTAATTTCTACTCTTTTTTATATTATCATTGAATTTTTAAATATAGAAACAAATGTAATGTTAAAGATGTATTGTCAATTTAAAGGTTAATATCATTACATTTTTCATTAAACACTGTCTTCCTCTATATCATCTTACGCTCTCTATTTTAAGCATCTAGTGATCAACTCAATGCCAGTGTCATTTCTGTGACAACACGAACATTTAATACATTAAAATACGCTGATATATATTATACAATTTATACTATAATCTTTATTATAGACCTGAAGGCCGAAGAAATGTAGAAAGGCCGAAACGACGTTGGAAGGATGACCTGTAGCATATTGTGCAGTGGAGAGGGGAACGGGCCAATAGGTCCATGTCTTGAAGAAGATGATGATGATAATTCATACTAAAAAGGTGATTACGAAAGGATGATTATGATTATCAGATGATATTTGGAGTATATTCAGGCTTTAAATTGTCTAGGCGTTTAACAAATTAGAGATGGAAATGCCATTAGAAAATCTCACATCCTAATTGAGAATCGGGCTCGGGCCAACTGCATCGGAGGTAATGGTTATGTTCCTTGCCTCTGGTCACGAGGGTCGCGAGTTCAAACTCGGCTGGAGCCAATGAGATTTTAGGAGAAAAATCCAAGGAGCAAGTCCTCCGTGAGAGAATTTAAGCCGTGGACCCCGAGTCTGAAGATTTTCAGGCTCGTACAAGAATCTTAAGCCTGAATAAAGAGGCCTCCAAGCAAAATTTACCAACCTTCGTCATCCTAGTAAGCGTAATATCTTAGTTGCCTTCTAGACGTCTCAGTGGGTCGGTGTGTTGACAGCGTACTATTCATGACATCTGTAGGGAAATAAGCGTAACTAAATTAATAGTTCTAGTAACTTCTAATAAAGGAGATGCTAAGGACCAACATTGGGCTTTTACGCCATTGTAGATGTAGAGATACATACAGTAATCTTAATACATCTAGAGTCTATAATAAGGATTAATTGATCTACTTCTTCTTCTTTTTCACTTCCTGGTTTAGGCATTAATTGCCTGTTCCGTCTTCACTAATAGATCTAAGACTATCTCTTCCGTTGACATCCGACATCTCTTCTTCCTCTCGGAAAATAATGTAAGATTGTATTTGGTAATCTACTTTCTTCCATTCTTTCTACATGTTCTTTCTACTGACTCTTGTTGTTAAATATATTTTCTTTTATGGAGTAGATCTGAAGTTCTTCACGGATATCCTCATTTCTTATCTGGTCTATTCTAGTGAAACCTTTTACTCTTAATAGGCGTAAATAATTTTTAATCAATAATAATCCGTAAATTTCTTTGGTTTTAAATATAAAAAATACCACGTTAAATAGTTATTGCTAACTTAAAACACTAGAACTAATAATTTATATTCGTTCATTAGACGAGCAACATCAAATTAAAGTATAAAGTAGATTTCTTGCGGAATACTTTTTTAATAATGTTTTAAGCGTATTGTCTCTTCGGTTATGAAGAAATTTGGTTTTATGTTCGAAAAGTAATTTAAATCTTTCTGTGATTGGAGAAGTACGAGAAACATCAAAGAAATGCCTACATTTATTTGGTCTATATTTAATAGGCCCTAAAAGAAAACGTAACTATTCTTCATTGTATTGCAAGTAGAAGGTTCGTAAAAGTGGGAATTAGATTTATGTTGTTTTATTCTTTTTAATTCTGAATAAGTGTATTGTTCTCAAAAGTGTAATCACAATACTTATTTCGAGGAGTGAGTGAAAATATAAGAAGCGAATTGAATTTCATTAATGTATTATTTGAATAAAAACATTTAACTTACTTTCGTTGCTAAGGACAACGAATGATAAATCTATTTACATGGTCTATCATATCTTATTAGAAAGAAATAATAAAACTTTTATCCAATTAGCCTATAATGATATTATATGTTGTCATGTATTTATAGATTTAATTTTTTGAACTTTTTATTCTTTACTTTATGGTTATTTATAGACGCCTCGAAGAACTTTTCATTTAATCAGATCTTTAAAAATTGTATTTACTGTGTATTTTATAACAATTTATTAGAATAGTTGGGAAGTCGGTAATGACCTGGAGACCTAAATTACATGGACACTCTATATACTAAGTAGATGAAATTTACATGGTCTAGCATAGCCTATATTATTAGAAAATAATAATAAAGCTTTTATTGGATTATAATGATGTTATATGCTTTCATTTATTTATACATTTAATTTTTAGAAAATGTTATTCTTTACTTTATGTTTATTTATAGACGCCTCGAAGAACTTTTCACTTAATCAGATCTTTAAAAATTGTATTTACTGTGTATTTTATAGCAATTTATTAGAATAGTTGAGAAGTCTGTAACGAGCTGGAGACCTAAATTACGTGGACACGCTACATGCTGAGTAGATGAAAAAATACAGGATACTTTTCATTGCTTCACTGTCTAAAGAGGGAAAAAATGAGATGTGTTGTTATCTGGGGACGAGCAATTACCCCCATTCTACCAATAGGACAGCTGAGCAGCCCATTGATTACCTTCAACCTACAGTTGCTCATTCTGCTAGGCTTAGGCTACAACAATGAAGTACTCGACCCAAATACAAAACAGGTGAAACTATGCATTGAGAGGCTTTTGTATGTAGCCATGGGAGCGATCATTTACCAAACGAATGTCGTGCCTGGGATAGGAGCTAGGCAGCAATTGTTCGCAAGCAAGCAACAGCACCGCAAGTCTGCCAACATTTGAAACACATCACACGCAGAACTGAGTCTCTATTCAATCTACTGAGGTCTGCACAGTCTATTAACGTATTACTATGTGTAATTGTCTGATACCCTAATTATGTAAGTTGTTAGGTGTTTATATATATATATATATATATATATATATATATATATATATATGCAATAACGATATTTCATAATTCCTAATTTACCTAATCTGGAATCCAACTAATAGGATACAAATTCAACACAGTCCAAAATGTCTAATTGAACTGGCAGTGAAATGCAAGATTGTGGTTACCTATTAGAACAACGTTTGGACTTTAATGTTTTCAGTAACGTAATACGCAACCTCGTATAGGTCCACTGTATTATAGTGCACATTATTGTTTGTTAAAAATGAATGGAAATGAAATTTATTTTACGACGTTATGTAGTCTATTATGATGTTCCTATTTTCGAGACATCAGGCAGCCACACACGATTCATATCGCCATTTTCTGGGCTGGGTCCAGGACCGTAAGTTGTAACATAGATTCAGTAACGTAATACGCAACCTTGTATAGGTCCACTGTATTATAGTGCACATTATTGTTTGTTAAAAATGAATGGAAATGAAATTTATTTTACGACGTTATGTAGTCTATTATGATGTTCCTATTTTCGAGACATCAGGCAGCCACACACGATTCATATCGCCATTTTCTGGGCTGGGTCCAGGACCCTAAGTTGTAACATAGATTCAGTAACGTAATACGCAACCTCGTATAGGTCCACTGTATTATAGTGCACATCATTGTTTGTTAAAAATGAATGGAAATGAAATTTATTTTACGACGTTATGTAGTCTATTATGATGTTCCTATTTTCGAGACATCAGGCAGCCACACACGATTCATATCGCCATTTTCTGGGCTGGGTCCAGGACCCTAAGTTGTAACATAGATTCAGTAACGTAATACGCAACCTTGTATAGGTCCACTGTATTATAGTGCACATTATTGTTTGTTAAAAATGAATGGTGTTGTGCCTACACTAGGGCCTAAATGCCATAATAATAAAATTCTATAAAAACAGATGAAGCATATACACAAGACACTTGTTTATTATACCAGCATATAGGGAATAAATAAGCATCTTTAATATGCTGATTGAAGTCCAAATCAAAATGTATATAAGAGTTTTATAAATAAAAAACGAGGGTAAAAATTATAATAAAATATCTTAGAAATGATTTCACATCAATATATTTTTCAATCTATGAGGACACGCTTAAGAAATCTTATATAATATCACAAACAACTTTGTTAGTTTCAACCTAACGGGACACTCTTACGAAAACTTATATAACCCAAACACATTAAGATAAGTAGAAGAAAACATCTTATACAATATGGTCCTGATAGAACTAGGAATATTACAAAAGATTGGGTAAGAAAATAGGGTTTCCATTAGTTTTGGGAATGGAGAAAGGTAGAGATGATAATATAAAAGGCGGGGTTTTTGGTAGGAAAGGCAGAACGGTCTGGAGGACCAAGAGGTCCTCCAGAGGGAGGAGGCATCTCTACATGTGTAAGATGCAATTTTTAGTATTATTATCATTCTAAAAAGTTCGTTTTTTTTTTTAATGGTCATTTTCAAACATAAAATAACTTAAATTAATGGTCAAGATATCTTAGAATAATTTTGTTAATTGTTAAAAATATGCATGATTAAACGAAGACCTAAGGGTCAAGCAAGATGAATAATAACCTAAAGTTGATTTTTATTAAATGATTTTCTCTCTCGGAGTATTAACAAAGTTTAACCTTTCGACTCAATTCAACATGGCGATTTCTGTTATTTTGTCATGATGATTTAAATATGTCTCTTTATGTTTGTTTTATTTAATAAATTATGGTAATATTTGTTTTAATGTGTTTAAATGTGAAATTCATCCTCCAAAACCAAGGCCAACCGCTCGGGCCAAAGACCACTTAAACTATAGAGATCTTTTTACGCTACGTTACGACTGGCTTAACTTCCAGTGTAACAAATGGAAATAAAATTTATTCTACGACGTTATGTAGTCTATTATGATGTTCCTGTTTTCGACACATCAGGCAGCCACACACGATTCATATCGCCATTTCTGGGCTGGGTCCAGGACCCTAAGTTGTAACATAGATTCAGAGGCGTGAGAAAGTGCAAGAATGTGCCCCCCTCCACCGGAAGACCACAATCATATATTTGAAACACATGTAGTTTGCCAGACCAGACTGTTTTTTCCTAAATGAGATGAGATGAAGGGTGGTATGAAATGAATGAGTAAATAAATTAAGATGAAATGACATTGTAGGGGAGGGAAGAGAAATTGAGAGTGTTGATGACATTCGGGAGACCAGAGAACCCGGAGAAAAACCCGAAAATCCCGGTATGGCCCACCACCAATGCATCTCCAGAACCGCCAGGTATCGAACCTGGGATAGCAGTCGGGACGCTGCACGCTAGCCACGCGTCTACCGAGACGGCACGATCACTTGCAATCCATTACAGGGAACTTCGGTATTTCACCTACATAGAGCACTGCAGAGACTGAAATTTGTATTATGAAGTGAATGACTGGTGGAGTAAGAACAGTGTCAAACTACAAATGGGGCTTAATGCAATTCGAGTTACTTTCTTAAGCAGTAATAATATTACGATATAAAATTTCACAAGAACAATATAGGCTCTAAAAAAGATGAGATATGTCAATGCATAGTAGGCCTATAGACCTATGCTTACCAATTATTCTAGATACAGAAATTTCAAGTAATAAAACAAATGTACAATCCCAGGCTTCGTGAAAAATTATCTGCGTTTTGACGACTTGTCTGATTTTAATGTAAAAGTACTAGGCCATATTTAACGTTGCTTTGAAATGCACGATTGCATCATCTTCTGTGAACACATTATTGTTTCCTATTTTTTTCTGATGCGGAAGATAGTCATGTCGAGTTTTTATATTAACCTGCTCTGCTTTATGAAGATTAGTTCTTCAATGGGACTGGAGCACCGCGACATGTGATATCTGTTGAGCTATCCCAGTGGATGAATGGAATCAAGTCTTCTCTACTGTGTTATGTGAGTTGTAGGTCGTATTCTGGATTCGGCACATCAGGTTTTCTGACATGACGATTACCGCTATTTTTGGGTTGGGCCCGAGGTCGCGAAGAGGGACTACAAAACTCCCATTGGTCCCTTCTGCCCCTTTTTAGGCTCAGAGACATGATCCAGAATCCTGGTGACCCCACTAGGTTCTCGCAATCACATATTTTCGGCACCTATGGTTGCCAACCAAACTATTTATCCTAACAAAAAATGAATTGATGAGAAATAAAGACAAGAAGGGTGAGAAGGTAGAATGGAGAGTGTTGATGGGATGAAATTCGGGAAACGGGAGAACCCCGAGAAAACCCCGAAAATGCCAGTATGGCCCACCACAAATAGCTCTCCAAAACTGCCAGGATTTCAATAGGGCCAATCGCGCGCGCTAGCCACGCATATACCGAGACGGACTAGTTGACGGATACCGGGAGGCTAGAATACATGGAACAATTAACTTTACTCCTTTTATTGTCAATATAATTTATTAATTTCTTGTTATTTAACTGAAATTTGTAATTTTAGATCTCACTTTAGGTTAATAAATCTGCCAAAGTCTCTGAATTTAACAAATTAAAAACAAATAAATAATATCTCTCTAAAATACAATTTAAGAAATATCTACATCTAAAACAAAAATATTAGCTCTGAAAAGAAAATTCGCGATAAGAATAAAAAACAATGTAATTATAGGTCAAGTTCAGAATTTTAATGATTTGGGATGTCATTTAGGCAATGGCAGAAATTTAGATAAACAAACTAAAATACAACGATTCAATTATCTACGTGGCACAATTAAGCGCACTTTATTGAATAAGACTAGAAAATAAACTATTTTGAAGTTTTACAAAGTATTGGCAGTTACATCTCTTATCTATGGATGTGAAACCGGGAAATTAACAAAGGCAGATAGTAAACAAATAGAGGCTGTAGAAATGAAGATGTTGAGAGCAATAGCAGGATACTAAAGGACCGATAAAAAGAAAAACGAAGATATAAGATCAGAACTTAATATATTTAATCTCTGTGAAAGAATAAAATATTATCAAAATGCTTATCTTCAGCACGTATTACGAATGAATGAACAGCGCATACCAAGAAGAATGTATAATTAAAAACCAAAAGGGAGAAGAATGTTGGGAAGACCATTGAAGAAATGGAAGGACCAATTCGACCTATAGGGCCTAATGAGATCGGAACAGGCCATTGGGCTTAATCCTTGTTGTTGTTGATGATGATGATGAAAAACAAATAAAATAATTTAATTAACAAGTTCATTCAGACAGTGGCATTTTTCAAACTTGTATTCTAGAAGTGCTAAATTCAATTTTTCATTTGAAGATATTTTAACTACAGGCAACAAGTGTTTTAGTAAATCATTATTTAAATTATGACTTGTGACCCTATGACACATGGAATCTGTTTCAGTGCTGCATTCACAATGCCTTCCAAAGGTCCTTGTCCGCAGCGAACTAAATCCAGTCCCATATCTCCAATATCACCTTCACTATAATCTATCTGAATAGTATTCTCACACATACGCTTAGGCCTCCTAATGCTATTTTCCAAAATTTTGAAAGCATTTCTACTATTGCGCTTTCAGCTGCATGATCTGCCAATCTCGTCCTCCTAAATTTAATAACACTGACAAAATTGAGTCTTCTTTTTTTACCACTTATTGCCATAACGGATCGGTAATTCTCAAGAATCTCACTCCATGTAGGGGCCTACTTCTTTCAAATCCCGCCTTAAAATTCCTTGTACAGAAGGTATTCTTCTATGCGTCATCCCATTATTTCTCGGTAGCTCTCTGTGTTTACGACAGAGAAACGGCCAGTTTGCTGGAAATATCCGAGAAAAAGAAGATTCAGATCGAAACATAGCCTACATAACACTAGATTAGAAGAAAATAGCCTAGTTGGTGGTTCTGCAAATTAGATATAGGCCTATTCCAACTTAAATTCTACCTCCCTTAAAAATAAAACTTTACAAGGATAATGAAAATAACTGGAATTTTAATAAATTTTATAATCTTATCATCTATACTGTAGGAACATTTTATCAGAGACCGGTTTTTACCTAGCCCAATACGTACAAAGAATTGTAGCACACAGAGGGTTTATTCTTTCATTTGCTTGTTTACGTGCATAAATTATTTCTATAACTTAAAGACATTTTTTTCCAATACAAACACCATGGAGTGACAGGCATAGAAGGTTCTTGGTCTACTATCTGACTGCTGTCCACACATCCACAAGTGTTAATTACAGAGACGGAGGATCATCGACTCAGTATGGGTGACATGTGGTCAACACATTGAATCTCCCTGATTTTCTCATCCCGAAGCCGCTATTTATAGGCTTCTCAAATTTATCATGATGCTGTAGAGGCACCAGTTCCACACTGGTCAAAATTCCATGATTTTTTTCCCCCCAATGAGTACTGGAACCAGCGCAAGTGTCATAAAGGCATGTTGCCTAAACCGCTCGAATACGGCGCAGGACTTTTAGGCAATTGATGCTATAGATAATGGAATTTATTGCCTTTTTTCAGAATAAAGAAAATATATAATTATGTATTTACATTGCGCACGGGCCTGCTTGGCCGTACGTGCATTATTTTTCCATGAATAAAAAAGTAAAACTAATCATAATATAAACAAATACCTACAAATACACCTGCATCAAAAACAATAATAGGCTACATATAGGGCCTAAGTAAAATCTATGTCGACACTACATCACAATAATACATAGGCCTATCTACATTCATCCATATTCCGTACATTAATATTTAAAAAAATGCTAGAAAACAAATTAGAAATAAAAAAGCACACACACATACACCCACACACCCCCACACATATACACACCGCACATGTAAATACAGATAATAATATGAATTTAATCATTAAACTGATTGACAATTTATTCATTTAAATGCAAACATAGGCCTACACTCTGAAGAATTTACAAGCCAATAAACATCAACGTATGTAGTTAATAAAAATGTTTGTTGAAAAGTACCACATTAATGCGAATTAACAGAAATATACCTCTAGGCATAAATTTGCATGGTTCTCGTATTCTATTGCCGCTTGCCGAAAGCTTGATCATTTTATTGACATAAGCCATTTGAATATCCTAATGGGTTTATTCACATTCCGATGCAGTTATTATTGTGTCTCTATGGAACAATGAAAACACAGCGAGGGATACAAGTTCGATGAATGCTTAGACCATATCGGCCATATTAGTGCATATTGTGTTTATTTAAAGTAGATATATAATCTATTCTATTGTACGTCCAAATAACATAAATGGAACAATGACCATTTCAAACAACTATACCATCCGACTGGAATTACATCCTGTGTTCATTGTAACTTATAGGCAATGTGTATGATAGAGCCTATACTTAATAATTCTAGAGCAGAGTATATTGTTCTTTTTAATCGCTTGTCACAACAAGATTCCTGCAGGGTATTTCTTTGGAAGTTTTCCCTTACCAGTTCTTTTCCAATGCCATTCGGATCATTTTATAAGACAAACGTTAGGAACTTTAAAGCCCAAATAATCCGAGAGTATCATATCCCCATCATAACAACCACTCATCTTCTTTATGTGAATATAAGAATAAATGGTGTGTCATCTGAAATTTCAGGAAATTGCTTCTGCTTGAGTTGACTACTTAGGTTATCCAGAGAGGATCCGCTCCCCGGCGCACTACATGCCGCAGGCGCAGGTCGTCCTTCCAACGACGTTTTGGTCTTCCTACATTTCTTCGGCCTAGAGGCCTATAATGTAGCAGCTGTTTTGATAAACGATTATTTGGCATTCTTTGTATATGTTCAAACCAATTACGTTTATTTGTGTGTATTTTCTCGTTTATATTATAGATTTGTAGTTCATCTCTGATATCTTGACTTCTCTTTTGATCTCTTAGAGATACACCTGCAACTGATCTGAGAAATCTGATTTCTATTGTCTCAATTTTATTTTTATCAGATATCGTTAAAGGCCAAGTCTCAGACCCGTATGTTAATGTTGGAACGGCTACTGTTTTGTAAAATTTTAATTGAGTTTCCCTTGTGGTCTTATTTCTCAAATATCTTCTTATTGAAACACATATCTGTTGAAATTTCCCTAATTTCTTCCAGATGTCCAAATTTTGCTGGTACGATATCATGCATCCCAGATAATTGAAACAAGTTACTTGTTCAATTATGTTTGCTCCAATTACAATTTTTGTCCTTTTATGCTGAGTTCCAATAAATGCCATTGACTTTGTTTTCTCTGTTGATATATTTAAATTATAATCGTTTATTAGTTTCCATAATTTATAAACTGATCTTTGTAGTTGATTTTCTGAGGAAGCTACAATGATCTGGTCATCTGCGAATAAAAGACAGTTCATTTTTGTACCGTTTATCATAAAATGTTCATCTAAAAAAGTTTGCCATGTACTAATGATGTCATCTAAATATATATTAAAAAGTATTGGCGAAAGAGAGCAACCTTGTCGAAGTCCATTGTTGATTTCTACGCAAGTTTCTCCAGGACCATTTCCTTTATCTATACGAATTTTTGTATTTTCGTATAAACTTCTTATAGCTTTAATTAGATGAGGTGGATATCCTTTATTATTTAGTATATCCCATAATTTAGAGCGCATAATTTTATCAAAAGCCTTCTCATAGTCGATAAACAATATGTGTGTCTCACACAGTTTCCCTTGTGGTCTTATTTCTCAAATATCTTCTTATTGAACCCCATATCTGTTGAAATTTCCCTAATTTCTTCTCCATGTCCAGAGAGGATCTTAATATATTTGGGTGAATTTCATGTTACTGATTAACAATTGCAACAAAATAGAATAACTTTTAATTTGTTTAGTCTTCAGATAGTAGAACACTACTTTTTCTCTTCAAAACATCCAAATAGTGGCCTATATAGGTTACAATCTGTTTAAACGGAAAATATGAAGCTTCTAAATCCAATACGTAAATGTAGAGCTACTAGGCCTACTTAAAATATACGGTATCATATCGGTAACTGATTAAACTGTAGACTGACATCATATTTACAGAATAAGAGTAAAATAATAATCTCTGTGAAGCTTTCAATATTATTTCAAAAAGCGTTGTGAATAGGTGTATGATACATATACCAGGAGTTATAAAATGCATATTAGGCCTATGTGTTTTAAGTTCTAATAAACTTTAGTCACTAATTATTCAAAATAAAGGTAACTAACGTAACAACTAACGCTTCGGGGTGTATTAAGAGTTTTAATTATAATAAATAACAAATCTTTCTTATCTATGAGTTTGTTCATCTTCCACAATGTTTTTGGATGTAGGCACATGAAAATAATTTTAATAGTTCTTATACTACTTTGGGAAGCATGGAACAAAATTTTAATTTTCATGTGTAAATGGCAAATTTTACGTGGAATTCACCTTTGTATAGTCATGAAGTATATAGGTGTGTCACTCACACTGCATGGCGCAACAGGCTTAGGAAGGCCATGGTAATGTGATAAATTTCTTATTTGATTGAATGTCATTAATATTTATAGTATTTGTATTCTTTATTACTTCCTTACCTATCAGTCGACTGCTGGACACATCCACATGATTCAATCACAGAGGGGAGTTATAATTCAATAATATTTAATATATTTCAAGTTTATCTATGATTTATCTTTTTAACCATACCTTTAGTTTTAGTATGATTTACTTCTTGTTTGGCTGAAACTAATCGAACCCCCTTTGATTTTGCTGTGGTGATTACCCAGCCAGCATAGAGGTAACATGCAGTCAGCATGTCTAGCCTCAAGCCGTTATAGGTGGTTTTTCAACCTGGACCACTACTTATTATAGCTACCCAAATTCCTCAACGGTCCTATACTGGACGAAATTCCATGAGAAAATGTCCTCCCTAATTGAGACTCGAATCAACTCAAGTCCCGTAACTCTGCACTAAGGTATCAAGTCGGCTACGGCGCGGGATATAGGCTATAGGCCTAGCTTATGTGATCCTGAGTTTAAAATCATCTCCTTACAGATTGTGACCCTGTAAGGCCTGGAGGATTGAGGCACTTAACATAATCTACAAAGGGAGAGGTTAAACAAGGCGAAAGAAAGAGAAATAAATTATAAATTCAGTTAGCCCATAATTTCCCACAACAGAAAAAAGAAATGCGTGGATCAGTGTTTTTTTTTTTTTGTGCTCCCATTCCTAATGCGACGAATTACAAACTCTCATAAGCATGATTTAAATTTATTTGAGAATAATCATAAAGAATAACAAAAAACAACAATTATTATGTTTAATTAGTTCGGAAAATAGAAAACTATAATAGGCCTATTCCAAATTTTAGATAGGCCTATTCCTAAAGGCGGTAAATCACTGTTAAACGATGGAGGAAAATTTAAAAAAAGAAACGAGTCATAATCTATTTGTTTCTATTTCCGATATAATCTGTAATACACAACACCCGTGCATTGCATATTACTTTTTTCTGAAAATAATAAATAATTTGTATTTGAAATATTAGTCTACAGTATTTTTGATTATTATTGTTGTTTGAAAAAAAAGTGTCATTTACAGTTGTTTTATTCAATGTCATTTCGACATTTTGTCGTTTTCTCTCCTAGCATTGGCAATTTGTAACCCGCTTTTGAGGTGAGGCGCCTTGAAGGCGGGGTTACGTTGCCCCGATGATAGTGGTACGCCAGGAGAATCCTTAATTCTATGATTAATCTAAGACGAATATGACTGATGATGATTATGATGGCCACATAATGTTCGGGGACCGTTTGGGCCTTAAAGTTTCCTGACGTTTTCTTACAGGTGAGGAAAAATCCGAAAAGGCTCACCCAGGAAACTTGTCCCGAGCGCGGATCGAACCCGGGCCCGCTGCGTGACAATACATTGACAATACATCATTCTACCTCGAAACCACAGCGGTAACTATTTTTGAATAGCGTTTAAAGTAAAATCTTAAAGAATAAACCATCGGTAAGTGCAATAATTATAAATGTTACTAATCAATTGAGTTGGTGTTTACTTGATGAAAATCCATATTTAAATTTAAATAAATATTGTTGTATTGTTGCTTAGATCAGTTGGAACACAATTCATAATTTGTTAACGTGTCTGAAGAAGGTACAGTGTACCGAAACAGCTGTCACTGAATTATATAATAAATATGAGAATCAAATAAAACTACGTTTTATTTTTATTTAATTAATAAAAGTTACTGCCTACAAATATCAAGTGAAAATCATTTTACCTTGAATACACGTTTCTTGAGATCAAGGAACATATACAGAAGACTGTGTAAAAGTAATAAATAACTTACTCACTGGCACTATCGAACCCGTAGGTTCATGGCCGCGCGGACATAGTAATAAATAACAGCTTTCTTTAATTCATTAATTTCATCGGAATCAATACTGTGTATTGTTATATAATGGAGGAAAAAATTGATAAACTTGAATGAAGATCGATGCCTAGAAGAGTAAGGGTAATGAAGTAGGCCGTGGTGAAGTGAAATAAAGTCAATTTTTATAGTATTCAATTACAATTATTGTGTTTTTAAAATTTTATCATACATATTATAGTTAAGAAGAAGCCAAGAGTGAGTTCAAATTGAGGTTGTAAAATTCAGCTAATAGATATGACAGTAGGTTATAGGTATACGAAGTCACAAATAATAAGAACAGTTAAGTCTCATAGACTGCGATGGGCAGGACATGTGGTACAAATGGGGAATGAAAGAGGTGCATGGAAGCTTCTTATAGGAAAACCAGGGGGGAAATGCCTAGTTGGTAGACTAAGAGTGAGGTGGGAGAATAACAATATCCATGATTTGAGGGAACTAGATTATACATGGGAAGATTGGAAAACATTCAGGATTGAGGTGTATAGATAGCTTATGTCCGCGCGGACATGAACCTACGGGTTTGATAGAACCAGTGAGTGAGTTAGTTACTTACATGACAATATTCTATTGACAATACGTATAGCTAAAATATTAAAAGTTCAAGGCTGTTATCTAAGGGCTTGAAGAGAGTTGTCTATTCAGATAGGTAGGTTAGGTTGATATAAGTTATCTGAATGCAGGATAATTGCTCGTAATTACACTAGTTAACAAGGTTTTTGCCAGATGCTTGAAACTGTATGTATATCAAGTTTTATGTGCTATTTACGAATATGAATATGAAAATGTTCCATCACCCTCAAATTTTTAGGAAATCACTAAAATATATCTGAAAATATGAAGAAAAAAAAAATGAAAGAATTGAAGTTAGTATAGGCTACATAAGTTATTATAATTATGATTATTATTAAATATTAACGAATTGCGGAGCTTTATTACCTTCCTTCAAGCCAGTTTGCACAACAATTTGTCCATTCTTACATGCCTGAAGATCCGTAGGGATGTGCGGTACTTTTCGAGGAAGGGAGTAGTGAAATTATTACTTTATTGCTGTAAGTGCTCGGCCGACAGGAAATGGCTGAATATGGATGAGGTGGGTTTTGAACATGAAAAGTTCAAGTTTCAGTTTGGCTATGTCTCTGAAAAGTGTTTTAAGTGATTTTTGCTTCCTACAGTTATAACTTTCACCGCAATAAAGAAAAATTATGCTGTGCTGGTGTTAATTCGCCAAATAATTTCTGTTACGTGTGTAGACAGTTTACTATTAAAAAAATCAACGTCGATCTTTAACAGAAACATTAAAAGAGGCGTATTACAGAGGATATTCATTGCCTCCCAATTCCGAAGACTTGTACATGATGATACCTTTGAAGAGAAAGTTAAATGATAGAGAGCCTGAAAGGCCTTATGTGAGGTAGTGAATGGGTTTCTGGGAAATAATAAAGCAGAAAATGAACGACAGTTGGTTGAAGAACTTCTGGAAAGTTACCAAAAACTTGGATGTAGAATGTCTCTGAAAATTAATATTCTCCATTCGCACCTGGAATTTTTCCCTGAGAATTTGGTTTCTGTCAGTGACGAGCAAGGGGAAATATTTCTTCAGGGCATTCAGAAAATGGAGCAGAGATATCAAGGTAGATGGCATCCTCAAATGATGGGCGATTATTACTGGTTTTTAGTTAGAGATAATTATATAGATATGTACAACTATCCATCGTAATTTAGTAAGCTACACCTCGGAGTTTGCTCTCATTGGGCTCCTTTACTGTATTAAGTGTATTTTAGAGGAGGAACGAGAGTGTTGGCCAGAGAATTCATTAAGTGTGGCCACGCTATCTGTATGTTAGTTCTTTTATTGCTCTATCATATAGATTTGGTTCTATTATAGTATCTAGTGCAATTAAAGGAAAATATGATTCAATAAAATCACAAAAAATAAACACAATTGTAGGATGGCATGGAGATTTCAGCCTGAGTTCTTCCAAACAGCGTCTTGAAATTCAGTGTAGATTTATTTCAAATCCATTAAATTATGATATTCAAATGAATCCACTAATTCCTTAATGATATGAAGTGCGTATTATATTTAAGCCCTAACGTTTGTGAATCTTAAATAAAGTAGAATCACCAAAATTACTATTGCAAAAGTTTGAGGCAGAAGTAGGCGTAACCAAATGATTCATACAACCCACCACGAATCAAAATAGTGAATAAAAACTCTGGTTTTAGACCTATATAAAATATAATTAGGCATATTGTGCCTTACGCCATATGGGATTAGCCATTTCAAATCATGAACTGCAATTTGGGAATTAAATCATCTTTCTTGGAATGGATAGCAAACTCTAATATTTCTGTACGAAGGATATTTTAATAATTTTTACACCTACACTGCAAATGATATCTACAAAATATAAGGGAATACACATAGATAAAAGAGAAGAGAGAACTTGAAGAGCACCATGTATTTAAGGAAATAAAAGAAGAGACCATCCGAAGCAATAGCAGCAGACAACTGATGAGAATTGGAAATGATGTCTTTATGTTAATATTCCTTCCACTTTTACATCACATAACCGAGAAAAGGGAAGTACATTGAATGTCCGTCTGTCCGTCCCTCATCATCATCCTCTAGCATGCAGTGAAGCAGCCCATTACCAACTCCCAATGAAAAGAACAAGCACATTCGCATTACAAAGGAGGAAAAGTGCTAACTGTTTTACATTATGCAAACAAAAGTTTCATATAGGCAGAGGGAACCCAGCTAGATATAAATGGATGCGCACGCAGGAAGAGTATAGGAAAGAATAAAAGAAGTACGGACGACAACAATAATAATGTGAATGCGCCATTGTTCAAGAGAGGGTGGAGGGTTTCTTTTTAACTAGGGCGCTACGCTGGTATGTATAATAATCTCTGTCTTCACGTCACATGCCCATCTATAATAGAATAGGAAATGGGGGAAATACTTGCAAAAACCACCCCACTTATTATTACAGTTTCAGGATTACAATGCTATACAAAAATTATGTATGTAGATATCGATTTAAAAATATATATAATCTGTTCCCGAAAAAAAATGAGGCTCCAAAATAAAACTCAAATTGAGACACAGTGACGGCTCTGTAATATCTAAGGCCATTAATGCCATTATTCAAAATTAGACGTCGCAGAGCTTTTTTTTTGTTTGTTAGAAGCTTATTTTTTTTTTCAAACTTGAAGATTTATTTACATGTCATAAATCTACAATACGGGCCAATGTTTTTTTCGAAGGAACCCATACTCAAATTGTATTTGCCCCCTGAACTGAGAAGGTGAGATAATAATGAGAGACCGTATTGGAATTTGCATTCGATGAAAATTTGATATTTTAAATATAAACTAAGGTCCATTATTAAGTAATTTCACAAAATGAAATATATTAATTTATTTATTGTTCAGGACGATCTATCCCATTAAGACCCATTTTTTATTTTTCGTTGAAAAAAGAGAGTCTTTAGATTTCTGGCAACATTGATCATCTAGAATAAATTAGCTTTTATTCTGTTTCAGTTTTCACAATTCTTAGGTATTTTTTGACTCTAAAGGTTTCTTTTACCATGAATAAAATACAACTTTGATTACGTCTGAAACTATTATTTAATATTTATGCAATGGTAAATTATATACACTAGTATTAAGTTTTTTAAATCAATATTGAATCCTGTCCTTATAAAGAATACTGAGCTTAAAAGAGTTATACTGGACATTTTTAAAAGATGTAAAATTTCCCTCTGTAATAAAAAAATAAAATGAATTTTACGATTTCAATGAAATTGAGAGAATATATATTGTTACCCCTACCAACCAATGTTGCTCTTAAGATGCCAATTAATAATTAGATTCCAATATGTTATTGTCTAATAGTAATTAGTTTTACACCATAACCGATGCAGTGCTCAGTTCGGCATCATGTTTTAATTGTGAAAGCATATTGGCAGAGAAATTCATTGATTGGAACAGAACGGACATTTCGAAGACAATTCAATATCAACAGTGTTCATATAAGAAAAAGAAAAGGCCTGTGTGAGTCAATATTCTGTTATGTTCGAGTATGTCTAGTGAACGCGCCAAAGAGAACCGTTGCGCCGATTGAACCAGGAGACAGACTACTCATACGCCATGTGTCAATGAACTGAAAAAGAAAACGGGCTAAGAGCAGAGTCATGAATTAAAAACCAGAGACGGAAAAGTGGACGTGTTATTGCCAAAGGTTTCAGGCTCTACTCATTGCAATCCCAGACATTCTCTCCATAATCTGCTTCACGTATGGAGCTTTCGTCCCATGAATAAAATTGTTACCCTTGTTGGAACATTGCACATATTGAGATACCTTCTAAATGTCCATTGCATTTTAATCAACGAATTTGTTCTCCAACATGTTTACACAATGTTTAACAACTGGTATGAACATGTTAAAATAATGCCTACAGATAGAATCCCCTGCTGTTATTAAAGTACAAACCAATAGAGAAGTGTTGGACGCCATTTACTAGATGGGAAGATTCATTAAGTCCCACTTGATGTGAAAACAGGTCAAAAAGGATAATTTAATGAAGTAGAAAAAGAAGAAGTAGAAATACCACTATCGATTCTTCCAGACACACAGAAATCATAAAACTCAATTTCAATTATTTTATTGCCTTCCAGAGGAAAATTTTAAGTCATTAAAATAGTTACGTTTCATAGAGAACGCTTTGTACTAGACTTAGTGTTTAAAGGTTCTAAATCTTCGATTTTTAGATGGAGTGACACGAATATCATAAGGTCCTGTGAAAGAATTTGTGTGGGCTGGAACTGTTAAAACAAATTATAATCGCGTTTAATTCACTACAAAAATAGTATATGCCTGTTTTAAATTAAATATTTAGCCTATAGGCTGAATCAACAAAATTTATAGAATACCGTAGGTTTACAAAATGTTAGGCGTACTCTTAAAAATATGAACGAGGCAGACTACGGGAATAGACACATTTAATTAATTCACAAGCCAATAACGAATCGAACTAATATGGATAGTTCTTTGGTAATTTACTTTTCAATAAATTCGAATGTTACGAGTATAAACCCATCCCAGAATGGGATACTTTTGTTTATAAAATCTAGAAAGCATACAAAATTTCATCCTAAAGATTAAGTTTTAGTTTCGGTACGACCATTAACAGTTACAAAGTAAAATGTTAAAATAAATATCTGGCAGGTGCCATCGACCTGAACTATTTTTTTTAATTTTAAAAACAATACTTGAAAATTAAAAAAAAATAGGACGGCGTCACCTGTCAGATATTTATTTCAATATTTTTCTTTGTGACTATTTAACTCAACGGAATTTTGTTACGGATGTTACCAATACTAATATCAACAGTTAGTCTTAATATGATGTTTATAAGTAAGTTAAAAAATAAAATTTAATTAAAATAATAAACTTACAAACCACAGAATTCAGTGTTATAAATTAAAATCAGGATGTTAGTTATTTTAACACTAAACTATTGAACAATTTCTGACATGGCTACAACGCCGGTTGTGAATAAGGGAGACTTTAGAAATTGTAAAATATATATATATATATATATATATATATACATAAGCCCTACATAATTAAGAAATGTTTCTTGGGTTTTCTGCGTCATGGATTCAAGGTTGGACAAGAAACATTTCTTAATCATATTTATATCCGCGAAAATCTACAATATTACATACGCCTATTTAATATAAAATTCTTCTGCACGTGTGTCTGTCACTAAACGCCTCATAAATGGACCGATTTTGATTAAATATTTTATGTGTGTCTGATTGGGTCCCTCGATGATTTAGATTCACAATTGGACCCTTTAACACCATTAGGTGTAGTGAAAATTTATAAATCGCTCTAACAGTCACATTTCTCGATGTTTCATCACAAAACTCAATATATCCTATTACAATAAACTTAGGTAGGTATTATCCAAGAATGAGCGAAATCCGACAATTAGAAGTGGAGGTTTACCGGAAAACCGATATTTAACATTGCCTAAACGACTGGACTGATTTTGATGACATGTTTTGTGTGTTTGAGTGTTTTCCTCGATGGTTAAGATTCACAATTGAACCCTCTAAAACCATTAGGTGTAGGAGTTCACCTGAAGTGAAAATTAAAAATCGCTCTAGCGGTCACAATTTTCGATTTTTCAAAACGAAATGCAGTATATCCTATTAAAATTAACCGAGGTAGGTGTTATCCAATAATAAGCAATATCTTACAATTAGAAGTGATGGTTTACCTGAACTCCGAAATGAAAAACTAACAACCGCCATGTTTGGTTCGTCTCAGCGTATACCATACAATTTAATTAACCTGTAATATTTAATTTATCATTTATTTAGACATAGCACGCCGGGTATTAGCTAATATATATATATATATATATATATATTATATATAATATGATTGCTACTAAATTAGACTTACAGCGTTGGTTTCTTGAAACACTGTTTCACCATCACTATATCGCAAAGTGAGGTTGTTAATATACTCTACATTACTGTCAAATTTAGTGAAATATTAATTGCAAATTTTAGGAAACTAATCAGGTCTCAAAAAGTTATAAGAAAACATTCGGAATTTTCATATTTAAGTTAAAAATATTTTAATTGACAAAAGCATAATTAATTGACAAAAGCATAATTAATTGGCAAAAGCATATATGATTTCTTTCAATCCGAATTACTGAAATTCGATTAACTGACTCACTATCAATCCCGGACATTCGTAGCCGCGCGAAAGTTTTTTTCTATTCTGAGCTCATATTCTAATCATTCCCTATACAATTCTCCTTCTTAAATAAAGGTTAGTTTTATTGTCACATATTGGCTTACCTACTGAGCGGCCAAGAATAGGGTAGGAGAATTAATTTAATTAGGCCTAATAAATTTACTTCTTGAATTTTTTTTTCAATAACTGTGACTATAAAACTGTTATTTGTTCTACAAATTTAGAAACATTTTTCAAAGTGTGGATAATTTATTAGGTCTGTATAGGCCGATTATATTTTAATGAGTTTATGTTTTGAATTGTTAGTCTCCATGGCACTCAGTAACTCATATATCAACGAAACGAAGGAAAAAAAAAAAAGTCACAGACTCATGCACACACCAAAAGTAACCAGAGAGTAGATAAAGTTTTGAACTTAATATTAATTCCATATGTGAACACAGTGTGCGTAGGATTAATGCGATAGCCTATTCACTGTCAGCTACGCTGGTGTTACAGTCTCTTATCAGTATCTCACTACATGTATTCCCATTGAACACTGCTGACACGTTAACTCTCCACTACAATTATCCACTTTCCACCCTTACCAATTAGTAGCATTTTTTTTTATTTTCAGTTCAATCTGCTACATATTATCTCTAGATAAGTTAATTTTTCAATTAATAACCTGTGCTAAAAATTTAACCTACTAATTTTGAGAGGATTTAATGCCATGAGCTACAATATAACACATAATACAGTATGATTCATACAAACCTGAACCATTTTAATAGGTCATAATTTCTCTCTGAAAGCTTGTAGAAATGTGAAATTTGTTTTAATGATCTCAGTGGCTCTGGGGAAATCGACAACAATCGATCACTACAACAATTGATCAATGCCATCTGTGGACTATATTGTTGATTTCGATGGAAATTACGAGCATTTTCATGGCATTGTAGACAGTCTTAGTTTGCAGTCATAATAGCAGGCAGTACTCACTTCGAGAGCGTGTTTTCATTGTGAAAACATATTGGAAGACAAATTCCTTGGCAACAACACAACTGGAATTTCGAAAAGAATTTAATGTACGGGATGTTCCAACAAAGGCAATAATTTTATCGCTAGCTGGAGACAATGGTATACTCGTTAGTGAGAGTGGAAAACATAGATCACCATTGAGTGCAGAAACTGTTAACAATGTTCGAAGAAGGCTAATGAACTCTCCAAACAAATCGTTGCGTCGATTGAGCCAGGAATTAGGCTATTCATATGGCACATATGAAGAAAACGGGATTACGACCATACAGCGTGCATATGGTGCAACAACTGAAAGAAGCAGATTATGAAAAATAAATCCGTTATTGTCGATGGTTTCAGGATTTTCTGATTCCACGTTCAGACATTCTCTCCATAACGTTGTTTGCAGATGAGGCATGGTTTCATCTGTCAGGCTACATAAACACACAAAAAGCCATATATTAGGCTGCCGTAAACCCCCATATGATCCACGAAACACCACTGCATGATGAAAAGGGTGGAGTATGGTGCGCGGTGTCAGTTCCAAGATCGTTGGTCCCATTTTCTTTGAAACGACTGTAGACACTGAAGTTTATACGGGTATCTTCAATACATTTGTGGAGCAGCTGGATGATATCGAATTGAGAGAAGGTTATTTCCAGCAAGATGGAGCAACATGTTATAGCCTACATCTAATGCATCCATGGCCCTTGTAACCAGTTTCTTTGATAATCGAATAATCTCAAGAGGTGTGTGGCCCCCTAGATCCCCTGACCTAACCTCACTGATTTTTTCTTATGGGGGTATCTAAAAAATTGAGTGTACAAGAATAGGCCTCGGACACATTATGATCTGAAGGAATCCATTCAAACTTAAATAAGCAACATTGGCGAGGATACTCTCCGAAGAACTTCACAGAATATGGTGAAATGAGTGCAAATAGGATGTATAGATGCTAGTGGAGGATACTTCCAACATTTGCTCTGAGAGGTAAACAGTGTAATGTAATCTCCCAATTGTGTGTAATGTAACCTCCCAATTGTGTATTATATTCTCCCAAAGTTGCACGTATGTCCATTTATTAGTTCAAGACTTATGGTCCCTTAAACTGGTTCAGGTTTATATGGATCGCATGTATTATTACAATCTTAGAAAAACAATTGAAATTTTATTGATTTCATACAATTAAAAGCTAAGTGGGGTAGACTAAAGGATCAATCTCAACCATCTTCGATTTAAAATTATAAATAATCCGATTAATGTAGTCGCCTTTGTTTAGCATGAAGAAGTTCATATTTCTATCTTTACTAAAAAAAAATACATAAGCGGATTTCTTCGTAATGCAAATTTCAACATTTTACAGCTCTTTTTAAATATCAATTCTCATTATGAACAAATAATATATTTTAGAACGTGGCGAATAGGAAAATGAATGTTTGATATGTAGACTGTAAATATGAACATTATTTCATAATTTACTGTTTAGGAATTAACTTTATGAGGTATTATGTATTTAAGAAAAATTGTATCACTTCCCCACATATCCTTCTTATTATTACACCGGTTTCGAGACCTAATTAGGTCCCATCCTCAGTATTTTCACGACCGTTGTTATGTCGTCTTGAAGAGTCGCTCTTCAGTAGGCCTACTTGTCATGACAGTTGTTATGTCGTCTTGAAAAGTCGCTCTTCAGTACTTGTCACGACATTTGTTATGTCGTCTTGAAGAGTCGCTCTTCAGTACTTGTCACGACAGTTGTTATGTCGTCTTGAAGAGTCGCTCTTCAGTACTTATCACGACAGTTGTTATGTCGTCTTGAAGAGTCGCTCTTCAGTACTTTCACGACAGTTGTTATGTCGTCTAGAAGAGTCGCTCTTCAGTACTTTCACGACAGTTGTTATGTCGTCTTGAAGATCTATTTAGGTCCCGAAACTGGTCTAATAAGAAGAGGGATAATGAGGTGGGGTGACACAAATTGTCTTTAAAAATATTATTTCATAAATTTGACTTTATGTAGGATTTATAAAAAATTAACAACTTGTTTTCCTGTTGTTTGTGAAAAATTAAAATTCGTTTAATACTATTAATTACTTGCTATACATATATTGAATGTATGATCTAATCCACTTTTATAATGTTTTGATTCATGTTGCTCCCACGCACCGTAACAATCTTGCATCATGCCTTCGCTCTGAGCGCAGATTCTACTCTTAACATCTTCTCATCTCTTAAAGTACGGTAGCATGTTTCGAATCCACATATGCCTGACTCGAAGAATTGCCAATTGAAGAAACTGAGGATCTTGCAAATGCATCAATTTTGCAGGAAAGTCAAAGGAAAGATATGAGGTTCCTTACAATATTTTTCCAAAATGTATGTTACTATGCTGTTGGCCGTTACGTCAATTCCAACTGGTAATGCAAGTATTTCAAACCTGCTGAAGCCTAGTTGCCATGGCAGTTAGAAGAAAAGGGGTGAGAGTACAAATTTTTCAATATGTAGAGCTACTGAGAAAAATAGGTTTAAAGATGAAGTTTTATAAAGAAATCATAGGTAACCGAAAATGATAACAATCATACTTTATTTATTCATATTGCATAGGCCTACACTTATATCCCTGTGCCACTAAATAAAATTACACTTCAAGAATGTAATCATGCACTAAACTCATTTTTGGCTCTAAAATAACATACACCCTTTTACCTCAGACCATCTCAATTAAAATATGAATTGTAAATTTAACTTACATTTTCAGGTAACTGTTAACAATGATTAAGTTATGTATCAAGTAGGCCTATTTAAAAAAAATATTTCATATGCACAAACTTTAAAAATATTAATTATATCCGACCTATACCACGTAGGCCTACATCAAATACTTGGATTGCATGGAATATTAAAACGTTCTTTATAGGCTATATTTAGTCCAAAACATAGGTCCGACTGCATCGTAATTATACTCCAGATGACCTTAGATTTATTTTTATTTTAACGTTTTTTTTGTGGGATATTAGGCTAATAAACAGAAACATAATTTAAATAAGTGTAACTTACTTTATCCACATTAAACTGTTAAATTATATGAGAAAGTTCAAGAATTTATTGTACTCTGAGTAGTTATTTTTCCAAGTATAATCTATTTCCCAAAATAGGCTACTTTCATTGAATGTTAATAAATAATAATTAGATAATTTTTACTTTATGTCTAAAATAATAATTAAGATTATTTTTACTTTATGTCTAAAATATTATAAACACTTGAACAGGCTTATTAGACCTCATAAAGTCCTGAATGTGGCTTTCTTCGGATATAAAGTAAACTCGTGAGTCTTGTGTTCTAATTTAAGGCATGTAAAAGAACTGTAATCCTGAAATAAGTGTCCTCTGACCATATTTTATAACAGGATAAATAATAATTAACGGAATTCAATAGAGATTTGTATTTAAAACTGTGTACTGTTATTTGCACCAATGTGACTATCTTAAGCTATTGACAAACAATAAGCTGCAATTCGGTTCATAAAATGGCAATTTGTCACTTAACAGGATTGCATATAAACAAAAAAATACTTTCTACGAGTCCTATTTGCGTGTTTTCAACTGACTGAACGTATTCCGGGGTTCTGGTAAAAGTGTTATCCGCTCGTCAATGGAATGAAACCAAACAATATGGTGAGTGCTACCTTAATGCAATTTCGCAATGAGTGGAAAATGGATGTGAATTCGAGCTAGACTTCTAATTCAAGTGACAAGCATTGTGGTTTAATTTTGTTTGCGGTTGAGGGTTGGTGTCAGCGGTTAGCCGAAAAGAGCTCAATCAATTTCAACTCCTGAAATCCGTACACCGCTAAAAAAAATCCACAAAACTAATATCCTAACATGGTAGCTGCTATTATCAAGAATTTCAATTGCTACAACTTTTGTTCACGTAAGATGCATGAGTTGAATATTCGCCCCATACGTAAAATATTCGCCCAAATCTATAAAAAAATAGGCCTTAAGAGACACTTTTTAACTCATAATCTTTTATCCCAAAAAATCTTATTTAGGATATTCATCAATTAAACATCTTGGAGCCGAGCGGTTAAGGTAGGAAGCCTTGGCGCAGAGCTACGGGACTTGCGCTGGTTCGAGTCTCCATGGGGGAAGAAATTTTCTCATGGTATTTCGGCCAGTATGGGACCGGTGCCCACCCAGCATCGTGAGGCAATTGGGTAGCTACAATAAGTAGCGGCTCCAGGTTGAGGAACCAGCTATAACGGCTGAGGGACTCGACATGCTAACCACATGTCACCCCTACACTGGCTGTTGATCATCTACCTCTGTGATTGATACATGTGGATGTGAAGGACCAGCAGCCGGCTGGTAAAAGGGCAACCGCTGAAAAGTGGAAAGACCCTCAATCGGATCGGATGAATACTGAAAAATTCACTTGTACTTAGCTATATAAATATTATAAATATCTATAGACTACGACACTGAACGTTATCGTGATTGCTTACTCATTATACATTTCCTTCATTAATAAAACATTTTTAAATAAATAACTAACTAATGGAAAATTCTAAAAACTTCTTATTTATTATTATTATTATTATTATTATTATTATTATTATTATTATTATTATTATTAAGGCTGTAGGCCCATTAAGAGATTATAAATGCAACTCTCAATTTGTTTCTACATTATGAACAAAACATTCAATTCACTAACATTCATGAATCGATCTAGATTTACAATAATTAGCCCAGGACTTATTTTAACTCCAAAAACTCCATGGTGTGACAGGCCTAGAAAGCCTGGCAAGCTAATACCAGCCGGCTGCTAGCCTCACATACACATGTGTTAATCACAGATGTGGACAATCATCTAGCCAGTACAGTGGTGACATTATTAGTATGTCGGGTTCCCCAGCCGTTATAGCTGGTTTTCTCAACCTGGAGGCAATGCTTATTTTAGCTACCAATTTCCTCACGAAATTCTATGAGAACATTTCTTCCCGCATTGGGACGCGAATCAGCGCAAGCCTCGTAGCTCTACACTAAGGCATCACACCTTAAAACGCTCTGGTATGACGCAGTACCTTATTTTAACTATTCTAAATATTATTTTTCAGCTTTCTCTTATATAGTATATTCCATATAGTATATTCCATATTAAATATTTATAAACTTCTAACTATAGTTAATTCACTCATGCCTACAAAATATGCGTACTCTCAATTTTATATTTAAAAATATAGGCTATTAGGCTTTTTAGAAGAAAATGTGGTGTGTGCAACTATAAAAAGGAATTTGAACAATTGATATTTAATTCTAACTCCACATGTATGGAATTGGATGATTCAATGATATACTGCAGTAAAATAGAATTACTTAGATCTACAGGCAAGTAGCTTAAGGTTTGTGCGGAGAACGCGGACAGGGCAAAGAACTATTAGGAGCGCCAAAGCAGGACCCGCATTACTGTTTTATAAATGCTCCTCTCTAACTTGATCTGATTGATTACATCACAAGGTATTTAATTATGGCGATTTATATATTTAATTCTGAAGGAATTTTGGCACATTTCGACGTGAGATTAATTTTAATTTCATGAACAAGCTAACTTAGGCTAGGCCTATATCTTAATTCTTGCATAGAAGGACTAAATAGGCCTATGTATATTTCGGTAAGAATATTGAAGTTCTAAGAGATTAACACATTTTATACTCTACAACATTTTACAAGAAGAGTCCGGAATTTCTAATTCACATAGGGCCTACAATTATGAAAATAAGTTTAATGTAGGCCTATTGGGCTTATTCAGAAGAAAGTTGTCTTCATTTATAAAATATTTGTGGTTTAGTAATTTTCTAATTGAAAGATATCTATCCTTTAAAACCATTATCAACGTAGATCTATCAATAGAGGATTTAGGCTAGTTCGGAAAAAGTAGCCTATAGGCCTACTCTAAAAAAATAAAATTAGCTTATGCAGCTTACAAAGTAAGGTATTTATAATAGGCTACCCGTATTACTGCGAAAATTACATCATCTGTAACATAATTATTAAAATTAAATTCTATTCTTATATTGAAACAGCTCGTGGTGTTGTTTTCAGAGCTTCTAACTACAGTTCATGAGGTGCTGGGTTCGATTTCCGGTCAGACCACAGGAGGTTTTTCTTGAAGTTAATTTGTGGGCGCCCATGGTTTGTAATTTAAGTTAAATTTACGTATAAGGACTTCGTTATCATTTATAGCCCATCATATTATCGTAGTAACGCACGCCTGCTTTTCAGGCCCTCTAACATTAGAAACGTGTTACAATTCCGCCAATGTTAATAGAGAATGTTAGATATGTCGTAAACAATCTTATGCCATTGGACAAAATATATTAAAACTTTGCAAGAAAAGTAGCCTATAACGCCTATATATATATTGCGAGATTGCCATAACACATCAGCCTAGCGAAGTAGGCTATATAGGCTATACATTTTACTCAGAATTAATGCACTTATATTAGGAAGTAATACAAAATCCTGGGGTTAGTTTAGCACAATTATGCAAATTGCAATGATTATTTGTGAATAGTATTGTCTGATATATGTATAACAACTTTATTATTATTTTTAAGAATATGATTATATCCTAAGAAATTATATTTGTAAACTGCAGTCCTATTATTATTGCGATGTGACGAGAAAGTCACCCAGGACTGTGGAATGAAATAAGTCGTCGTCCTTTAAACTGTCATGTAAATAACCCCTCAATTCCAGGACACGGATTTCTCAATTTCAATTACAATTAAAATAATCATCTACCTTTATCACAGAAGACGTTGAAAATGGTATTGTATCGTTACAACTTACTGACATAGGCTATTGTAAGAAAGTTCGAATTCACAATTTCACAAGAATAACTTAGCCTAATAGTAATCCGTGTAAAATTTAAACTTTCTCAAAATATGTCAGAAATCTGGACATCGTTTTCAAAATATGTGGTAAATGAAGTTGAAAACTCCGTATGCTTGAACTAAGGGGATATGTGGGCTACATGAAATTTTACCGACCGCCGCGTCGACTTGCTTTCAGACCGCCCTGTGTTCACGGTACATGGCAAAAATAATGATACTGTGTAGGCCTAAGTTGACTATAGCCTATTCCTTTTAACATTTAAAATCACATAATGGTGATATAATGATCTTAGGCCTATAGCTTCTTCAATCCTGAAATGGAATTATGGCAAATAAAATTTTATTGAATGGGGGTTTATTAGCCTACTTACTTACTTACTCACTGGCACTATCGAACCCGTAGGTTCATGGCCGCACGGACATAAGCTCTCCATACATCCCTATCCTGAGCTAATGCTTTCCAATCATTCCCTGTATAATCTACTTCCCTCAAATCATAGTTAATGTTGTTCTCCCACCTCATTCTTGGTCTACCAACTGGGCGTTTTCCTTCTTTATTAGCCTACTATTATTTCAAATAGTATTGTAATAGGCTATTTTTTTTATTTGATTGAATATAATTAACATTTATGGAATTTATATTTTTTTAGTTCTTTTATGTTTAATGAATTTTTTTAGCTCAAATTAATATTAATTTTGCGACAGGGGTAATTGTCAGAATTAAAATTTATTTGGTTTTCAATTGGACCACACATTAATCTGATATAGGCCTATAGTGACTAACTGTAACTCAAAGAATTGATCATAAGCTCCAAATTTGAGGGTCTTTCAGCGAGTCCAAAATTTATTTGGACAGTTATAATTATGATTTAGGTTACACGAGTTTTCAAATAGCAAAATAATATAGATACATTTTTAAAAAATAAGGGAAATTTGATACGGGTTGAGTATTTACTATGCATAACACAGTAGCCTAAATGTTTATTAAGTTTTACTATTTTACAGTGCTATCACATAATATTAACAGAAATAAGGTGAAAATATAAGAGCCTAAGCATTAATCACAGTTATGTAATATCATAATAAATCAATTCACATTGATATTGAGTTGTTTATATAATGAGAAAAAATTAATCTTTCTTGTATCATATAGGTTGAAAAGGGACTGAAGTCAATAAGCTTAATGTCTGATAACTTAGGCCTATAGCCCAACGTATTTAGCCTATAAGTTCTTTTTTTTTTCTTAGTTCTTTATTCAGATTGGGAGGAGAGGTTGTCATGAATACCGCAATCTGAAAAATCTATTGCGCTATCCTAGTAGCCTTTATTAAGGGTGAATGAAACAACGTCTACTCTATGGTGTTATATGAGTTGTAGATCGTCTTCCGGGTTCGGCACATCAGATTCTTCTCACATGACCCACACCGTAACATTTTCGTTGGGTCTGTGGCTGCGAAGAGACACCACAACCCTCCCGTTGGCCCCTTCTGCTCTTTTTATTACTGAGGCTCGGAGTCATAAGGCAGCACCCTGGTGCCCCCCTTCTCACTAGATCCCTGCAATAACATATTTTCAACACCTGTGGGCGCCAACCAAACTATTTTTGCTGACATTAAATCAGGTGAAGGGTGATATTAAATGAATGAATGAATGAAAAAGTCATGAAGGAGAGGAAAAGGAGAATGGAGAATGTTGGTGGGATGAAATTCAGGAAATGAGAGAACCCCAATAAAAACTCGAAAAACTCCGAAATGGCCCACCTTTTCCTATGGAACCGCGAGGATTTGAACATGGGATCCCAGTCAGTGCAATTGCGCCCACTATCTTTGCATTTACCGACATGGTTTATTTATGTTACTCAGTTAGTTTATAGGTTTTATCTTAACACGAATAATTAGCCCATTAGAAACTTTTCCTTCTGAAGTTTTTATATTTAAGAATTCATAACTAAAGTTCTGTCCATTTTTTATTGACAAGAAGTAACACATCAGCTAACTACATAATTAGGTTTCTATTTTATTCTAGGGCAGGTCTTTCTCTGCAATCATAGCATTTTTATACTATGCTTGCAGCTTTACTAGGGAATATAGGTGTGGTAGCTACCCGTTGCTTTTCCACACCGTGGATTATAATGATGTTGATGATAATGATAGCCAGATGATGTTCGGGAACCATTTGGGCCTCAAAGCTTCCTGACATTTGTCTTACATGTGAGGAAAAACCCCGAAAAAAACCTCACCCAGGAAGCTTGTCCGACCGAGAATCGAACCTGGACCCGCTGCGTGACAAGACAGCACACTACCTCGAGACCACAGCGGCGGACAATTAGGTTTTATAGGATCAAAATAATTTACTGTAGGCTATACAGACAAGAGACCTACAGCATGTCCGGTCTAAAAGTATCAAGAAATATTGTATAACTCATTACCATTATGCCCTATAACATATATTACTGTGATATAGTTTAAATAAATAGCAGACTATAGACCTACTAAATAATTTAATTTATTTTTCTATCGAATAATTTTATAATTTCTTGAGTACGGTAGCTTAGGCTAAATTTGTCATGTCATATAATAATAATAATAATAATAATAATAATAATAATAATAATAATAATAATAATAATAATAGGGAATAATAAATGTATTTATTTAAACTAGCAGTGTTAGGGTAATGCTATAAGGCCTTCTCTTCCACTCAACTAGAGAACATATTATATAGATCTATATAAGATTATAGGCCCTAATTATAATAAATAATTATACCTAAATAAATATTTGTACAAATTAAACTAAAATACTAATTGATTCAATATTATTAGAAGAGCGAAAAGTGAGAAACCATCTACTAATCAGCTGAAAGGTCAATTACAAAAAAAAAAAAAGAGAGAGAGATTTAAATATATTTTAAAGGAAACTAATGACCGGCAGTTCGTAGTGTCTTGTGATAAGAGATTATAAACTCCGGGCATTGTGGTAAGGAGATTCAAAGCCTATCAGTAGATAGCCTATGACTTATAATATGCACTTAAAAATAAATTATGTTAAATAAAAAGGTAAGCCTAAAGGTAAAATGATCCCACTACAAGCCTTACGAGGACCTTGGAATAGTAAGAGGTTAAACTCGAACTTTTCTAGAAAATCAGCACTTGATGTCAGCCATGAATTAAGGCTGCCTTTACTCCCAGGACAAGCGCCTAGTAGGCTACTGTAAGTTCCTAATCTATATTATGTATAGGAGTCCTGGTGGGGTCAGGCTTTTTAAACTGACCCAAATCTTCTAGTGGCACCAAGGCCCTGGAGTTGACTCAGCTTCTAATGGAAATGAGTAACACGCACTTGTTCTGGGGGTAAAGGCGGTGTCACGCAGGACTAAAATCAAGTAGGGACCTTAACCTCCTACAGCTCCAAGAGTATCCTATGGTCTGTAATGGGAGAACTTTGCCTTTTAATTATGTATAGAGCCTATTCTCCTCGTGAAATTTTGAAATTAAAGAAAAATAAACTAAATATCAGTTTCAGATTTTATTTAAAAAATGATATACAAATATCCATAGGCCTAATATTACACCAAGTCATAAACGTATCAAAGCCGAATAAGAGCTGACTAAATTAATATCCCCATGTCATGTAATAGATATTTTAAAAATTTAATTAGGTCTATAAGGTTTTGAAAATATGCCATTTAAGGTGAAAGTATTTAGGGTTGTAGATTATTAAACTAACTGAACAGTATTCTAAGTATATGCCTATTTATTTAGCAAGTAGGCCTACATTGAAATAACGAACTTGGTTTCAGGAGACTTATTGAATCAGATAATATTTTGTTTCATTCGTTTGCATAACTGGGAGAATCTATTGAATTTGAGTTTCCGAGATTTTTAACCAATACGTTATAGCATTACTAACTTTTATTTTTTAACAGAAACGGGCGATGATCAGCGTTTTCTCCATTCTTTTCTACTTTATATTCAAATTCATAAAGAGAAAGGAATGTAGCGAGATAAATTCATTGTGTTCTGATGTAGTAACTTCCCGTGTTACAAAGCACTCACTTTATCTGCCATTCAGAACATGAATTCTAACTAAAAGGCAGATTACATTTGTACTAGCCCAGCTGCAGGAGAAATATAATGCCCTTCATCGTAACACGTGTAGAAATTAAACCTCACTTTGATTCCAGTACAGAGGTACTTTTCCCTTTTTTCAAATTAGCCTCATCAATTTGCTATTTCCTCGGTACAAGAGGCCTAGTTGTTTTAATGAAAAAATATAGCCTACCATAAGCTGCAGAAAAGTATGACTTTCAAACATTTTAATATAGGTGTAGGCCTATAATTATTAAGTTCAATACTGTTAAAATGTTATATCTACATGGCCATAATAATTATAGCTAGGCGAATATATATATATATATATATATGTTATATTGCAGATTTTCGCGGATATAAGTATGAATAAGAAAGTTTTCTTGGGTTTTTCGCGTCTTGGATTCAAGTTCGGCCCCTGGCCACTGACTCCGACTCGAACTTATCATTCCTTGATAATGGCATGTGGGATCATGCCGAAACGTCGGAGTCAGTGGCCAGGGGCCGAACTTGAATCCAAGACGCGGAAAACCCAAGAAAACTTTCTTATTCATATATATATATATATATATATATATATATATATATATATATATATATGATACGGTTATCAAGAAATAATTATTCGGCTTTTTTGTTTATTGTATGTTGGCAATGTATGGCACAGATTAGAGGAACACTCCGAGATTTTATTTTTATTCCAACAATCTAGCCTACAACAAAGCAAGAAAATTAAAAAAAACACTCCATAATAAATTAGACCTACATAAAAATTCCATATTAATGAAGAATAAGTAGGCCCATGTCTAATGTTTCTTAAAATGTTTTTTATTAGTTTACTCTGATATTTATTTTTTTATCATTATGTTATGAATATTTTCCCTTAGGTAATATTTATTAATATGCTGAGGATAATCTGCTACTGACGATTTAAATTCACGATTGGATATATGCCTTCTGTTATTCAATTAATTATAATACATCCATGGCGCGACAGGCCCTAGAAGGCTCTTGACCTATCAGCAGCTTCCTGGCCTCACATCCACTTGTGTTAATCATAGAGGCGGACGATCATGTAGCCAATATAGGGGTGTCAAATGACAGCGTGTCGGGTCTCCCAGCCGTTATAGACGGCTTTCTCAACTTGTCGATTAATTTTAGACGGTAAAATAGATATTCGCTACATGACAATGAATGATGTTAGAACCTATTCTCATTAATAAAAATGCCTAATAAGCAAATATAACTAACAGTCTTTTAAAACTTTCTTCAGAAAAAAATAATGGCGCCTATTTTAGATTATCGAACTTGCAAATAAATTACATAATAATTTAGCAATCAGCAGCAGACGCTATTTGTAGTAGGGAATAGATACATATCGATAAGAGTGGCATTCTAACGATATTTTCAACTAGACAGTTTTTCATTGTTAAGTGCATTCTTAATGATAACACCCTGGATAACTCTTTACAGACATGTCAGAACTGTTAGACTTGTGTAAAGTGATGGCCTAGTGGATAACAGGTGGAGTAGGAAATTTGACATCAACACCTTCCCCTCACTTGAGAAGTGTATTACTAGCAATGGTGCAAGGTGATTCCTTCCTCCACATTGTAGCCAGGCTGCAAGTAGCCTGTTCATCTCTCTTTCTGATGCTACTGCTTCTGTTGTTACTACTGCTGCATTGTCCTCTCTTGCAGAATTGCGCAAGTTCCTGTTGTACTGCGTGGACCTTTCCGAGACTCTGAATAGAAGCTTCACAAAGCGCTATACATTTGAGAACAATAATCCCAACCCTCCCTTACACCCCACCATCATCCACCCACCTCCTTTCTCCTTTACGACGAGAGTAAAGAAAAGAGTTAGTTCTGATACACAGAGTGAGAGAGAGAGAGTCCTCCTCCGCCTCCTCTTGCCGCTTCTCAACCTCCTTTGCCTTTTGTCCATTTTATTCATATGCTAACTCTAGCCGCTCATTACAATAGGATCTTGTATTGTCCTCTCTTCTGTATAGTATAAGATAGCTTCTACAATGTATGGCAGGCTTCTATACTTGTTTTATAACTCCACAAGATCGGAATAGGAGGCCCGGGTGCATTGTTCTCTAGAGTCAGGGAAGGCGGTTGAGTTTGTGATGTAGGCCATGACTCAGACAGTTTCACCTCAACGCCCATTGTTGGAGGTTCTTTCTCTCTTGTTCTCCCAGTCACAATGTTGATGCTGCCCTTATTGTTCCCACAGTTTCAAAGTACACTCCAGTAGGCCCTACTTATCTCTAATAAAGAATTTCAAATATTGAAAGGTTATTTGAAAAGACTTAGTTATTAAATATTATAATAACTTATAATTATCAAAAAAATGTAATTTATCTGAATATTGGATTCCGTATAAAAATACTCTATGAGGAAAGAACAGCATTAAAGACCTATGAAATAGACCTAGGCAATCTGTTCATCTTTTAATGACAATTAGGCAATGATGTTAATTTAAGAAATGACTGAGCTCAAAGACACCTGACCATTACATTTTGATAATAAGATAAATAAATAGGCCGTATAAATCAAGAATTAAATCTCAAATCAAGCAGATTAGATATCGCAATTAATTAAGAAGCCTATTTGTTATTATAATGTATATTAAACTAGCGCACCCGACAGACGTTGTCCTGCCTGAACGTTCAATTCTCGTGTCATGATAGGACGATAAAAATATAATTTAATTTTTTTCCATAACATTCACCAATGAATAAGTTCGCAAGAAATATCCTCACTGTCTTCTGTTGTAGCTCAAGAAGCGTGCATTATGACGTCAAATTGTCGCGTGGAATATGTCGGTAATGCAGATGACTACATATCTGACATTAAAAAATCCTATAACCCGATCGCAGCGCCACCTACCGGGTCCAATTGTGAATCTAAACTATCCAGGAACCCACTCAAACACACACACACAAATATTGCATCGAAATAGGTCCAGTCGTTTAGGCAGTTTTAAATTTCGGGGTTTCAAGTAAACCTCCACTTCTAATTGTCCGATTTCTCTCTTTTTTAGATAATACCTACCTCGGTTTATTTTAATAGGATATAACTTATTGAGTTCAGCTATGAAACATCGAAAGCTGTGACCATTAGAGCGATTTTTAAATGTTCACTTCATGTGAACTCCTACACCTAATGGTTTTATAGAGTCCAATTTTGAATCTAAACTATCAAGGGACCCACTCGAATACACACAAAAATTTTCATCAAAATCAGCCCAGTCGTATAGGCATTTTTTAATTTCGGATTTCAAATAAACCTCCACTTCTAATTATCGCAATTCGCTCATTTTTGATAATACCTACCTCGGTTTATTTTAATAAGATATACTGAGTTTCGTAGTAAAACATTAAAAAATTAGACAGCTAGAGCGATTTTTAAATTTTCAGGTCAGGTGAATTCCTACGCCTAATGGTTTAAGACGGCTCAATTGTGAATCTTAACCATCTGGGATCCAATCAGATAGACACAAAAAAATCAAAATCGGTTCAGTAGTTTAGGCAGTTTTTAATTTCGGATTTCAAGTAAACCTCCACTTATAATTTCGCTCATTTTTGGATATACCTATCTCGGTTTATTTTAATGACATATAGAGCTACTGAGTTTCGTTGTGAATCGTCAATAAATGTGACCGCTAGAACGATTTTTAAATGTTAACTTCAGGTGAACTCCTACGCCTAATGGTTTCAGATGGTTAAATTGTGAATCAAAACCATCGAGGGACACAATCAGACACACACAAAAAAATTAATCAAATCGGTCCAGTCGTTTAGGAGGAGTTCAGTGAAGCATTAAGTAGGCCTATATAAAGATAAACAGTTTGTGCTTAATTTAATTTCCTTTTATAATGTTCACTTTGTTCATGAATAAAATTTTAATTCTTGTAATTCTTAACAACAGACCCAGGAGAAGAATGTGAATCCCTATGTGCTATAGACTAATATAAAATGTTTAAAGGTATTTGTAGGCCTATACCCACTTCATTCATACAGTAGTTAGCCTAGAGTAAAAGGAATCTAATCTATTTTTGGTTGTGTAACTCTCATGAAAGTAAGCGTAACTGCCCTTGTGAATTGTATGGGGTAATTAAGAGTTATGATATTCCTACCAATGGAGGACTGTATATAATGTTTTAATTTTTTTTACAATCCATTTATTCTCAATACTTTTAAAATTCATTGTAAATCAATGTTGAGGTTATGTAGCAAATTATTTAAATATTAAAATAAGTATATGGTATATCAGGCGTCCTCAATTGAAATTTTAGCTGATGACGACTGATATTTTATCAGATATTTATTTTAAGATTTTAACATTTTAAACCATTTACTGTAAGCAGAGCTTCCCAATATGGTCGATTATATTTACTGTATCGAACCACCAATTACAGAAGTGCTTTTGACAGAAAAGAACTACATACTTTTTTAATGATTTTATAGGCCTAAATGAAGTTTATAAAAACATTTAGTTTTAGATAAAATTATATAATGACTCACAACTTTGTAACAAATTATAACCATAATGTAACTTAGTTGAAATAGGGTTTATAAATATCGGATATTGAATAATAATATTAAATAATAGCCTAAGTATTAGGCTAATGGACTGATTTTAATTCAAAGTTTGTGATTTTTTGTAGATATTATGGATTTATGAAAATGAAGTGTAGATTTATTGAGGTATGGGAGATAACACGATTTATATGGTCCTATACCCTGTGATTGGACCGATCTGTATGATAGAATTTGGCCCCCTATTTTTAATTTAATATTAGTCCTCGTTCATATTACAGGAAGTAAATAAATTGTACCACAGAATTTTAACTGTTTACAAAATGACATTAGGCCTTTACAAGCAGTTTGAGAGAGAAATGTAGAGATCTGCAAAGTGAAATAAATACTCAAGATATAAGAAAAATATGTAGCCTACAATCTGACACTTTCAACTCATTGACAATAAATTAGCAGTGTAATTTATGCTATAGCCTATTCATTTCAAATACCAGGGATCATACTCCTTGAGACATGACTGTTGGTAAAGGGTTAACAATTTATTTTCCAAATTTGCATTTTTTAATTGTCTTCCATAAGATTTAGAAAAAATAATTTATGGATATCAAGGACATTAAACTAATAGTATTTTAGAAATTTGTATCTTTAATATCCTTAAGACTGAGTAAATGTGATAAGAAAAGTCCTATTATTGCAGTAAACATTAATCCTTAAGATTGAGAAAAAATATATCTTAAGGATATTAATGACACCAAATTTCGAAAATACTGTTAACCAACAGTCTTGTCTCCACAATAGTAATGTAGGTCCTGGTATAAAGTACAGTAATACTTTATTTTTATTAATGTATCACTATCAGACTATATATTTTTTTTTTCTTACAACCCAGCCATTTAACTGGATCTTCGTTTCACACTGTTTATGTAATTCCATTCAATGACTAGTTAAACTTGCGAAGTATTTTTTAAAGACATTCCAAATTTATTCAAGGGTCCTGATTTCCCACCATTGGGCCATGTTTTTTATTTCAGTATAAATTTCAACCGACTCAGTGGGTCCCACTCTCTTGTAGGGCACTTTGTAAACAATTAAAATGTATGGTGAAATTTTATATTTTGAAAGATAGATACTAAGTTTCAGGTGACCTGGTTTTCTATTTTTTTCATTCCAGTGTAACTAACTCAGTCCCATTTCTCTAGTGTTCTGCTTTTTTTACGTCTATAAAATTTATATTTTTCACATAGACCCATAAATTAGAATTTGGTAACCATAATGTTAAATTCCCGGAATCATCAGAACTAGAAAACAGAAATAAGCTTATATTAAAATAGAGAAAATTGTACATTTAACACACTTTAGAGCTAAGGCATGTAGGCTATTTACTTCATAGGCCTATGTTTAAAAGTAAAGTAAAGTGATTCCACTGCATTAAGCCTATGTAGGAGGCCCTACAGTAATAAGGTTAAGGCTCCAAACTCTCTAGACTATCAGCACTAAATGTCAACCGTGTTGTCAGCCCCCTTTGCTGCAGAACAAGCACTTGGTACTTATTTATTTAGTCTCTGAGTCATCTTCTGGGCCAGGGTGCCGTCAGAAGGTTTAGGACCTGTAGGGCCTACCATGGAGACTCGAATCCCGGGCCTTACAACTTATAGTGTATTGTCTTAACTAACTACGCTACGGCATGCCCCACTAATGCAATGTTTCTTATTCTATGTAGTTTATTCATTAAGCCTATTCCATCAATCAATCCATCCTATACTCTACAGCTCAAGTCGGGCCAATATTCCTTTTCCATTCTTCCCTGTTTTCATCCACTGTTTTCCAAGCCCTTACTCCAAAAGGTGTAGTGACGTCTGTACGTACATTGTTCTCTCATAGCCATCTCGGTCTTTCCACTGTCCTCCTACCTTCAGAGTGTGTCCTCGTTGATCGTTATTCTCACCACATGACCACCCCATTGAAGTCTTTTCAATCTAATAACATCTGAGATTTGAGGATCCCCGTCAGTTACAGATGTCTTAATTCTTCATTTATTCTGATTCTCCACATTAGCTGATTGTTAATTGAGGCGTAGATTATTCCTGAGTGTCTTTCTTTCGAATACATCTATTAATTTAGTAGTATTTTATAAAAGAGTCCAGGTTCTCTTCCATATAGGCCCTATTAGTATAGATCGTCTTACTAATGTTTGGTATTCAATAATACTTTAAAGTAATCATTTAGACTAGGCTATGTTAAATAATTTCATTCCTAAAGCCTTATATCTATATTATGAAAAAAATTAATATCCTATATTATGATTTATCCAACTTAGGGTCCTTACACAAAATTCAATTCAATTAAAATCAATTGGAAATAAAATGTTGTTTTTAATATGTTACCGACATATAGTAGGCCTACTTACAATGTAGGATAAGACCGTCTATATTGGACCACTGCTTAAATTGAACCGTTGGCACAATAGTAAGTTAACTGTAATTTGCTGCATTCTATTGATGTGAAACCGAACGTTATATTCCCATCGTTACGAATAAGAAGTTGAACAGTGTTAGTATAGTGTGTCTTGGTTTTACATAGGCCTATGAGTTTAATTTTGACAGTTACTACATCTAATTTTTTAGTTCTATATCTAGAACAATAAGCGGAAAACTTTCAGTCTGAGGTAAGTGTCATTATACATTCATAAAGATAGTTTAATAGTGATAACAATAAGGTATTCACATGCGTGTTCGTGTGATTAGTTTATGAGGTGCTCTTGAAAGATAGGGAAATGGCATATTGTTCTATTATTGAACCGGTGGTTTAGTCATATATTGGACCACTTATTAGTGTGGTCCAATATAAGAATATGAAATATAAATTAAGTTCTATTCTTTTTTTAGGGGAATTAAATTATTCCGATGAATATTCTGTTATAATACTGAATTCCATATTTATCATAACTAATGCCACGAGTGATTTCCAAATTATCGATAAATTCACGACTCACGAAGTGAGGAGTGAATTTATCTAGAGAATTTGGAAATCAAGAGTGGCATTTGTTAGGACTATTTAACGAATAAAATTAAGCTGTTTACTCACAAATCATTATTTAACTATAGTTATTTTAAAATATTTATATATTTAATGTAAACGGCGATGTTTGAAAACAAATGAGAAACGATAGGTACGCTTCTACTGCTTCTTTTGTTTATCACTGCAACCAGATCATACTATTTATTGCCAAAGGAACGCAATATTGTAAGAATGCTCTCTAGTGGAGAAAAAATGAAACACATCAATCTGTATATTAATTCATTTTTGATGTCGTATGATGTAAATATGACAATTATATTTTTCTCGATTATTACCTGGGAAAAAATACATTTAAGAAAGTGCAAACAGTGGTTTCTTTTTTTGGTGGTATAATCAATTGCTACAAATGTTGACATGTAAGCACTATTATATACAATCTGGTAGCCGTATTTGTTATAGGCTCAGTCACTGCAAAATAACGGTCAGACCTGTTCAGAATATTAAAAAGGAGGAGCTTTGTTTAATATATGATAATCCTAACACTGATAAATATTTCGTGAAACACGACTCTGATTGGTTGTAAAACAGAAATCATTGAAACGTGATTGGTCATTGACTCCCATTTGGGGCATGAGTTAAATAGTCATCTCAATTAATTTTGACGTTTCTTCTTACAGGATGTCGAGTAGGGCCTACAGATAATATGGTGCCTCGGAGGAAAAAATGATTTGCACAATATCCATACAAATAATATTGATGCTATTATCTTGGCAAGAGGGAAAGGAATAATAATGCTCTCTCTTCCAGTACACGCCAGTCATCACCTTGTTTTGTGTAGGCCCTACTACAACAGAGCTTGTGATACTTTGATGCGTGAACTTCCAATTAAGTCTATTTCTCAATTTCAGATTAATAATTTCCTAGAAAATTCCTACAGACAAGGTGCAACTCTGGCCAAAGCGGTAAACGTTTTCCCAAGAACTGGTATTTGGCCAGTTAACAGAAATATATTTGAAGATAGCGCCTTTGCTGTAGCAGATCTGGAGGATGCTGACCAAGACAGCGCTTTTCATGAAAATGAGAGGGCTAAAATCTCTTTACCCAGCAGCAGCTCTAAATCTCAACTCTTGATCCACCACCAAAAACAACACTTCCACCAAAATGAGAGTGCTACTACTTCTGCAGAAGTAGACCTATAGCTTCAATTATCACATAGGCCCTACTTATCAGCACAGTATTCCCTATCATAAGTAATGCCACGAGGGATTTATCTAGATAATTTAGAAATCAAGTGTGGCATTTGTTAGGACTATTTAACGAATGAAATTAAGCTGTTTATTCACAAATCATTATTTAAATATAGGGTATTTTAAAATATTTATATATTTAATGTAAACGGCTATGTTTGAAAACAAATTAGAAAACGTTTATTATGTTTCATTTGTTAATTACTGCAACCAGATCATATTATTTATTGCCAAAGGATCGCGATATTATAAGAATGCACCCTAGTGGAGAAAAAATGGAACACGCCAAACTGTTTATAACCAACATTATAGGTTACTTATTAATTTCTGATGTCCTGTGATGTAAATATGATAATTATATTTTTTTCTGGAACGTAAATACCTGGGAAATAAAACGTTTAAGAAAGTGCAAACAGTGTTTTTTTTTGTATAATCAATTGCTACAAATGTTTTTCTATTATATCCCACAAGCAGTATCCGCTTACATTCCCTACACTATAGGCCTATAAACAATCTGGGAGCCACTTGAATTCTAGCATTCTTACATCTTAATATATAAATTGTTATATTCAACGTATTTCTTAGAGAGTCAGTCACTGCAAAATAATGCTCTGACCTATTCAGAATGTTAAAAAGGAGGAACTTTCTTTAATATGAAAACATTAAATTTATAAAATAGAGGTGAAACACGACTGTGATTGGTTGTTAATCAATATTCATTGAAATGTGATTGGCATGAGTTAAATAGTCAAGATAAGAGAATTACACTACCTAAAAACTATGTTAAAGTGCAAACAACATCACCGATATGCTACCTAAAATAACTGAAAGCAAAAAAAAAAAAAAAAAAAAAACAAATGGAAGACTGCTGATTCAACAGTTTTGACCCTACAAAAAAGGATTTAGAGAAGGCCACAAAAAAGAGCTTTGTCAATTCAGAGAATATCAAAGAATAGTTAAGGTGCTTGATTTTGCAATCTATGTCGAATGCATGATATGAGAGACATGATTTAATGTATGAAGTATAAGGAGTGGGCGCACCAAGATTATGCAAAAGTTGGACCTAAGAAAAAGAAGTAAGTTTACAATATTGTGATGGCTACAATTAATAGCCTATATATCCTGTAGGTAATTTATACTTTCTCCCTTTGTTTCAACCCTGGTCCAATTTAGGAAGCTTATGGTCCAATATAGGAAAGTCCATTACTAAATTGAACCAATGCAGATATTTCAGGAAATGTCATTTGTGTTATTTACATAATAAATTAAAAATTATGTGCAAGAATCAATAGCTAATTAATGCGCTCGTAAAAAACTCGTTTTTTAAATTTATTTTCTCTCACATTTCGTGTCTATGGTCTAATGTTTTTATGGGGTCCAATATGGGCAGTCATACTCTAAATACCGGTTTTGTTTTAATTTGATGTTTTTTATGCTTGTACACTGAAACTCGACTTTAACATTGTGTAACGGTTACCGTGTAGCTTTCTCATTGGTCCCAGGTTCAATATTTGGGACATCATCCAACATAATAAATTAGTCCACTATATGAATGGGATTCACTGAAGTTCTAAAAAAAACTTAACGGTAACCTGAAACGATAATAATGAAATGTTACGAAAACTAAATTAGGATTGAGATATTGTCTCACGATAACCTAGCGACGGTCTTCTACTACACTCAGATTCAACCCAGGAAGTTACTGTGTGTTTGGAATAGAGAACTGGGTTGCCATTTTAACAGCACTTTCTTGAGAGAAATCCTTATATAAAACTGAAGATTGCAACACAGCAGGTACATAGTTGTAAGTTGTAGCCGTCCAAGCCATCCCCTCTTAAAGAAAAAACAGTTACCACTTGTCACTGAGCTCGTGAGGATCTATATTATCCTGTGTGAAAGTGTCGACTCTCATTTTTACTATAAAATTAGTTTGCATACGTAAAAGAAAAACTATGTTTTTTAAATGATAGTACATAGATTTGGAAAAAGTAGGCCTACTGCTAACCTTGCCGCCCCACCCCTCCTTAACAAACAAATACCGTTATTATGAGTTTGGCAACATCGACCCTCTGTAAGTAGGGACACTAGCATAGACCATAACGTCTGTAGTAACTTCCTGGGTTGAATTAGAGTGTAGCCAGTGGTAATCACTTAATTGGTCATAGCTTTTCGAAGTTAATTTAATTCATCTTTCGACTGTAACCTCAAATTCATTTTTTTTTCTCTAAACATAGCCTACCTCATGAGATAACGCTCAGCAAAAAGTTACATTACAATTTGAGTGTAAATATCTTATAGACTAGTAAGAACATTACCGTAAGTAATGCCACGAGTGATTTCCAAATTATCGATAAATTCACGACTCACGAAGTGAGCAGTGAATTTATCTAGAGAATTTGGAAATCAAGAGGCATTTGTTAGGACTATTTAACGGATAAAATTAAGCGGTTTACTCACAAATCATTATTTAACTATAGTTATTTTAAAATATTTATATAGCCTATTTAATGTAAACGGCGATGTTTGAAAACAAATGAGAAACGATTGGTACGCTTCATCTGCTTCTTTTGTTTATCACTGCAACCAGATCATACTATTTATTGCCAAAGGAACGCAATATTGTAAGAATGCTCTCTAGTGAAGAAAAAATGAAACATCAAACTGTATATTAATACATTTCTGATGTCGTATGATGTAAATATGACAATTATATTTTTCTTGATTATTACCTGGGAAAAAATACATTTAAGAAAGTGCAAACAGCGGTTTCTTTTTTTGGTGGTATAATAAATTGCTACAAATGTTTTATATTAACTCCTGCAAGCGCTGTGTGTTGACATCTATGCACTATATATACACTCTGGTAGCCGTATTTCTTACAGGCTCAGTCACTGCAAAATAATGGTCAGACCTGTTCAGAATGTTAAAAAGGAGGAGCTTTCTTTAATATGGTAAATTTAACACTGATAAATATTTCGTGAAACACGACTCTGATTGGTTGTAAAACAGAAATCATTGAAACGTGATTGGTCATTGACTCCCAATTGGGGGATGAGTTAAATAGTCATAAGTATGCCAGGAGTGATTTCCAATTTATCTAGATAATTTGGAAATCAAGAGTGGCATTTGTTAGGACTATTTAACGAATAAAATGAAGCTGTTTACTCACAAATCATTGTTTAACTATAGTTATTTTAAAATATTTATACATTTAATGTAAACGGCGATGTTGGAAAACAAATCAGAAATGTGAGGTTATGTTCATTCACTGCTGCTTGATCATATTATTTATTGCCAAATAAGTTCGCAATATTGTAAAAGCGCACCCAAGTGGAGAAATGATGAAACACATCAAACTATACATCATAATCAACATTACGGGTTATTCATTTATTTTTTTTAGTAAACAACTCAGTAAAATCAAGGAATCTTTTCATTATTTGCTATATTCAATGTATTTGTTGGAGAAAAATAATGCTTTGACTTGTTCAGAACATTAAAAAGAAGGAGCTTTCTTTATCACAAAAGCAGGAGCTGATAAAGAGAAATCGATAAAGAGCGAGGTGAAACACGACTGTCATTGGTTGTAAAACAACATTCATCGAAACGTGATTCGTCACCGACTAGCATTTGTGGCATGAGTTAAATAGTCAGTACAAACATGTATGAAATAAAATGCCTACCGGCGAAATAGCCTATTAAATGTAGCCAAGAATAAGTTTATGTAATCTTAACTATAGTCTGCTTAATAAAAATAAACAACGAATAAAAAATCCACCGCGCGACAGACCTAGAAGACCCTTGACCAGCTATTCAGCTACTGTCCTCACATCCACATGTGCTAATTACAGAAGTAGACGAATATCCAGCCAGTGTATGAGTGACAAATGATCAGTATGTTGGGAACCCCCAGTAGTTAGGCTATAAATCGGTTTTCTCAATCTGGTGCCGCTACTTATTGTAGCTACCCAAATTCCTCACGGGGTTGGGTGAGCGCCGCTGTCATACTGGCTGACATTCCATGAGAAATTGTCTTTCCTCGTGGAGAATCGAACCAGCGCAATTTGCGTAGCTTTACGTCAAGGCAACTTGCCTGAACCACTCGGCTACAGCGGGGCACACAACGAATAAAAAACTAGGCTATATATTTGTTTTGTATTGTAAGCCTATATTTTCCCTTTACAGAGATTTAGGCGCTCTCCCCCTACAAGGAAGAATTTGAACCATACTAATTTAGTTACACTTGTTTTCGTATAGATGTCATTTTGAGTGGTCCGTGGTCAGCGTTCCGCCTCATACTGACATCTAGGAAACCAAGGTAGTAGGCTACTAGGACGGGAAAATTCGGTAAATTTTGCTTAGAGGCCTTTTCATTCAGGCTTAAGGATTTTTTACGAGTCTGAAAATCTTCAGACTCGGGACCCACGGCTTAAAGTCTCTCCCGGAGGACTTGCTCCTTGGATTTTTCCGTCCTAAAAAATCCATCGACCCCGGGCGGGTTTGAACCCGCGACCCTCGGGACCAGAGGCAAGGAGCATATAATATTTAATAAATAATGAAACAGCGTTAGTTTTATATTTAATGTTGAAATAAGCTGTCACATAATGCATAGGCTATATGAACAGAATTCAAGTCATCTTGAAGGGACCTGCTACATCAACATCCCTCCTGAATGAACTGTAGAAGGACGGTAGCGCACAAATTTTCATTCGCATGGTTTCTTTCTGGTTACCCCTCACAGGAAGGCTGTCACAATGTTGATACTGCCTTTCTGATGACGGACATGAGAGTGTTATTGTTGCTTCTATACACCAATAGGCACGCTCTTATTGTCATTGCCAACCCTCCCCTCCCTCCTCTTTTATATTATCTAGGTGCAGTGTAACAATAGGCCCCACTCTGAGGTATTGTCTGTTCTTCACCCATAACCACAGCACCTGTCTCCTTTCTGTAAAAGAAGACATGACAAGTCTTACAAGGTTACTAATGTATTGTGTGTGGAAACATTTACACTACGCGGCAAGCAAAAGTATACAACTTCACGAACTCGAGCCACAAAAAGTCGATGTGAGGATTCGTACAGTAGTTTTGAACAATACCTGAATTGACAAAAGGAAACAATAAGAAACTCCCTGAGTGAGAAAAGCAAGATTCATCATATAACCCATGACAAAGAGAACTTCATTTTATTTTCAATTCTATTCTTATAAATGAAACACAGTAAAAAAAGATTTTTAATAATTACAATTTCCTTCATTATTCGGTTTGAACTTATAATGAGTCGATTGTGAAGAGATGTAAAAAACAAACTTGTGACAGAAACATGTATATCTAATTAATTCACTGGCACTATAGACCCGGAGGTTCATGGCCGCGCGGATATAAAACTCTTCATACATTCCTAAACTGAACTAATGTTTTCCAATCATTCCCTGTATAACATATCAAGCAAATTAAAGCAATAAAGCTTATTAAGATTTCAATATTTTGGAAAGAAAATCGGCTATTCTATGTCACCGTGCAACCTGTGAATATCGGATCTGAGAACAAGTGACTCCTAGCGTCACGTTGGCCAATGTTATAACAAATGTTTCGACTATGACCAATTGCCAACATGTTTATTCGTATATAAGGGGATTCTATCGCAGGAGTCCACCTACATTATTGGACAAAAAATGGGCGAGTTAGTAGGCCTACACCAGATTAGATTAGCATTTACTTGTTTATTAGCTGGTTTTGTGATAAGTTGGCTACACTGTCAGAGCAATGATTAATAGGCCTACATATATGACATTGTAAAGATTGTGATTTTAGGTTACTTTGAGCTCAACTTCTCGCTTCATTTTAAGGCATGTCTCACTTTTTTTTTGTTTTTTGTGAAATCAATATAGGCTATAGGCCTATTTCCCTCTGGTAATTATTCACATTACTGCAACAATAAATTGTGTGTTCTTACGTTTTTTTTTATTTGAATTTACTGTATAATACTGTGGTTCAAACAGCTTGAAGCTATGTTCTCAGAATCACTTCGGGGTCATCAAATATAAAGTTACAGTTCATGTCGGAGGTCCCAATTTGTTAAAATATTATTTCTCATAAATAATGCCACGAGTGATTTCCAAATTATCGATAAATTTGCGTGTCCCGAAGTGACAAGTTAATTTATCTAGAGGATTTGGAAATCAAGAGTGGCATTTGTTATGACTAAGTTATGCAACGAACAAAATTAAGCTGTTTACTCACAAATCATAATTTAAATATCCATCCATCCATAGTAATTCTGCCCGAAGGCAGGTCCTTCACTGCAATCATAGCATTTTTATGCTAGGGAATTGTTAAGCTGTGGTAGCTTCCCGTTGCTTTCCATGCCACTGAAGGACGATGATGATGATAATGATAAGGCTGATGATGATGCCCATATGATTTCGGGGACCGTTTGGGCCTTAAAGTTTTCCTGACATTTGTCTTACAGGTGAGAAAAAAACCGATAAAAACCTCACCCAAAAAAACAGCCCCGACCGGGGATCGAACCCGGGCCCGCTGTGTGACAAGGCAGCACGCTACCGCGAGACCACAGCGGTGGACTTATTTAAATATAGAACTTTTAAAATATTTATAGCCTATATTTAATGTAAACGGCGCTGTTTGAAAACAAATGAGAAATGTTTAGTTACGTTTCATTTGTTCATCCACTGCAACTAGATCTTATTATTTATTGCCAAATAGGATCGCAATATTGTAGGAATGCACCCTAGTGGAGAAAAAATTAAACACATCAAACTGTATATTATAGCCAACATTAAGTTATATGCAAAGATAGAAGCTATGGTTTCAAGCATTTGGCGCGAGGGAATTACAATTACGTACATAAGAGAAAAATTTGCGTCTAGATCGTAACTCGCCTCGGTAGCTCAGTTGGTAGAGCACTTGGCCCGGAAAGCCAAGGGTCCCGGGTTCGAGTCCCGGTCTAGGCGAAAATTTTTCTCTTCAAATATAATTAAGTTATAGGTTATTAATTAATTTTTTTAGGAAACAACTCAGGAAAATCATTATTTATAAACACAATTATTGAACACATCATTATCAAATAGGCCTATGTAGTTCGAAGTGATCTCTCAATTATTTGCTATATTCAACATATTTGTTCGAAAGATAGTGACTGCAAAATAATGCTCTGACCTGTTCAGGATATTAAAAGGAGGAGCTTTCTTTATTTTGGTAAATAGAATTCGATAAATATCGATGTGAAAGACGACTGTATTTGATTGTAAAACAAAATTCATTGAAACGTGATTGGTCATTGACTCCCATTTAGAGCATGAGTTAAATAATTCTAAATAAAGGCTAGGCCTATATATGAATAGAATCGAACACTAATCTACCTTCCCCAATCATGTTTAATATGTGTTCTTCCTCCTTATTCTTGGCCTAGGCCTACCTACTGAACTCTTTCTCTCTGGTTTTCTTTCAAGTTACCATCGCGCTCTTTCATTTCACATTCATGCCACATATCCTACCAATCCAAATCTACGAGACTTAAATATTCTTAGTAAAGTATATTTTTTAAAATGATCGTGTAGCACACTATTATTCAATTTTCTCCATTCACTTGTCCATTCATTTCTCGTTAGATTAAACATTTTCCTAAGCATTTTTTCTTAAATACTCAAACAGCCTATTCCTCTCTTAAAAATTATATTTCTGATTTTAATTTTCTCACGTTACAATTTTTTGCATTTATTATGAGCAACATAGGCCTATTTCACTTTCATAACATAGGTTAGGCCTACATGATTTTTTTTATATATCTTAAGACTTGCAGTCTATATTAATTCATAAATAATTCCTGAAAAATCACTATTTTGGTACACTTTCCTCAAGATCTACTTGCGTTAGGGATACGAATATCTCAGAATATGTGTTCATTGTAAGTAAAGTTACACTTTCTATGGCCAAGCTCTTGTAGCAAAATTACTAACATTTTTCTTAAAAAAATATATTTTCATAAATAGTTAAATTAAGTTAAAATTCAATCATTTTCTGTATTCAACACATTATAAGTTCAAAATATTACAAGTCCTCCTAAACAACTGGATCGATTTTGATGAAATTTTGTAGGCCTATGTGTGTCTGATTGGCTCCCTCGATGGTTTACATTCATAATTTGACCCTCTAAAACTAGAGTAAGTTAATACCATAGGATTAGGTCGAAACTAATTACATTATTGTTTCTAATTCTGGTGAGATAGATTGTTTACACAATACTTTTTGAATGCAACTCAACCATTAGGTGTAGGAGTTCACCTGAAGTGAAAATTTAAAAATTGCTATAACGGCCACATTTTTCGATGTTTCACAACGGAATTTCAGTAGGTAGGCCTATATCGTTTCAAAATAAACCGAGGTAGGTATTATAAAAAATGAGCGAAATCCGAAAATTAGAAGTGGAGGTTTGCTTAAAACCCGAAATTAAAAACTGCCTAAACGACTGGACCGATTTTGATGAATTTTTTGTTGTGTGTGTTTGAGTGGGTCTCTGGATGGTTTAGATTCACAATTTGACTCGGTAGGAGACGCCGCGATCGAGCTACAGGATTTTTTATGTCAGATGTGTAGTCAACTCCAATACCGACATATTCTGCGCGACAACAATGTGACGTCATCATGCATGCTTGTTGAGCCACAATAGATGGCAGTGAGGAGTTTTCTTGAAAACTTATTAATTAGTGAATTTTACTGTAAAAAAGTAACTTAGGCTATATTTTTATCGTCCGGCCATGACACGAGAATTGAACGTTCGGGTAGGACAACGTCTGCCGGGTCCGCTAGTGTAGGCCTATACATAGTTGAGAAAAGTTAGTCAAACTTAAGTTATTTAAACATTGAATTAGACGGAATGGTTTAACATATCTAAAATAAATGCACATGTTTTAAGGGCAAATATGTCCTTAATTAATACAAAATATTTATGAATGTTAGAATTTAGAATCAGAGATATGATTTTCGATAAATTAGAGAAATACTTTTTACACCCTTTTCAGAGCTGAATAGTCTTATTAGTATACCTAAGTAAATCCTCTTCCTTATGCCTATCTTTACTCAAACAAAACTTTTTTTCAACGCGAATATTGATCAAATTTTACATTAGATATTACAGAATTTTCGTTGAATTGTTATGTATGTTACTTGAATACAGAAAATGTTAAAAACTAAAACGATCTCACAACAGGGTTTTCCTTTGAAAGAGGCAGTTGGGTTAGCTAGGAGGCAAGGCTACCACCTTCCTAAGCTTCCCCCTCCCACTAATTTGTCAGAACCGCGTGAGGGCTTGAATTTGACCTGCCTGAAACATACTGCCTGATACTCATCTTCATTAGAGGATTGGGCCCTAACCCCGCAGGACCAACGTACCCCCTAGAACGTTTAGGGAAATTTAAAAATATTGACCCTACCTGGAATAGAATAATACGAAACTGTTCTAATTAGGGCGTATTGCCTAACCCAATTAACTTAGGCCTATAGTTATGCTACGACAGCGTGCGTACTGCGTAGGTGTAAAGCAAGCTGGGTTGAGTCGACAGCGGGTGGTATAGTGGTTTATGTCCCTTGTATTTAGTCCCCAGAGAATCGCGGATTCAGCACCCCCCTGGCCCGGAGTCCACTGATTTAAGATCGAAAAATCCAAGGAACAGGTCCTCCGAGAGGAACTTTATGTTGTGAGTCATTAGTCTGAAGGTTTTCAGGCTCCTAAAAGAAACTTAAGTCTGAAGTAAGAAGTCTCTAAGCAAAATTTACCGATTTTCATCATCCTAGTAATACCTTAATTTCTTACTAGATGGGTTGGAATGCTGACCACATGCCACTGATACAATCTGTAGGGAAATAAGTGTAATTAAGTTACCTTTGTCTACAAACTCCTAACAAAGAAAACGCTATGGCTAGACTCAAGGACCTTAAATCCGATAAGTAAGTTAGGATGACTATTTAACTCATGCCCCAAATGGGAGTCAATGACCAATCACGTTTCAATGAATTTTGTTTTACAACCAAATCACAGCCGTGTTTCACCTCGATATTTATCAACTTAAGGTTATCATATTAAAGAAAAAAAATTGTTACAATTAATTATACCACAATAAAAATAAACCACTGTTTGCACTTTCTTAAACGTATTATTTCCCAGGTATTAATGTTCCAGAAAAATATTATTGACATATTTACATCATAGGACATTAGAAATTAATTAATAACCTAGGCCTATATGTTCGTTATAATTTGATGTGTTTCATTTTTTCTCCATTAGGGTGCATTCTTAAAATATTTATTTTGCAATAAATAATATGATCTGGTTGCAGTGGATGAACAAATGAAACATAACAAACATTTCTCATTTGTTTTCAAACATCGCCGTTTACATTAAATAGGTCCCTATATAAATATTTTTAAATAACCAATATTTAAATAATGATTTGTGAGTAAACAGTTTAATTTTATCCTTTAAATAGTCCTAACAATTGCCACTCTTGATTTCCAAATTATCTAGATAAATTGGAAATCACTCGTGGCATTAGCCTACTTATGATAAGAGTCCCGTAATGCATAATAGTGCCCATTTCCAGAGTTTATTTTAAATTTAATTTCTCACTGCACCTCATTCATATTTATAATTATCCTTTCTAGGTAGGCTATCTGTATTTCGGAATTTCTTCAAAATTTCCTTCATTCATTCATATGCCTAAGTGTCAATATTCATTTAATAATATTGGATATTTCTACGTGTATCCATAAATTTAGTTTAATGATAGGGCCTATTTATTTTCAGTCCAAGTTTCAATATAAAATTAGATATAGATTAAAATGTAAAATAACAAGTTTTGTTAAAGTTGTTGTTGAAATTGAAATGATAAGTTGTTTGCCATAAAATAAACATATATGCCTAAAAGTTTATTAGGCAGTAAGCTTTCACATTTACAGTATCTGATAAATGAAGGGACCTGCTGATACGTTATATTATAGTCTTCACTCCGTTAAACAAAGCTATTCCCTGGGTTGATAAAATTAATGGGGTATTGACACTCTCACCCTCTTGGGGTTCACTTCTCCCTTCCTCCTCAACCCCAAACCCATAGGGGCTATACCGCACACTGATTGCCCTCTTGTGCTCACAGAGACTTCAGGGAGGGTGGGTTTGTGACGTCATCGTACTTCCATATGTTAACACACAAAACCTTTCTCTTCCCCCTTCCTTCTGGCTCAGTGTACTAATCTCAACCCTTCCCACACAATTACCTCGTTCTTTCTTAAACCTCTCCCTATGTACTGTTCTGCCCATTAAAGTTAACCTTTACACAACCCAAGTGACGCCCCTGTAATCCACTTCTTCACGCAATTCAATCTACACCCATTTATTTTATAATACCAGTATCATCAGCTTTAAACAAGTTACACCGACAAGTGTCTGCTATAGTGACTCCAGTGAACTTCCTTATGTTACCAAAACTTTAAATAGACCTTCAAGGGTCATGCTGGTAGCATAAGTTCATTAAAGCAGTATGCTGCAAACCGGAAGGTCGAGGGTTCGAATCCCGGTGGGGTCAGAACTTTTAAATTGATCAAAACCCCACTGGGGTCGACTCAGCCTCTTACGGAAATGATTACCAGATAGATGCTTGTTCTGGAGTTAAAGGCAATCGTCTCATAAGGCTGACAACTCGGCTGATATCAAGTGCCGATTGTCTAGAAAAAGAACCTTAAATTACTACCCCAAAGGACTTCCTATGGCTTATAGTGAGATCACTTTACCACACTTAGGCCTACCTTTGTTGAAATGATGCATACGTTTTAGTTTCATAATAGTAGGTCTATATAATATTAAGTTTAATAATCATCATCGAATAAACAAGATAGGAAGTCTTCTTTTTGAAAATAAATTGAGGAAATTAATAAAATGTTGAGTAAGAAAACAATGCCTTATATTGCGAGAATACTGTAGGCTATATATTCAGGAACTAAGTCAATGGACCATTTACTCAATAAATCAATTGTAAAGGAATTCATGGTATGTTGACAGATGCTACCATTTGGAAACAAGAAAATTCTATATGTAGTCCCAATAAATAAACACAAAATACTAATTCTTATTTGAAAACAATTCTGATTTGACTGTCTTTCCTCTGCATTTTCTTGAATTTTTCTGGATAGTTTTCAAGAAGAGTGAGAAGAAGAATCTATAGAGGTTAACATGTTTACAAAGTTTTCCTTATGAATACTCAAATGTATATTAGGCCTATGTAAATTAGGCCCTGTATGTAGGCTGCCAAAACCTTTTAGGCCTGTCCCGCCTGGAGTTTTTTTTTACATATAAACCAGTCTATTAGAATCTAAATTTCATCTTTATGCTGCGTTTAAAAATGATTACCCGGTCTTGAGTCTATTCCCGTCGGCCGCGGTGGACTGGTGGTTATGCTCCTTGCCTCTAGATCCGAAGTTCGCGGATTCAAACCCGGCCGGAGCCAGTGGATTTTTTATGATGGAAAGATCGAAGGAGCAAGTCCTCCGAGAGGGACTTTCAGCCGTGGGGCCCGAGTCTGAAGATTCTCAAGCTCGTAAAAGATCCTTAAGGAGGTCTCTAATCAAAAGTTATCGACATCAACGTCCTAGTAATACCTTAGTTGCCGTTAGATGTCTCAATGGGTCGGTGTGTTGACCGCATACCATCCATGATATCTATGAGCAAATAAGGTAACTAAAAAATTAATATGAAGGAGAGGCTATGGCTTAATAATGAGCTACACTATTATACATAGATATTAGGCCTATTCTCAGCAATATAAAAATAGCTACAGTCTTATAGGCCTTATATGTATTTTTATTATCATTGAGAGAAAAAAAACGCACAATAGACCCCTACTGGTAAAAGAAAAAAAACTTTTCTTTGAAAACATTTATGAAATAGGCCTATTAAATTTATTATCATCATTGTCATCATGGACTCATTTTGGTTTAGGCATTTTAAGCCTGTTCCTATGATGCTCAAAATGTGTTGGTCAGTCCATCTTAATTTTGGTCTTCCTTTATCTCGAAGTCCTTTATATTGATATTGCAATGCTTGTTTAGGAAAGCGAAATCAGTATATTCTTTGGACATGTTGTAACCAATTACTTCGATAATTCTGAATTTCTTCAACTATATTTTGAACTTCTAATTTATCGCGTATATCTAGGCCTAGCCTATGTTTCCTTGCTTGTCCATTTTTGTCATACATTTTTATGTGGGAAATAATTTTAGGTTCATCAACCTACGCTACTTCCTTCAGATAGGCCTATAAATAAAAACAGGCTTAAATATTAGGATATACAGAATTAACCCTACGAATAATCACTGACTCTAAATCAAATTATTCATTAAAATGACATAGTGATAGGGAGAAAGGTAAACTATTTTGTTAATTTTCAAATAGGCTAATGTATATGCCTATAACTTAAGCTTTAGAGACCCAAGAAAAATTCAGCTTCTACGTTAGAGATCTAAGGTAGTGACGACACTGAATTGATCATTCACATGAGAAGGCCTTCTTTGCCCTGATGTAGTCAAAATAAAAATTATAGTGTCTATAGGCTATATTATCCGTCCACCCCTGTAGTCTCGAGGTAGCGTGCTGCCTTGTCACGCAGCGGGCCCGGGTTCGATTCCCGGTCGGGACAGGCTCCTGGCTGAGGTTTTTCGGGGTTTTTATTCACATGTAAGACAAATGTCAGGAATCTTAGGACCATCGGTCTCCGAAAATCATCCGGTCATCATTATCATGTTCATCCTTCACAGGTGTGGAAAGCTACCACACCTACAATTCTCTAGTAAAGCTGTAAATCATAGCATGAAAATGCTATGATTGCAGTGAAAGACCTTCCCTCGGACAGAATTACTATGGATGGATATATGATCCAGAATTAAAAATCCTCTCTGGACAGCATGTCTTCCTACAAACATCCAGGAGACTTGAGGAACACATTAGTAGGCCTAATTGTACCTACAAGGGATTAACCCATTCACCTCAGAAGACGAGGTACACTGGCTTAACTCTGCCTGTTAACTTATATATTTTGCAATTTGTGTCCATCCCTTGGCAGGGTAATGTTTTGTTAACGTTTATGAATAGTAGATGCGCTTTGGTTTTCATCCTTATTGAGATCTCAAGTACCGTTATTTTTTGTTCGTTTTGAATGTCTGAAAATAAAGGATATAATTTACGGTGACTTAAATCCGGTTTCTGGGTAAATGCGTTGAGCATTTAAACCTGAAGTGAATGGGTTAAAGAGACTGAAATGGGTAGGATATGTGATAAGATCTAGTGATCACTTGTCTTTTTATAAAATACTTACAGCAACTGTGGAAGGGAAAGGATCCAGAGGAATACATAAATTTCCCTGGAAAGTGGAATACTAAAGGATGTAGCCTAAAGACTCTGGGTGAAAGAAATTGCCGAAGGCTGGGTCTTAATAAAGAAGCTTGGCGGAAACTTCAGATGAAGGCTTGTGGCCCAAAGAGAGCTGTTGTGCCATCCTATCATGATATGTAGCTTACAAGGGATAAGTTGAACTAAGGCAGAGAGAGAGAGAGAGAGAGAGAGAGAGAGAGAGAGAGAGAGAGAGAGAGAGAGAGAGAGAGAGAGAGAAGTAGGCCTATGATTAAACATTAATATTTTTACAATGAAAATGTGAAACTACACAAACTTCTAAGAAATATAAACGGAGACCAACCCAATAGTGCGTAGACTTTGCCTAGAATATTCATTCATTGGCTGTGATCCATTGACAATCTATGCATTCATTCATTCTACTGGCTGATAGATAGGTCCCTATGCATAGACTATAAACTGGAAAACAGGTAAAAACAAATAGAAATGTAAAATTAATTTAACAGGTCCTAAATGTTATTAGCTAGCAGCTTTCTCTTGAACCACATATTTCCTTAACTGGGACAAGTGTCCAATTATTTTTAATATAGTTTAAAAAAAAAAGGTAAAATGATCCCACTACATGCCTTGGGAGGCCCTTGTGGTACTAGGAGGATGAGGTTCCTACTTTTCTAGACATTCGATTCTTGATGTGAGCCGGCTTGCCAGTCTTGGGTGATAGCCACCTTTACCACCAGAAAAAGAATGGCTAAAGGCTGAATCGACTCTAGGGCCATGGTGCCACCAGAACGTTTTGTCATTTAAAAATCCTGACTCCACCGGGACTCGAAAACAAGACCTTCCTGTTTGTAGCGTATTAACTTAACGAACTATGCTACGGCGTGCCCCTTTTAATACAGTAATTATTATTACGAGTATAAATGTATGGTAAGTTAAATCATTGTAGAAAAATATTGAAGTTAACATAGGCCCTATATGAAATATTTTTTCATTTAAAATGTTAATATTCTTACATTATTAACCAATATCAAATCAACATAAGTTTAAATGAACTTTGAAAAAGGCAATAATAAGATTAATCTTACTTATAATAATTCAAATAGTTCTTTCTACATGAATGTAGCCTACTCATATGTGAATCGCAATAACATTTTATAATTATTATAGTATCCCGTAATAGACTAATGTATACATTTTACAGATTTATTTAGGCAGGGAGAGAACGTCTATAGGCCTACTTTATACTGAGTAGGATATTCTAAGTTACTATTAATTAGAACATCTATTGTAGATAAACTATTATGTAACATTTCCCCCTATTTTTAATAAGAAAATAAATAGTAGGCCTAACTTACACTTTCTTAGAAAAACATTTTGTAGGCCTACCTGAGAGGGATGAACAGATAGGCGAATTGAGAACAATGTAGGCTATATAACAGTGAGCTAGGCCTACATGATCTTTTTAGGAAACCAGATATAATAAGAACAGTTAAGACTGCGATGGGCAGGACATGTGGTACGAATGGGGAATGAAAGAGGGGCATGGAAACTTTTTGTAGGAAAACCAGAGGGAAAACAGCCATTTGTTAGACCAAAAATGAGGTGGGAGAATAACATTAACCATGATTTGATGGAAGTATATCATAGGCCCTACAGGGAGGACTGGAAAATATTAGGCCTATCTCAGGATAGGGATATATGGAGAACTTATGTCCGCGCGGCCATGAACCTACGGGTTTGATAGTGCAAGTGAGTTGGTTAAGAAATATTAACATTAGCAGTCAAACAGATTTCTAACATTACTGATAAAAATCGCAGCATCAAATTAGAATAGGCCTACTATCAGTTGGGTTTGAATACCTGACAGCGCAGTATTAATATCCATATGAGGTTTCGCCGCTTCGGCTCAGAAAGCTACTCAGAGACTAGACATTCGCTTTTTATATACCCACCGCATTCACTTTTCGGGGTTTTTGCAACCTCTCTCATTCACTCTCCCCCCCCTCTCTCTCCTAACAGGAGTAGCAGTAGCAGCAGCAATCCTTACAGTTGTCTATTGTTCGCAGAACTCTCATTGTTCATAATCAAATGAAAACCCATCTCGAACGCTGGTTGCTTTACTACGTATATCTACTGTGCATTCTCAATGTACCGTACGTACGTCGGGCCCGCCTTTCAAAGAGCCAGATAATTCAGTAATATAGTTTGCGGAGTTGAAAAGCTCTTCCATCGGATTTATGCAGATAATCGTCACAAAAGAACAAGGGGCGCCATACAGCCAGCTACGGCATTGCATAAATAGAAGGAGACAAAGGCAGAGCTCTTATCTTTCTACCATTACGCATGCGCTACCAAAGGGGCTTCCCCCAGTTCTCTAATGTCTCACCAAAGCCATTGGAAAATAGTGGTGAAAAGCGCCCGACTTTATATGCTATTGGTTCTTACTTCTCATGATTTATGGACGCACCATTCGAAATGCACATTGAGGAGAAAAAAAGAAGGAAAAAATGCTTTCAAACTGGATAAAAGTAAAGAAAGACCTCAGTCTAAATTGATAAAATGAAATAAAAAATAGGGGGGTTCATGCAATAACTAAAAGAGAGTTAGTTGGTGGGGGAGAAGGAAGGGGTAGTTATCAGTATTGTAGGAGCAAGTAAAACACCTCCTCCCTCCCTCAAGTCTTGCGAGTCTGACCCCGGGCTTGGTGGTTATCGGGACCACTATATGGGGGACGAGGTATTGAGATGTGACACATTGTTGACTGCGGTTTCAGCAATGGGGTTGATACCGCAGGGGTGCATAACCTCATTGAATACAACACAGCTATTAGGTAGCCTACTATCCTCTAACAGGTCTACTTTTAAGCATTTTTTTAGAAAAGTTACAACGCAACTATTATCATTTACTTAATAATTTAATAATCTTATTTTCTCACGATGTATCTATTTTTTCCTATTTTTTTTCGGATCTCATGGACTAATGATTACCATCATCATCTCTGATTCGAGGTTCGCGGGTTGAAAACTGACCGGCGTCGATTGATTTTAAGAGTGGAAAATCCTGAACATGGCTACCTTCGAAAGAGAATTAAAGCAATGAATCGATGTTGTACATTTACGGCACGTAAAATAGCCTCTTGACTGAAAGAGGAGAACAATTTGTCGAACTTCTCACATAATTATTAAATATCAATATTGATAAGATTCGTATTAAAGTTCCGTTGAGATAAATAATTACAAAATGATACTTACTTACTTACTTACTCACTGGCACTATCGAACCCATAGGTTCATGGCCGCACGGACATAAGCTCTCCATACATCCCTATCCCGAGCTAATGCCTTCCAATCATTCCCTGTATAACCTACTTCCCTCAAATCATAGTTAATGTTATTCTCCCACCTCATTCTTGGTCTACCAACTGGGCGTTTTCCCTCTGGCTTTCCTACAAGAAGCTTCCATGCAAGTCTTTCATTCCCCATACGTGCAACATGTCCTGCCCATCGCAGTCTATGAGACTTAACTGTTCTTATTATATCTGGCTTGATATAAAGACCATGTAATTCATTGTTATGTAGTCTTCTCCATTCACATAACAATGCCGTCGTCATCAACTACGTTAATTAAAAAAAAACTTTTAATAATTGTAGGCTACGCCTTTTGGATACCAGCTTTCATCATCACCATAAGGAAATGCGCTACTAGCTGTTGTTGTATTGCGACGCGTTTCCGAAAGGCCTGCAGTTTTTTTAAAGTTTTTTTTTAATTAATCTTGTTGAGGATGACGACACCACCCAGGTATTTATTTTAATATTTTACTTTGTGACTTATAATCACTAGTTGATGTTGTTTTCTGTCCGTTACAAACTACGCGTAATATGTTCTGACGTCATAATGATGACGAATATGTGACGTGTTGTGTATAAGGATTGTATTGTTATAGCCTATAGCTCCTGTACAACGTTTATTTGTAAGGAAATTATACGTAATCTATATAAGGCTTATACACTGTATAACTAAACAACTAATGAAAGAGATTTTTATTAGTAAGACTGTAAATGTCTAATTTCCCTCTTTCACACACATCCATTTCCAATTAAAATGAAACTATAGGCCTACAAATAACTCCGCCATGGCCGGTCCCAAGCCCGGATGAGAAAGAAGGAGGGGGTGGAGTAACAACCTCATTAAAAAAAGCAGGGTTCAGTTGGCTCCGACTAATAGTACTCTGTAAGGGCCCTAGCCAGGGTTACGGTGAAGACCTCATCGGCAAAGTCGGCGCAGAAGGAGTCCTTCAACACGGCGGATCTGGCGGAAGAGGCAACCCTATCTCTAAGGGAAATAGAGAAACGCTGCCTTGCGGTGAAGAGGGATCTTCAAAGGCTATGGGAGGAAAACCCAGATAGAAATTTTCCTGGTCCTCCAGGTTGGGGGTTTATGCTGTGGGCCAGCTCCCCACGCATTAGGAAAAACACAAAATCCTAAAAGACCAAATCAGTCAAAGCCGGTCAGAAAAAAGTACGAAAGACAAAAGCAACAAAAACGGACATTGAATATAGGCACGTGGAATGCACGAGGAATAAGGAACGAAGTTAATGAAATAGCGAGAGAATTATTTCAGACAACATAAAGTATATTGGTATAACATTGGTGGAATCTGTTGCAATGTATGGAAGTGAGGTATGGACTAGCACTACTATCATCATTTCAATTCGAAACAAATTATGCTAGCAGAAGTCTTAATAATGTTTTGATACAACTTTGTGGTACGCTTTCACGAATATCCGGTCGACTTTCAGATATAGCCTATTATAAATACCATAGAATAATAGGCCTAGAAAGCCTTTGGCCTACCAGTAGGATTCTAGTTTCACATCCACACATATCAATTACAGAGGTAGACGATCATTCTGCCAGTATTGTGGTGACATGTGATCAGCTTGCGGGATCCCAAACCGTTATAGCTGATTTTTCTCAACCTGGAGTCCTTAATTTTCGTAATTACCCAAATTCCTTACGGTGCTGGATGGGGACCGGTTAAATAGGTCTTACTGGGCGATATTCATTGATTTTTTTTTTCTCCATTGGGACTCAAACTAGCGCATTGCGAGTAATTCTGCAACAAGGCAAGGTCTCAAACCGCTTGGCCACTCTGTAGTCTCATATATCTATTAGACGTATACGTTGAAAAATTAAAATTCGTATCAAGTCAGTTCAAGTTAACATTAGTCTAGATCTATGCATAGGCCTAATATCAAGGTAATGGTGGGACAAATGGTCAGTCTAAGCGATTTTTTTCAAAATAACTGGACATTTCAAATTTCAACTTCATTTTTATTTTGATAAAATATTTTAACTCTTATTTGAAAAAATGCTGAAAATAACAATTATTTTTAAAAATTATTCTAATGAGAAATAATTACATTAATTTGTGATTAGCAAATGTTCATTTGTCCCATATTGCGGGGCAAATGGACACTTGCTTGGGGCAAACGGACACATCACTTTTTATCCACTTTCCTCGTTGTAGCAGCCTTGACAGACAAAATACGGGTCATTTCCATGTTCTATACGTTCTACATGAAACCAATTGCAACAATTTAAACATTTTTCACCCTTTTCATATAATTTATTACACATTTTACACAAATTGTCATTGTCTTTAGTACGTGCAACATATTTTGTCTTCTTATTGCTCTTGGCCGCTGTTTTTGCTTTTTTAATCTTTAATTCATTGATGGATGAACGATCTGTTAAAATCTAAGAGTTCTCTGTTTTCCTTTTTGCCAGACCACTATCTGAAGTCGATGGTATTGGACTTAGTTCTTCAAGACTTCATCCGTTTGCAATTTCTTGCGTCTCCTGTGTTCCATTGTTCTTCCTTAGTACACCCACTTCATTATTTGTGGTTGGCGATAATCGGCCTACTGTTTCCAATTCTGGAACATCTACTTCAACGATATTAAAGGCTAATTTTCTTAGCGAGTGTCCGTCTGCCCTAATGTCCGTTTGCCCCACCCTTACCATATATTGTATGAAAAGTTGTTAAATTTTTAAATCGTAGTAAAAATTAAGTAGACACTAACTTCAGTAGTTATTAACACTTAGAAAATTATGTAGGCTAAAGAGTTAGGTGATTTATCTACTTGTTATATAGTTCGTATAGGCTACCCAAATTATGCTTCAATTAAAAAAATATAGTCTCACCATAAGTAATTTTTATTATATTTGTACGCCTATAGTTTCATTTTAATTGTGAAATGGATGTGTGTGAAAGAGGGAAAGTAGGAGTAGTGCTAGTTTGGATTATTTGCGCAGAAGTGCCAGAAAGTCAAAACTAGGACATGTCACAAATAAGGAAATTAGAAACAATGGAAGCAGAAGAAAGCATAAATGAAATAGTTGAGTAGAAGGAATTAAAGTGGTTAGGACATATTTTAAGAATGGCAGATGAGAGATGGCCGAAGAAACTATATCAATGGCACCCGACCAGAAAGAAGAAAAGAGGGAGACCAAAGTTAACATGGAAGGAAAATATGAAGACAGTAATGCAAGCAAAAGGTCTAAGCATTGAAGATGCCCAAGATCGTAGGTTCTGGAGAGAAGACGGCAACATCTGTAAAAACCCGAAGATAGATAGATATAGGCCTAGTAGTGCTAGTAGATTATCTGTTAATTTTATCCAGAGCATAGAGCCTCAACGAGCCGTAACTTATTCCACACCAACACCTTCAACTCTTCCAAAGCCTGTCCACACTCTTCTTCCCCATGACATCCGTTGTCTCTCTCTTTCCCTCTTACCTAGGAGGTATTTCTCTAAATGACATCCTGATTTTTCCGAAGAGTGTAGCCAATCCATCTCCATTTCCTCCTCTTTATAATAATAGGAATTATGTTATAGGACATTAGACCTACTGTAGTCTGTAATAATTATCAACGTCCAAGTTCTAACTTAAGAGCCGATCAAAATATTTTCATCCTCGAAATATACCTAATACTTGGGCTATATATATATTTTTTTTCTGGTTTGCTAAATTCTTTTACATTAGGCTATGATGCAAAATTGGTAATATAAATCGTGAGGCTATAGAATATTCGGTGTTTTAGGCCTATATACTTTAAGAAACTGTACAATTTTGTATTCATTCTCGATTTTCATTACCAAATGGTAAACATTCCAACTTATAGGCCTACTTCTCCTTTATCAAAAAAAAATATATATATAGGCTATAATATTTAGTTTATGAATAAGAAATTTTATGAAAATGATGCCACACTATGATTGTGCAACTTTTTTAACATTTTGAGCATTTCTACACACATTATTACAGACATAAACCTTCACTTAAAAAAATTATGAATATAATTTAATAAAAAAGACTAAGAACAGAGAGTAAAATCTGCTTTACCTATTATAGGACTAGTGTTACTTTGTACAAGATAATTTGGTCACCCCTATGACATGGGATTGAGGGAGACTTGGGTGTCCAATGGTTTGTGTTTTCAATAGAATCTGTCTATCTCTTTCCCTCATGTATTCAGCAACAGAGAAATCTTGGTGCGGGAGTCAAACAGGCTTCGGAACGAATCAATCAGAGGCGATTAGTGTTCTCACATTGAGTAGTGCCTAGTGTGAGAGCTGACAACTTTACAATCGTGTTTCTAAACCCTCCCTCACTGGAGCTTTCCAGTAAATGTGTTCGATCCGGAGTGAAAAAAGAGAAAAAATAAATGGCTTGGGGGGAGGGGAAGGGGCCAACTTGCGGGCACAATATTACACCTTCCATAGTATACTGTGCTTCCGGTTTCTGGATGGGAATTTGGGATGTTTAATACTATCCATGCGTTTTTTTTCCATAACTCTACTAAGACGTTGCCTATCATGAATTGATTCTATATGAAGCCCACTTATAATGTTATTATTGCTATTATTTTTAAATATTATTGTTATTATTATTGTTTATTATTATTATTATTATTATTATTATTATTATTATTATTATTATTATTATTATTATTATTATTATTATTATTATCATGTGATTTTGTCCCGCGCAGTAGACGAATGGTTTAGGTATGATGCCTTAGTGCAGCGGTACGGATTTGCACTGGTTCGGGTCTCCATGGGGGAAGACATTTTCTCATGGACTTTCGGTCAGTATGGGACCGATGCCTACCCAGCATCGTGAGAAATTTGGGTAGCTACAATAAGTAGCGGCTCCAGGGTGAGAAAACCAGCTATAACGGCTGGATGACCCGACATGCTAACCACATGTCATCCCTTCACTGGCTCGATGATCTTCTACCTCTGTGATTAAGACATGTGGATGTGAGACCAGCAGTCAGCTGGTAGTCCATGCTCCTTCTGACCTGTCGCCCCATGGATATGATTATGTGACGTTCTACTTTTTTTTTTTTGCACAGTAGATTGGGCATAAATGCAACTTCTAATTAGCAAGAGAAGTTACGAATGTCCAAACTCGTTTGGTAACATTACATCACATATTCTAAACAGACATAAACACAGTGGGATAAAATCATTGATGTTTATTCTTTTGTATTTCTCTTGAAGTATCGATATATCATAGACTGTTTGAGCTCGACAACTAGAAAAGTTGCATGGGCTCCACGCTCTATAGACCTGTGTATGTTATCTACTATTGTCTCCCTGGCTTAACTTGGCAAGAAATTTGTAGAAAGAGGCAGCTGTACACACCTCTCTCACTCGCACCAGAGTTGTCGGTATTTCTTCACCGGTGAAGGGGGAAGAGGAAAAATCCCAGGAATGTTTCGAAAACTGACAACAGGGTCATTTCTTTCTTTTGTAAATGGGCGAAAGCTGCCAAGGATCTACCCTTATGTCTCCATCTCTCTCTTTGCCAAGTTAAGCCAGCTATATAATATTGATGCCACAGCTCATCTGACATGGAAGGAATGTATTCTGGAAGTTGTTGAGCGACACTATTTGAAGGAGGGAACATTAGGGATGTAGGATGCGTCACAAAAACATTAAATCGCCCATAATTAAAAAAAAACATTTACAGTTAAAACTTATATACAAATAAAATTAGATGCATTGCCGGTAAATTAATAAGTTACATAGGCCTATATTCTAGAAATTCTACTCTTTGGAAAAAAGAAATAATAATAATAATAGGCATAAAACCAACTGCACTGTCACTATTCAATTCCAGACGCAGGTAACAACAGCGAGAAATTATTTTTGAAAGAGTTTAGAATGTGCGAAAAAGCGAGTCCATTAATCCTAGAAATATCGCTGAAAAGATCGCTACACTCTCTGCCACTAAAAATCTACCCCTCCATTCCACCAAGTTTCGCGACCAATAAACTGAGTCACCAACTATAGGCCTACATCAGTTGTGTATCGTCTATGTTAGGTATCGTTTGCCCTTCAACAAAAACACAATTAAAGCGCCAACGTAAAATAACAATAGAGAGAAGTTTCGGTGCATTTGCGCAAGTTATATTATGATTTGGGTAGGTTAGCTATAATCAGTATAAGGCCTACTTTAGGTACGACAATTGTCTTAAGTGTTTTACTATATCATGGTGGAATTGAAACGAGAAAACATAAATTTCGTTTTCGAGAATGGTGGAAATATAAAGCGGGTGAAACTTCACGTTTCCATTTCATTGCAATGATCGGAATTAAACATCTGCCTTAAGACATGCAATGCGACATTGCATTTTTACATTAAAGACGAGTTTTTCTTATTTCCTTAATATTTCCCATTTGTGTTCTTGATCTATGTAATTCCTCTAATTAAACAAATATTTGTGCTTGTGTGCCTTTCCGATTCTAGTTCAGTTCTCGTTGAAAAGCTTAGGTAAATGTTTTTCTTGCGTTATTAAAATTAGATTATTTTAGGATCATTATAATTAGGGCAAGGCATTTAATGACCTATAAATTGGTAAAAAATGCAAAATAAAAAATGCATTAATGACCTAAAAAATGCAAAAAAATTACCAATAAAATTAAAAAATGACAAAAAGTTAAGAATTACCAATAAAAATACTACTTATTAGATTAAGTACTCACTTGATTACTGAATTACATAAAATTTAACTTAACATCAAAATATTAAAAGAAAAGTATTTAAAAAATACATATTACAGTACCTTTTATTGCAGAAAATACATTTAAATTACACAGTGCACTTTTACAGAAATTTTGAATTGCAGTTAACAATCAGAATAAGGGTAGAAGCTAGCATAAGCTCTAAGAAATTGAAGAAAATTCATTGAAGTGGGGAAGATCATTATACACATACCTTTGAAAAGAGGGGTAGTAGTTAGCAAAACAACTACTTAATTCCAAGAATTGTATCGACAAGGAAAAATACTGAATTATAATAAAAATCTTAATTCAAATACAAATAATGCCACAGCCTTCCGGAAAAGTGTAAAAAATGCTCAAAATGACCTATCCCTAAAAAAGTTAAGAAAATGCAAAAAAAATGCCCAAACAAATTGCTTTTATTTAATCCGTTTTTTAATTCCGTACATGTTCATAGGCCTATATGCAAGCAATGTTTCAACCTTCATAAGAAAAAGATGCAAAATCATTAATTGCCTTGCCCTAATTATAATAGGCCTATCCACTACAGTTTTGTATGTTAGAACGTATTTACTTATAACAGGGAACGGTTTAATCTAACAGGAGAAACCAACGTTCATACCCAGTGTCTCTGATCATAGGCTAGACCTAATTGAGAGAAATGTTCTTTTTTATAGTGCTACGTTTCCGTTAACAAAAATAATATTTTCTATTGGTTATTATTGTTAATAAATCGCTATTTTATATTTTATCTAGAAAAACTTATATAGGCCTACTTATAGAGAGAATGGTTTAAGCAAATGGGAAAATCTAACATTTATACCCAGAGTCTCTGATCATAGGCCTACTTGAGAGAAATGTTATTTTTACAGTGCCACGTTTCCGTTAACAAAAAATAATATTTACTATTGGTTATTATTGTTAAGAAATCGATATTTTATATTTTAGCTAGAGTCTAGGAAATAAACTTAACCTATTGAAGTTGCTACTATAGTTCTGATAGTCAAATATATTTGTCTATATTACATTTAATTCAGTTTTCCTCGGAAAAAATCTGTGTTTTTTTCTACATAAATTATATATTGGACCATTTAATTCAAATTGAGGGCCAGAAGTTTATTGTTTAAAGGTAGTCGGCTGTTAAGAAGGGTAAAATATACCTCGTTCCAGAAAAAGTGGGAGCCTTAACCTCCCACTACCCCAAGAGCCTCTCGAGGCCTGTCGTGGGATTACTTTACTTTACTTTTATTTAAAAAATATTTCTAATTCGAATTACCTAACATTAGTACAACTTTAGTATTCATATTTAGGCTAATATCTGAGAAAAGGTGCACAAAGAAATTAAACATAGGCTCAATTTTGCGAATCCCAACTTCTCTAAAAATCATTAAACTGAAAATAGGCCTATATGAAACAGTTTTTTTTTTTTTATTTATAAGGATGCGAAACATGAACTCTTACTTTAACGGAGGAGAAAAAATTACGAATATGTGAGAATAAAGTTCTTAGGAAAAATTTTGGACCAAAGAGAGATGAACAGACAGTGCAAAACAGTGTGCTACATGATCTTTTTGGGAAACCATAGGTCTATATAATAAGAATAATAAGTCTCCTAGACTGTTATGAACAGGACATATCCCACGAATGGGAAATAAAAGCGGGACATGGAAACTCCTTGTAGGAAAACCAGAAGGAAGCCTCCAGTAGGAAGCCAAAAATAAGAAGGGAGAATAATATTAACCACAATTTGAGAGAAGTACGAGTAGATTATACAGGGGATTATTGGAACACATTAACTAAGTGTAGGGATGTATAAAAAGCTTATATCCGCGCGACCATGAACTTACGGGTCCGATAGTAGGCCTACAGTGAATTAGTTATTTAGCCTATTATCTGAGAAATTATAATTACCAACCGACAAATAGTATTCCCTACACAAACCTTAAATTATTTTTATTTAATTAGCATATATTGTGTAAGTCCACCGCTGTGGTCTCGAGGTAGAGTGCTACCTTGTCACGCAGCCGGCCCGGGTTCGATTCCCGGTCGGGACAGGCTCCTGGGTGAGGCTTTTTTCTGGTTTTTCCTCACCTGTAAGACAAATGTCAGGAAGCTTAGGGCCCAACGGTCCCCAAAAATCATTCGGCCATCTTTATCATTATCATCATTCATCATCGTCCTTCACGGTGTGAAAAGCAACGGGAAGCTACCACACCTATAATTCCAAAGCTGCAAAGCATTGCATAAAATTGCTATGATTGCAGTGAAAGACCTGCCCTCGGGCAGAATTACTATGGATGGATGGATGGATGGATGTTGTATAAAAAATATTATGAGATTGCGAGGAAAAAATGTACATATTAATTTACTCTCTCTTTCAATATTTGTGTTAATTTAAGGGCACGTTTACTTTAAATACATAAGTAATTTTAAATATCTTCAACCGTTCATTCTGAATTAATTTTTAGATAATTCTTTTTAAAAAATAGCTCTATTGGTATTACTCGCCCAACTTAAATCTGCACGGGAAAAATATGCTAGGATTGTGCTGTCGATTATCTTTCTTCTCTTACTATGTCGCCACTTCCTGCCCCTCGTATTGTATTATTTGAGAGAGAGGGAAGCGCTGGCAAATACTGTGCTTTTAAAATGATCCTTCACCTATAATGGTCGTTGACCAAATGAATAATCAGCAACCATGTTACTACTATGGAATGAGCAGTTCCTCCTTTCCCTTCTTCATTACATGTTGGCAATTCCCGTCCGCTATGTTGTGTTGTGAGGCTGGAAAATAGAGAGATGATAAACACTGTGATTTTAAATTATCCGAAACCTTCAGCAGGAGTTGACCAAATTACTAATTTTACAACAATTTAATGATATTCCTAATGTGTTTATGGATTCTCCTTCGCATAAAAAGATAGCACTAATTGTCTACACTTCCCTCTAGCCGTGCATACTTAACAATAGGCCTACAATTTACTCCCGGACTGGTCGAGGGAGGGCTATGAAATTTTCATAACACTTTTCAGTAGATTTTATAATGAAGTTCCTATGCAGATTCTCTGAAATAGTCATCCAAAAACCATATTTACGTCAATATTTCATATGAAGAATATATGATATTTCGAAATTAACATTAGGCCTAAATCATATGCGGCATTCAAAATATTATAGGCACAACAATCAAATTACTAGGCAAGATTCTTATACATCATAAGATCCTACTAGTTAATATGTTACTTTCCCATTTCTTAAAGAAGAAGGAATAGCTGTAGGCTACATGTCATACATACATAGTGTTCTGGTCAATAGCAGCTCTTTCACTGCAAACTCAGCATTCTCCACTCTTTCTTTAAATCAGTCTTCCCTTTTGTATCAGCATACAAACCATTTATTTTAATATTGTCTATCATTTGATGTCTTTTTCTGCCTCAAACCTTCTTTCCGTTGACCATTTCTTTTTAGGGCATCCGTCAGCAGGCAGTTTCTTCTTAGCCAGTGACCAATCCAATTTCTTTTCCTCTTCTTTATAAGTTCCAGCATTGTTCTTCCTTCACCCACTCTGTCTAGTACATATTTTTGTTTTATTTTGTCTATCCATTTTTACACGCTCCATCCTTCTTCATATCCACATATGAAAAGCTTCCAGTCGCTTTTCCACATTCCGTCGTAATGTCCAAGTCTCTGGACCATACAATGCTACACCCCCACACAAAGCACTTCAGTGGCCACTTCCGTAATTATTTTGCCGAAGGTCCGCAGAAAATACTTCTCTTCTTGTTAAAAGCTTATTTTGCCATTACTAACCTATGCTTTACTTCTTAACAGCAGTTCATGTTATTACAACCCAAGTATTTGAAGTTCAATGACCTCATCTTTAATCCTCATGTCTATCTCCCTTGATTGCCTTCCTATAACCATGGGCTTCGTCTTATTTATATTTATCCTTATTCCATAATCCTGCATCTGTCATTTAGCTCAATTAGCATATTCTTCAGTGTCATTACTAGAGCGAGGAATTATATGAAGAAAATTATACTAAAATATGAAATCATAATAGCAAAATATGAAAATTATGAAAATTAGGACACAAAAATATTATGAAGCTACTATTTTTCCAACTTTTTACACGTATTTATATACACAAGACCTGTATAATTTATGGGTATACATATAAGCACACAAATGAGACAAGAAGACCTTTTTGTAGCTCAAAAAATCAAGGGTTTCACTGCATTTCCATCTTAATTAATTTTTCATTACATCTGACTCAATATAAAATATCATTTAATATAATAAATTTTGGAATTTTTAACATTATGAGGTTTTATTGATTCTTAACAATAAAATATCATGTTTGTGATTTGAAGCAATTTTAATGGTTCACATTGAAGTATATTATGTGAGGAAACACGCTAACAAGCCGGAAGGACGTGGGTTTGAGTCTCAAAGGGGTCAGGTTTTTAGCAGGACCAAACCTTCTGGCGGCATCATAGCCTTAGAGTCTACTCAGCTCTTAATTTAAATGAGTACCAGACGCATGTTCTGGGGCAAAGGGGCCGTTACGCAGGACTGAGAACCCAGTGGACATCCCTTGGAGATTGTCTAGAAATGTGGAAGTCTCAACATCCATCTACCCACAAGGGTCTCCCAAGCCTGAGGTTTGACACTTTATTTCAATAAATGAATACTGGGTTTATATAAAACGCGATCAATTAATTTATCTAATGATATTTAATTACGAAATCCAAACATAAATAAAGAAAAAACATAGTAACCGTTGTAACTTCCTTCCATCGAATATACCACTGACAAAATTTAGAGTAGGTACAGTTTGAATGACTTCTATTTACTTTGCATAAAGATAATGAATTCCAGTATATATAAATATTACAATAACATTAAATTGGATGAATCAGAACACACGTAGACCAAGTCCTAACTAACTAACTAACTTACTGACACAATCGAACCCGTAGATTCATGGCCGCACGGATATAAGCTCTCCATACATCCCTATCCTGCGCCAATGTTTTCCAATCATCCCCTCTATAATCTTTCCCTCAAATCATGGTTAATGTTATTCTCCCACTTCATTCTTGATCTTCCCTCTGGTTTTCCTACAAGAAGTTTCCATGCACGTCTTTAATTCCCCCATTCATGCAATATGTCCTGCCCATCACAGTAGACCAAGTACTAGGCTATATGTCATATATGGAGAAACAAGATGTTAAAATAAATTAATCCACAAATAATTCTAGGGGGTATTTCAAAACTCTCTTTGCACTTATAATTATGTTTAATCCTATACATTACACGTATGAACATAGTGAAATGTAGTTAGAATTATTTCAACATTAGTTTTTCCATGAAATTTGTCCGAGCACAGTATGCATGCATGTGCTTTGAATAATCAAATTATCAATTCTGTTCGTAATACACAGTTAGGAGCTTTTTATGTATATATTTAACGCCAGTCTGTCAGAATTATTTTGTACCGTCAAAAAGTATGCTCCACATTATATGATGTTATGGGAGCAATCATGCACTGCACTATATATATGATAGTTTGATGTAAGTGAGAATAATATTGGCCTTACCTACAAGAATTTTACAAATTTCATAAACTGTGGAGCAAGACCTTGTTTCACAGCACAGCTTCTTACCTACATTTAAATACTGTAATCCATTCATAAAATAAGGACTGTCCTTAGGTAGCAAAAAGGAATAGGTTCCTACCTGAGAAAAAAAGAGTGGGTGGTTATTATTCTAACGTTATTCTAATTATTCATGTTCTTGTCACAGATTAGGAAATCCCTGTTCTTTTTCTGTAGTTTCGGACAAAAGTCTCCACTTGTCTTTCCATCTCTCCTTTTTTTAAATTATTTTCTTTTATCAAATCTATTTATCTTGTTCCAGATGGGATACTTAGGAATTTTTACTGTCTACCATATTACATTGTCAAAACATTTCAAAACTACAGTCACTCCAAAAATGTTTCTAACGAATTAGTAGAAAATTTATTTTAAAAAATTGAAAGTTGAAAAATATGAAGGAATATTAAATTTTTACTGAAATATGAACATTTTACCAAAATATTATGAAATATGAAAAAATATGAAGGTCTTATTTGATTCTACATATCATAAAATGTAAAGATACTTTGTCTCAGCGCTCTCTGACCAATAGTTTAAAACATAAAATTTCATAAAAATCCTCGCTCTAGTCATTACATATTCTGCTAGCAAAGACATATCATCAGCAAATCTTAAGCATTTAATTTTTCTTCTCCCATGTTTACGCCTCCCTTATTCAGAAGCAGTTCTTCATTAGGTCTTCCAGGTAGATGTTGAAAAGAGTAGGTGGTAGAGTACAAAATGTAAATACCCGATGGCCAAACTTCAATTATTTGAAAATTAATGTACACTGAATATCTTAAAATAACTTATATAAAAATACATTAATATTTTAAATCTAAACGTGCCCTTAATTAACACAAAACGTTTCAAAAATGTCAGGTAATTAGAATTATATAGGGGCCTATTTTTTTAATTAGGAGTATTCTGTATTCTCCCTTAATAGCTGACTTGCCTTAAGTATCTAAAATGGTGTTAAGTTGTTTTGCAAATTCGTTAGTAATTATAATAAGTGTGAAATTATAAGTCTGGGAGTAAATTATGAAAAGGTATTGGAACAAAGGATAGTGTAGTATGGTTGTATGGTAATGAGTATGTAAACAGCTGATTGTGTGCAATATTGTAATTTACATGTCAGGCCACGTGTCAGTTCATTACATGTAACGTTGCCACGCCCTGCAAATTTAGATACTTCCCTATTGTTAACACTAAGGTTCCCCGCACTTTACTTAATAGAACAAGTGGACAATGGCATAAATTGTAGTTCATCGTTTAAGTCCAGCTTGTGGCAAACAATAAACACCTGCTCCTTCATTTAATACATTTAAAAGTAGCCTAAATAGGAGAAAAATATTGTCAGTAAAGTAAAAAGAAATTACAGACATTCATTCAAAATTATTAATTATCTTGTAAACATCCGTCAATTAATTAAATTGGCTAAATTTTGAAAATGAAACTACATAGGAAATATGATTACTATTAGAGTCTTTTTATTCATATTTGACCTACACTAATTTTTAATTGGATTGGGTAAAAGTGTAAAGTGATCCTACTACAGGCCATAGGACACCCTTGGAGTAATAGCACGTTGAGGGTCCTACTTTTTCTAGACAATAGGCACTTTATGTCAGCCGGATTTATTTTTTATTTATTTTGCACGGCGCGATCCTACCAATCTTTTATAATTATCTTGAGTTTGAAAGTTTTGAGAAACTATATCCACATTCCTTTGCCCGGGCCCATAGAAGACAAAGATTAATCCACCTTTCCTTTGTAAATTATTTAACATATAGTAGGCCTACTGAATGCTAAACAGTAGGCCTATTATAATCGTGGAAACTAGAAGGAAAAAGAGGATTAATTTGGCTTGAGAAGCTTTAGAATATATATCAATACCAAACATGACTAGCTACGCAATTAGTAAACATAAGTTAACTAAAAAATGTAAATTTTAATTAGAGTAATAAGTCAGATAGTTGAAATACAAATAATATAACAAAAGTGTATCTTCTTGACCGTTCAAAGAAAATACATGAATGAAATAACATAAATCGAACTCGGTCATCAAAAAGAGTCAAAAATAATAATGATAATATTCATACATAGGCCTATATACACACACACCATCCAGTCCAGCCAAGGGCTAGGGTTCACAGTCCTGGTTGCCCTACCCTGGCTTATGGGACTGAAGAAAACCAAACAGCTCCCTTGAGCTACCGTCGACCTGACATCGACGATCGCAAAGTTGATGATGACACTGATATTAACTTGTACAGCTTATCTGAGGCCTTCGATAACAAGGGCAAGATGCGCAGTCACACGCAGCATATAAAGAAGGAAGGAGAGAGGATAACGAAGACAGGAATTTGGCACTGTTCTATAAGATCACTGTAGAGGGAAGACACGATGACATAACCTAGTTGTTACGTACCGAAAAAGTGATTTCGGTACAATTTATTTATTTTATCTGATGGAGTTAAGAGCGTAAGGTCTTTTCTTCCACTTCACCAGGGTCAAATTATATTATACACGTAATAACAATTAAGACTAATCTACATATTGATTCCATCCATAGTAATTCTGCCCGAAGGCAGGTCCTTCACTGCAATCATAGCATTTTCATGCTATGCTTGCAGCTTTACTAGGGAATTGTGTAGGTGTGGTAGCTTCCCGTTGCTTTCCACACCGGTGAAGGATGATGATGATAATGATAATGGTAAGGATGATAATGATAGGATGATGGCCATATGATTTCGGGGACCGTTTGGGCCTTAAAGTTTTCCTGACATTTGTCTTACAGGTGAGGAAAAACCCCGATAAAAACCTCACCCAGAAAAACTGCCCCGACCGGGGATCGAACCCGGGCCCGCTGCGTGACAAGGCAGTACGCTACCTCGAAACCACAGCGGTGGACACATATTGATTAATAATACATAATAGAAATAGGATACAAATATTTGACAAGAAAAAAAAATCATCATCCTCTTATCGTGTTCTCCTTTCGAAAGGTCGATTCCAAATATGCCTCTAACCATCTCTATCTTCTCATGCTTTCCTTCCTTTTAGTTCTTCCTAGTAGTATCATCTTTCTCGTAAACTTCTCCTCACTTGGTTAATACATCATTCTCGTAGTAGTTTTCCTTGTATCTTAAAATTGAACATCCTTTGTGGCGGTCTGTCCTTTTCCATTCTTTTTAAGTGTCCAAACCATTTTAGTCATTTTTTTTCTGTCTGCTGTTAATTTTTCCATATTTAATGTCTCCCTGAGTTTGTCGTTAAAATAATAATCCGATTGAAGGTCTTTCCACTTTTCAGCGGTTGCCCTTTTACCAGCCGGCTGCTGGCCCTTTACATCCACATGTGTCAATCACAGAGGTAGATGATCAACAGCCAGTGTAGGGGTGACATGTGGTTAGCATGTCGAGTCCCCCAGCCGTTATAGCTGGTTCCTCAACCTGAGCCGCTACTTATTGTAGCTACCCAATTGCCTCACAATGCTGGGTGGGCACCGGTCCCATACTGGCCGAAATACCATGAGAAAATTTCTTCCCTCATGGAGACTCGAACCAGCGCAAGTCCCGTAGCTCTGCGCCAAGGCTTCCTACCTTAACCGCTCGGCTACGGCGCGGGACTAAAATAATAATGATGATAATAATAGTTACACCCAGAACAAGCGTTTGGTACTCATTTCCATTTGAGGATGAGTCGACCCCTGGGCCATGGTGCCATCAGTAGGTGTAGGTCAGTTTAAAAATCCTGGCCCACCGGGATTCAAATCCTTGACCTTCTGGTTTATAACGCATTGCCTTAACCATCTACGCTACGGCGTGCACCAAACTGATCATAGCAGTATTAAGTCAGGAACCAATTTGACTAAGAATTAGTCGGCCTTGGTTTGAACCCGGGCAACGGAGGAATTTATTTATTTTTTCTCTCCCTTTCGTGTACAGACTGATCCTGAGGGTCAATCAGCTTCTTATAAAATATCAATATTCGAAAGTTTCGTCGAATTAAAGTCGAATCGAGCATAGGACTAGCCGCTCTACCTCATTCACGTGCATTAACCCTTTCGCCTCAAAAGATGAGGTAGACTCGCCGGCAGTTAAATGGCCTTCAACTCAGAAGACGAGGTACAGTCGCTTAAGTCTGTTGTTATTTATTTTGCAATATTTTGTACATCCCTTGGCTGGGTAGTCTTTTGTTAACATTTATGAATAGTAGAGCAATGTATTTTTGCCTTCACACCTTATTGTGATCTTAAGTAGGCTACGTTATCTTTTGTTTGTTTTGAATGTCTGAAAGTATACAATATAATTTACGGTAACTTAAATCCGGTTTCTGGGAAAATGCACTGAGCATTTAAACTTGAAGCGAATGAGTTAATAATCATGTATTCTTGCATTTACCCATTATATCCTGCAAACGGATACATTTACTGTATAATTATAGTCCATTAAGAGCGGAGACAAATTCCGCATTTATATAGGCTAATTCCACATTATATTTCGATATTGTGTACGACAACAGCAGAGCCAAATTCCGCAACAACAAAAATATCAATAAGTTAGGTCTGTCAATATTCATAGGCAAGATCCGCAAAATTTTGAAAGGGAAAATAACATTTTCTTTCCCACTTTTTCCTATCTTAGAACTGGCTGATTTACAAGAAAACCGATTTGGTTAAAAACTTGTCTCTTTCAATTCCTGGGCGTCATAAAAGAAGTTGAATAATGTATAACCGTTACTTAAAATTATAATATTTATAGGAAGTAAATTTCACTATTGCCATTCTATGTGCACTTTTCTCTATAGCCTATAGTGCTTTATCAAGTCTTGTAAAGTTTTCTATCGTATCAATGTTATTTGGAATATCTGCAGGTATTTTAAATTCTTTAATACAGGGGATTTTTATATAGGACTCAGTCTGAAACTGCTTTAAAATGTCTATAAAAAGGTGAAAATATAAACATAGGCCTATGATAAAAATGCTGTTAAAAGAAGATATGAAATGACTCGTACGCACTTGTAATATTTTCGGTGTGGCACTGTAACCTCTTAAATTTGCCTCTTCCTATTCTTAATGAGAGATATCTCCGCAAATTAACTTCTTTGATATGGATATCGATTCAACAATGTACGATCGATATGGACAGCAAGAAATTCCAAAAGAAAGACAACTTAAAAAATAAAAAATAAATAGTTCTGTTGCTCTAAAAAAATTGTTAACTGTTGTATAATGAATCTGCATTATTATTAATTGTTATTTATCATACATTCATCTGTTATTGATTTTTTTCCCCAAGTCCAAAGACATTTAACAGTAAAGATAGGCTATGCTATTTATAACTAGACTATACTGCCAGCTTAGAAATCGTCCGGAAGAAGGATCGGAATACATAACCTCACATTTGGTAAACATCAAACATTATAATTATTTTTAGCTTCTGATGCATTATTCGCTAAATATATATATATATATATATATATATATATATATAGGGCCTATATTATACTGTGTGTATATATATGTATATATATATATATATATATATATATATATATATATATATATATGTTATAGGTCTAACTATATTTTTGACATTTGGCAATGAAGGCAAATATGATATGAAAAGAAAAATTAATCCTTGAGTGGGGATTTGAACCCGAGTATCTAAACTCTGTACGTTTAGCGCTCTAACGACCTGAGCTACTCAAGCATTCCAACACAAACACACATTTTTCTTATAGATGTAGTATTCTCAATTCACACAAGATGTAGAGGAAAATCGTTCCGACTGACATCTTGTGGCATAGGGCCTACATAACAGTTATGCAAATTTTTAAAGAGAATATTTACTTTATAGCAGTAACGCTATAAAGAATACTACATATAGGCTATAAGAAAAATGTATGTTTGTGTTGGAATACTTGTGTGGCTCAGGTCGTTAGAGCGCTAAACGTACAGAGTTTAGAGACTCGGGTACAAATCCCGACTCAAGCATTCAGTTTTCTTTTCATATATATATATATATATATATATATATATATATATATATATATATATATATAAAATTTGGAATAAGAATATCAGAAAATAGAAAATTAAACACCATATTGTTTGCAGATGACCAAATAATAATAGCAAATTCCGAAGATAATCTACAGAAAGGTCTGTATGAACTTAACAAAATTACAGAAGAATATGGTTTGAGGATATCTACAGAAAAAAACAAAAATTATGGTATTTCAAGGTGTAGATACTGTCAGAAGTAAAATTGTACTGGACAATAACATTTTGGAGCAGGTGTATAATTTTACATATCTAGGATGCAATATCTCATATGGAGAAGAAAAGGATGTAAATTTAAAAATATCTAAATTTTTAAGAATTTTAGGATTAATAAATTCTATCTTCAAGCCACAGTTAGTCCAAAAGCATTCAAGACTGAAAGTGTATAAAACACTGGCTCTTCCAACTCTTTTGTATGGTAGCGAAGTATGGACGTTGAAACAGAAGGATATACAGAGACTTAGATCTGCTGAAATGAGATATCTTCGGAGGACTGCAGGATACACACTACTAGATCACAAAAAATGAAGACATCTTAGAAGAATTACACATGGAATCTTTAGAAAACAAAATTTCTGATTATAAGTCAAGATGGATGCAACATGTTCATCGAATGGAAGATCACAGAATACCCAAACAAATGTTAAGTTATCAACCTGCAGGAAGAAGAAGACCAGGACGTCCACTCAAAAGACTTTTGGATGGTGTTTCTCTTGAGGCCGAAACAGGCCAACAAATGGCGTAAATTCGTGAATGTACTATGATGATGATGATGATGATGATATATATGAGATGAACTCAAACTCTTCTTGATGTTTTGAATCCTGTTTTGAAACCTCATTAAGATCCTAAGAGTTAAAAAAATCTTGAATTTGGCACTTAGGCTTACATCATTAGGCCTAACTGACTAATGAAATAAATAAGTTAGAATAAATATTTGTTGCTAGACAGGCCTACTAGCAGAAACACTAGAGTAATAAGCCAATAATGTCGACCTATAATATGTCATTAAAATTATAACTATAGGCCTAAGCATTTTATAGGTCTAATACATTTATTGAAACACATTACAACTTTAAATGAAACTTTCATTTAGGCCTAGGCTAACTAAATTAAGACAGTATAAACAGAACATATTATATAGTAGCATTCATAAACATGACACCACATGTAATTAATTAGCCCTATTTTATAATAACCAAGAACTTAATTTAGCGCATATAGAAAGCTTTTTTTTTCTTTTTTTTTTTTTGCCGTTATTAAGCACTAGAATATTAAATTATTTTCAATAATGGAATTTTAAATGTTGGTCCGAATGTTGTTGAAGAATATTTCAATTTACCCTTTGTAGATCTACATAAAATATTTTTTTGTGTAATAAATATAAAGTGTTTCTTACTACAGATCTTAGGAGTTCTTTAGGGTAGTAGGAAGTTAAAGCTCCCGCCTTACTAGACAATCAGCATGATGTCGGCCGGGCTGTCAGCATTGCGTGATGGCCGTTTTTACCTCCAGAACATAGGCTTACGTTTGGTTCTCATTTCAGTTAGAGTCAGAGTTGATCCCAGGGTCATGTTCCGCCAGAAGATTTGGTTAGTTTAAAAAATCTTGCCTCATCGGAATCGAACCCCCGAACCTCATACTTAACCAAACTACGCCACGTTCTGGCCCTAGGTTTCTGAAATAAGATAATTTAGTTCTTCTTGTGTTATGAATATTAAATAATATTTTATGTATTTTTTATATAAGTTATGTAAAGTTGTGAAAAAAAATATATTAATTTAGTTTGCAAATTCTTTTACGGAATAGGATGATAGCATGTAGATGTCCGACCAACAATGAAAATATGATGGCAGAAGAGAATATTATATCTCCTTCTCCCTCTCTCGGTGATGTGGTCCAGCTCTAGTGCTTCTACCTCATGCGAAGAGAGGAAGAAAGGAGGGCTTCGTACTGTTTGGTCTCAAGTGGTCATTGTGAGCAGACCGGCCGGCCAAGCAATCTCTCTCTTCCCTACTATCAGGTTGACAATAGATGCTGCAGCAGCTTTTATTGAAACTAAACCACGGAGTAATGCAATGACGGGCGAGTCCTGAACAACTGCCTGCTATCAATACCTGGATATTAATCACCAACGTTGGTGGTTGTTAGTACTACTAGGGGATTGTATAAGTCGAACCATTTTCTTCGCGCAAATGCTATTCAAGTACCTTATATCCCTCTCTCTTACTCATTCTATAGTTCCTAGTCCTATATACGTACGATAAAAAATGTCACCGTATAGAATCTATTGTTGGTGCATATAAAGGAGAGATGATGGTAGGAGAAGAGACAGAGTAAGAGAGAGAGGGAGAAAGGTTCCATCGCCAAGGAAACATCATCATTGTTTCCCAAACAATAGAGTTTTCCCCCACTCCACCTCAACGTTTCTCAATACCGGCCTCTCTTACCGTCAAACCCCTGCTAACCACGTTTGATGTACAGGCAGATATGACATGCAAAGAAGTAATTTGGTTATGCTGCAGAAACAACCAGCAGAGGAAAGAGGACAGAAACGTTTCCAGTATTGATATCACACTCTTTATTAAATGTGGTAGATGGCCACAAGCATTACAATCCAATGTCATTAAAATATCATAGTTGGCATCAGTTAAATCTAGATTTTTATAGCCTATATAACTCTATGCTACAATTATTCCAGGGCCATTGGTCTAACAACTGGCTGCTGGCCTCACATCTAAAGGTATCGGTCACAGATGTGACCAGTACAGGGGTGACATGTGGTGAGCATGTTGAATCCCCCAGCCGTTATAGCTAGCTTTCTCAAGGCTGTAGCTATAGTTAGGAATAATATTAAAACCCCTACAGATCAAGTATGTAAACATTTAAATGAATCATAATACGAGTATATTCCACGCATGAAGCCGCTACTTATTGTAACTACCGGTCCCATACTGTATGGAATTCCATGAAACATTCTGTGGCATTAGGGTAAAAGTAGGCCCTACATAAGTCCAATTTATTTATCTTTATTTTGTAGATTAATGTGTCAAAAATACAGCATTTTTGTCCCTCTAGCATAAGGGTAAAGATCTTAAGTGATAGCTAATTTCTTAAGGAAGATATCACTTAGTCAGAAGTAGGCCTAATACAAATCTCAGATTATTATTAGTAGGCCTAAGTTATTTGAATATTAATAAACTCTCGTGAAAAGTTATGTTTTCATTCTTACGTATGTTTAACATGTGGCCATAGAATTTTCCCCCCATGTGACCAGAATCAGTTGCATTACTCGCCGCTCTGCGCCAAGTAGGCCTATGATGCCTTATATCATTCGGCTACGGCGGGAGACGCGATTATGAAATCGTGTATGAAAATATTGTGTTAGGCCTAATACGATTTTCCTCATACAATGTTTTAATCCGATAGCCTATATTATATACACGCCTACATAAATATAACAGGGAAGTTCGTGAAAAATTCACCGCACATTGTTAAATAGGCCTATATGTAGCCTACTGCGATGCTAGATGAAATATATCTCCCTTATCTTTTACCAATAGTAACGACATATTCCAACTAAATGAAAACAAATCCTCAACATTATTAAGTAGGCCTATGTCTCCTCCCCTCCACCCCTCTCTCCCTCTCACTCTCTTTCTCTTAGTTTAACTTCTCCTCCACGCCCCCTTCGACTTACATTTTGTAGGCCTATCACACATACATTTTTCAACACATAATGACGTTTAGGCCTCCCGAGATAAGTGAATAGCGCAATGCCAAGCTCAACTCCGAGACAACATGAACATTGAAGACAAAACACAATTCACTCAAATATTCACATTACATTTATATGTTCAGATTAGCCTAACTGTTTGGGTCATACTGTTCCTGATATCAGTTTTATAAGTGAGACAATAATACTTTTCTAGAAAACGTATCCCGACCTGAGATCGAACCAGGGCCTGGTGAATAGAAGCATCGACATTATCCCCTAGACCACAGCGGTTGATACGCGGTTATTCAAGCTGTTCCATTGGTTGATTATAAATATAAACGGAGGAGGTGTTGCTCATCTAAAATCAAAACAGAACCAAACCTACCGGAGCGGTGGAGAGCTACGGACCATCCACTGGTTCGAGTTCCCATGAGGAAAAAAAATTGTCTCACGGTATTTCGGCCAGCATAGGAGTGGTGCCCAACCAGCATTTGAATAATTTACAATAACTACCGACTCCAGATTGTGAAAACCAGCTATAACAGCTGAAGGAGCCGACATGCTGATCACTAAATGATATTTTTTCCGTGATTAAAAAATAAATAAAAATAGATAACTTTATTTTACCTGGCAGAGTTAAGGTCTTAAGGCTTTGTCTGCCACTCAACCAGGTTTTTAAAAAAATACAAAATACAAAAAAAAATAGTCTTACAACTACATAGGCCTGAACAATTGCATATTATAAAAACAATACAATACAATCAATATTTATAATCTATTTTGATTTACTCTAAATTTAACGAATTACATATATAATATGTTCAAGGTATAAAAAAACGAGAAAAAAATAATTAATGACATAGTATAAATTTAAATAAATAAACACATGGTATTGTGGCTGGTAGGGCAATACAGTTAAAGAAGGACAATAATCATATGTGATCATTCATCTGAGAACAATTCAGACTCCAATACAATCTTTTGACTGTGTTGACTTGAATGTTCACCACTTGGGACAGCAGGTAGGCCTACTGTGTTGCTACAATGTTAGGTTTCAGTTCTCTTAGCCATTTTACATTAAACAATACATACATAAATAGTGTTCTGCCCAAGAGCAGGTCTTTCACTCCACTCTTTCCTTAACTCAGCCTTCCTTTTTGTACCCGTATACAACCATTTATTTTAATATTGCCTATCATCTGATGCCTTTTTTCTGTTTCTAACCTTCTTTCCGTTGACCATTCCCTCTAGGGCATCCTCAGCAGGTAGTTTCTTCTTAGCCAGTCACCAATCCAATTTATTTTCCTCTTCTTTATGAGTTCCAGCATTGTTCTTCCTTCACCCACTCTGTCTAGAACATTTTTATATTGTAGGCTATGTCCATTTTACAGGCTCCATCCTTCTCCATATCCACATCTAAAAATATTCCAGTCACTTTTCCTCATTCTGTCGTAATGTCCAAGTCTCTGCACCATACAATGCTACATTCCACACAAAGCACTTCACTAGCCCCTTCCGTAATTATTTTGCCACAGGTGCACAGAAAATGCTTCTCTTCTTGTTAAAATCTTCTTTTGCCATTGCTATCCTCTGCTTTATTTCTTGACATCAGTTCATGTTACTACTGACAGTACAACCCAGGTATTCGAAGCTCTCCACTTGCTCAATGGCCTCATCTTTAATCCTCCTGTCTATCTTCCTTGGTTTCCTTCCTATAATAATGGCCGTTGGTAGAAATACAGTTTTTGAATGGTTTGGAAAAATAAAATGGAAAATGAACCATTACGGTAGGGCCTAATTTTCGTATTGCTTAAAGAGATGTCCGATTTGACATCATTCATGGGTGTCAATTTACAGTGAATTAGCCTGTATTGTTTAGCCTATACAAGACTTGGGGCTCATTTAAAATTATCACTTTGAAAGTAGCCTACAAAGTTATATCCCACCTTATTAGCGATTTCCTAGGGAATGTAGTTATTGACGTCTCATCCATGAAAAATATTTTTTTTTACAAATCTTAATCAGTCCTACTTATCATAGTAGATATCAAAATGGTTATGACAAATATTAGATAAGGACTAACTTAGAGGCCTATATGGATGTGAAACATGGACTCTTACTTTAAGGTAGGAAAGGAGATTACAAGTAGGCCCTATTTGAGAATGAAGATCTCAGAAAATTTGTGGATCAAAAAAGAGATGAAGAGACAGGTGAATGGAGAACATCACATAATTGTCATCTAGCCTACATGATCTTTATAAGAAAAAAAAAGTGATCCCACAACAGGCCCGGAGGCCTTTGGGGTAGTAGGAGGTTAAGGCTCCCACTTTTTCTAGACAATCGACACTTTATGTCAGCCGGGTTGTCAGCCCTGCGTGACGGCCGCCTTTACCCCCAGAACAAGCGTCTGGTACTCATTTCCGTTAGAGGCTGAGTCGACCCCAGGGCCATAGTGCCGCCAGAGGGTTTGGGTCAGTTTAAAAATCCTGACCCCAACGGGACTTGAACCCTCGACCCTCCGACTTGTAGCTCAGTGCCTTAACCACAACGCTACGGCGTGCCCCCTATCTTTATAAGAAGCCAGATATAATAAGAAAAAATAAGCCTTGTAGACTGCGATGGGCAGGACATGTGGCACGATTGGGGAATGAAAGAGGTGTATAGAAGCTTCTTGTAGTAAAACGAGGGAAAACGCCCAGTTGGTAGACTAAGAATGAGGTGGGAGAATAACATTAACCAAGATTTGAGGGAAGTAGGTTATACAAGGGATGATTGGAAAACATTAGATCGGGATATATGGAGAGCCTATGTCCCCCGGCCACGAATATACGTATTCGATAGTGCCAATGAATTAGATAGGGCTTTATATATAGGCCTATATATATATATAGCCTATATTAGGCTATATTGCAAATTTTCGCGGATATAAGTATGAATAAGAAAGTTTTCTTTGGTTTTCCGCGTCTTGGATTCAAGTTCGGCCTCTGGCCACTGATTCCGACGTTTCGGCATGATCCCACATGTCATTATCAAGGAATGATAAGTTCGAGTCACAGGTTTAAGTCTTATATAATTAAACACATAGAGTTTTCGCTGTGGTCCGTTTTCGAAGACATACACCCATCAAAAGTTTAGTTCTTATGTAGTTAAACACCTTCAATTTTCAGTGTGGTCCGTTTCGGAAGCTGTACACCCATCCAAGCGTCGACCACGCTCTATGTTGCCCAACCGTGGTTTTCTTCATATCTTCTTCACTGTTCTGGGGATGACATGGTGAGCAGCGAGAGCAGTTTTCCATGTAGATGGTAATCTTTGGGCATCATCTCGGGTGTTCATAGAATGTGGCCTTTTCTCAATCTCTATTGCTGCTCTGTAGGTTCTTGATTTTTCAAGAACATTAGGCTGCAATAAATCGTCAAGAACCTACATCAACTCTGGTGCAACATATGAAACATAAGGGTCACAAGATCGACCTCACAGGATCTAGAACGTTGGCTAAAATAGATCATGAAAAATCAAGAATCTACAGAGAAGTAATAGAGATTGAGAAAGGGCCACATTATATGAGCACGCGAGATGATGCCCAAAGATTACCATCTACATGGAAAACTGCTCTCGCTGCCCACCATGTCATCCCCATAACAGCGAAGAAGATATGAAGAAAACCATGGTTGGGCAACATGGAGCGTGGTCGACCCTTGGATGAGTGTACGGCTTCCGAAATGGACCACACTGAAAACTGAAGGTGTTTAACTACATAAGAACTAAACCTTTGATGGGACGGCAAAAAATGCTGTCTGCAAAACAGGAGGGTGTACGTCTTCGGAAACGGACCACAGCGAAAACTCTGCGTTTAATTATATAAGACCTAAACCTGTGACTCGAACTTATCATTCCTTGATAATGGCATGTGGGAACATGCCGAAACGTCGGAATCAGTGGCCAGAAGCAGCTTGAATCCAAGACGCGGAAAACCTAAGAAAACTTTCTTATTCATATATATAGGCTATATATATAGTTGGGCTAGTGGTTATATCCGTTGCCTTTAGTTCCAAGGGACGCGGTTTCAAACGCGGCCGGGAAGGAAATATTCAAGCGAAAATTCCTCTGGGAGGAACTTTAAGCCGTGAGTCCCGAGTCTAATGAATTCAGGCTCGTTAAAAAAACTGCAAGCCCGAATAAAGAGGCCTCTGTGCAAAATTTACCGACCGTTACCCATTCAAGTAGGGGGCCTAATACTTTAGTTGCTCGTTGGGTGTCCCACACGGGGCACACGGTGTGTGTGTGTGTGTTTGTGTATGTGTGTGTGTGAATATGTGTGTGTGCGCGCGCGTTTGTGTGTTTGTGTGTGTTAATATATATATTTATCTAGGGGCCGAATTTTTTTCACAATCAAAATAGGCTAATAGTAATCAATTAAGATGTGTAAATTCTATTTCATTAACCCACAAAATCGGACTATTAGGATTTAGATAACCAAAAGTGAAAATTAAAAGTCGCTCTAGCGGTCGCATTTTCAAATTTTCGTAACGAAACTAATAACTGTAATAAAAGAGGAAGGTATTCTCCGAAAAATCAGCGAAATCCTACTACTTGAAGTGGTAGTTTACCTGAAAGCCGAAATTTAAAAATTATTCTACCGGCTACCATATTTTTTTCACAACCTAATACCGCGTAGGGTTAACATTTTAATAAGAAAAATTGGATCGAGTTTGTTAATCAACAAAACTGGACTTAAATTCGACTTGTTGAGGAATTTTTTAGTTTACGCAATTTCTGCGTGTCGGAATTTTTCATGATACAGAAAGTTCTTGAGTTGTTTTTTCTCCCATATAGAGCTAAATTTGTTGGACATGGTTAAAATTATGTGGCGCTATTTTAAAAAAAATGACGGCCTTCACTTCATTTGCGTAGAAGAATGTAGTTTCGTTAAACAAATATCCATACCTATGTTTTGTAACATAATATAAAATATCCTCAACTCGTGTCCAACTTAGGGTCGGGTCGAGGGATGAGAGGGGATGAAGCACATTATATATAGAAGTCTGTGAATGACAAGGGTGCCGGCCGACCACGCCTGACGCACCATCACAGGGGCAGATGAACGAAATGATTGAGATGAGTATGGAGAAATTGTGAATTGTGGCAGGGGAAAACGGGAGAAAACCCCGAGAAAAAATTGCCTAAGTTTCATTCGTCCATCACGAATCCCACATGGAGTGGCCGAGACTAGATCTCGGGATCCCAGCGGTGAGAAGCAAGCGACTAAGAGCTTGCGCCACGGAGCCGTCCTTCTTCCAAAGATACTTTCATTGTCAATTTATGAATTTATAAAAAAAAAAAAAAGGTAAATGGGTCACTATATGAATCCCACTACAAATCTCATTCAGCTCCAGTGAACCCTAAGAAAAATCTCATCCCACTCGCATGAAAATCCTACCGCAAATATTTAAGATTTATTTTTTAATAATATTTTTTGAGTAATGCATAATGTATATATGATCCTATAAGCATATACATTTTTGACGAAATGAATTTAAGTAATAAAATGATGATAGAAAAGTTAAAGTAATGTAGCCTATAAATGTAAGCCTACAATTCAAATAAAAGTTATAAGCTCGTGAAAGAATTGTGCTACAAAAGTCATATAGCAATGAATGCCTTAAAGTTTTTTTTAACAAATTAACTTATTTTTAGTTAATTATAAGTTACAGTGTAGACACCTTGCTGACACCAGAGGTTGAAGAAGTTCTAAAGAACTGAAAAGTGGAGGTTGAGAAGGAACAAGACGAAAAGCATATCTGCAGTTCCTTGTCGCCTTTGTTAACACTTTCTTTTTCAAAGTTGTATAAGAAAGGGTAATGGGGGAGGGGAATAAAAAAAAAGAAAGAGTAAGATGTATAGAATGATTGAGTAAGAAACAGAAAGAAGCTGAAACGGAGTGTCATTTGAGGAGTCAAAGTGGGGTGATACAATCAGAGCGGACGCGTATTGTTGAATTGGGGAGTCAAGCAATGACAATACGCTCCTGCTACAGATAAAAGAAGACGCAGCCAAAAGAATGGCAAGCGTTCGCTATGAAGAACTCACAAGACTAGCTGGCGTCGTTACTGCAGTCCTCGGAAACTCTGATGTCTTCTTCCCAACCACAATGCACTCAATTCTTACATTTCATATTAAAGTTCACAAAAGTTACATTTCAATTTCACATAAAATTTTAGAATTTTAGTAATATCATGAGGCCATTTTGCAAAATTCTGTAATTATACAATCATTAGATTATAGGCCTGCTTAAAATGTGCGGACACTCAACAACAAATGAGGCAAATTTTGAAATAGTGGCGGAATTCAAACATCTAACTAACTTACTGGCATTATCGAAACAGCAGGTTCACTGCCGTGCAGATATACGCCCCTATGTCATCCATACATCTCTATTCCGAGCTAATACTTTCTAATCATTCCCTTATAATTTTCGTCCCTTAAATCATGGTTAATTTTATTCTCCCACCTAATTCTTGGCTTACCTATTCGGCGAATCCGGCGATTTCCTTATGGTTTTCCTATAATAATTTTTCACGCCCCTCTTTCATTCCTTATTCGTGTCACATGTTCTGCTCGTCGCAGTCTATGACACTTATTACCGTTTATAACCTACACATTATGCAACTTCTCCATTTGTTTGTTCGTCTCTCTCTGTGTTCGAAAAAATGTTTCTTAAAACCGGGGAATTCAAACACATAGGAGCATAATCACAAACAGGAATGATATATAGAAAAAAATAAATAAACATAGGCTCAACTCTTTGAACTCATGCTATTATGCATTATGTACAGAGATTCTTGTCATCCCAACTTCTCTCAGAAGCATGTTAAAAAAAACACATTAATTTTTTTTCAGTTACGTTATGGATGCGAAACTTGTGCACTCTTATTTTAAGAGTGATTCAAATATTACGAATATTTGACAATAAAGAGCTCAGGAAACATTTTGGATTAAAGAGAGACGAACAGACTGGTAAATGGAGAAAGGTAAATAATAGTGAACTAGGCCTACATGATCCATAAGGGAAAATTTTACCACTTGTAGCGTATTGCCTTAACCAACTTTGCTAGAGTATATATATATATATATATATATATATATATATATATATACACACACACACAGTGCGATCACTATAGCACTGGACAGCAGACGCGGGGCTATACACTGCTGACGCACTCGAGGCGGGGAACGGACAGCGTAGGATCGCGGTGATACAACCACACACATTTTCGTAACTATTTTACAAATTGTCGTTTTTACCAACTTTATTGAAGCAGGTGCTGGAACTGTTCACCTTCGTTGTCCAAACATTTTTGACACCTCTTTATAAAATTTGTTGTACTGATTATGGATTGTTGAATGTGACGGAATTGTTACACCCGGGAATCGTGTTTCAAAAAGTCTTTGTACTTGGCTAGCAGACTGAGTTATCAACTATTAATCATATATAAATACAATTTCTTCAGTAGAAAAATTATTAGCCTTATACAGTTTACACTTTACACTTATACACACACGTCATTCAGTTTACACTTATACACGCCTGTTTTAGATACAAATTTTAAAATTGAGATAACTTATACACACGCCATTCAGAACACAAGAAAAAGCGAGCGAGCACCTTATCCACTCGAAACACACAATTTGACAGCGACAGTGAATGCGTGGGATGTGTTTGTATACTGCTGAGTCTGCGCACATTTCAAGTTCCGTGTCTGCACGTGTAAGCCTTAGTCACCGCACAGCACAAACCCCTCGTCTGCTGTCTAATACTATACTGATCGCATATATATAGGCATATATATATATATATATATATATATATATATATATATATATATGTATATTAAAAATAGGAATGATGTGCTGAAAAAAAAATTAATCATAGGTTCAACTCTGCGAACTCATGCTTTTTGTATTATATATAGGGATTCTTGTCATCTCAACTTCTCTCAAAAAATATATATAAAAACAAAGAATATTTTTTCCAGTTAAGTTATGGATGCGAAACTTATGCACTCTTATTTTAAATATATAGGCCTATATACCCACCGATCGTCCCTCATGGAGATAGGGGTGCTGTTCTAGCCGAGTTTCTTGAGCAAGCTAATTTAGTTATGCTTATTTCTCTACAGATGTCAGTGAGTGACACGTGGTTAGCACAAGGTCTCAATGAGACATCTAGTAGGCAACTAGCTACCACTATTAATAGGTCTAATTTATAGTTTAACCTGAAACTATACTAAGGCTAATAGGCTAGTCATAATAATTATCTTTAATCAAAACAATAGACTTTGAAAGAAAATAATATTTTCCATAAATATATTTAAAATTAATAATTAATTATAAAACTGAATCAAGATTAATCTTACAGGTCTACCTATTTCACTTAACTACTTTACTACAAATAACAAATATTTATACCAAAATATCGCATATTTTTTATGAAACTATCCTTAATTACGAATTTAAAAATATATTATTTAGACAATCCATCGTTTAAACCAGAGCCACAAGAAAAATTTAACATCTTCTTTATATTTTCTCCTAATGACAATTGTCTATTCAGCATTGTAGTCTAGTGATTACGATACAGCGGACCCGATTCGATCCCTGATTCCTGGATGAAGTTTCTTGGAGATATTACCAGACACATCCCAAATATTCAAATAATCCTCGAACACTATCTGTCACTCATAATTACCCATAGGGCTATACTATAGTTACCTTATTGAGTAGGATCTGCGAACAAAACAAACAAACTCCTTGGCGCGACAGGCCTACAAGCCCCTTGACTTACCAGCCGGCTGCTGGCCTCTTAACTACATGTGTTAATCATAGAGATATACGATCATCCTGCAGTGCAGGTGTAACATGTGATTAGAATGTCGAGTCCTCCAGTAGCTGGTTTTCTCAATCTGGAACCGCTACTTACTGTAGCTACCCAAATATGGGACTATGCTCTATGAAAGCATTGATGAATTATATGTCTTGTCTTAAAAGTTAATGTATCAGAAGTGGTTCCGGGACTGCGCTGATCATTTAACCCCTCCATGATTTTGTCGGCGCCAATACTTTAGTCCGGTTCGACAATAGGCTTATTTTATTAAAACCAACACTATGTTTGGATCAGGCCTAGTAATGAAAACCTTTTTCTGCCAGGATGTATAATATTTTATTCAAAACAAAAATCTGTTTGGACCGGTCTATTTGGAAGTTTCCTTACGTCAGATTAAGTAGCTAGGTTAGCTAACTATAGTTAAGCTATGTTACGAAAATGCACTCATCTTAATGACGCCGGAAACCTCTACACCGGTGGAATTCAAAACGACACCGATAGGACAAAATTTTTAGCTATATCACTTAAGAGATGGTCCCGCGCCATAGCCGAGTGGTTAAGGCAGGAAGTCTTGGCGCAGAGCTACGGGACTTGCGCTGGTTCGAGTCTCCATGGGGGGAAGAAATTTTCTCATGGTATTTCGGCCAGTATGTGACCGATGCCCACCCAGCATCGTGAGGCATTTGGGTACCTACAATAAGTAGCGACTCCAGGTTGAGAAAACCAGCTATAACGGCTGGAGGACTCGACAAGCTGACCACATGTCACCCCTACAATGGCTGATGATCATCTACCTCTTTGATTGACACATGTGGATGTGAGGCCAGCAGATGGCAAGCAGTCCTGTCGCGCCAAGAATAACTTAAGAGATGACAATCCTTAACCCTATGCAAAATGGGAAGGGGTTATTGCTTTTACTGGTCCAAACAAGTTGTCTTTCTTGGTCCAAATAGCTGATAAATAGTGTTAAATTATAAAAATTGTATTTGGCCATTCTTGTACTTTATCTATACCTATACATCCCCTCTTGGGGCAATAGTGCTCCCGTGGAAGAATTATTTAACCAACTTAATTTATTTACTCTCATTTCCTTACAGGCCTCAGCCAGTACAAGTACTTAGCTCATCGTCTCAAAGGAACGCCTAGTAGGCAACTGAAGTATTATTTTGATGGGAAAGTCCGATTAAATCTTGCTCGGAGGCACTCATTTGGAGTTGAGGTTCTTTGACGAGTCCGTAAATCTTCGGACTCGGGACCCACGGCTTAAAATTCCTCCCGGATGACATGTTTCTATAATTTCTCCATTTAAAATATCCATCGACACCGTTGGATTTGAACCCATTCCTGTAGGTCAAAAATAGTGCCTAAATGATCTAGAATTAAGAGTTGTTCTTCGGTAACTATTTTTTCTCATATAACTAACTCACTGGTACGTATTAGGTTCATGGCTGCGCGGATATATCCTCAGCTAATGTTTTCCAATCATTCCTTGTATAATCTACTTCCCTCAAATCACAGTTAATGTTATTCTCCCACCTCATTCTTGGTGTACCAACTGGGCGTTTTCCCTCTGATTTTCCAACAAGAAGCTTCCATTCACGTCTTTCATTTTCCATTCGTGCCACATGTCCTGCCCATCGCAGTCTACGAGACTTAACTGCTCTTGCTTCCTATAAAGACCATATAGTTCACTGTTATGTAAGGCTTCTCCATTCATCTCTCTTTGGGCCAAAATTTTCCTAAGAACTTTATTCTCAAATACTCGTGATCTCTTTTGCTTCCTTAAAATAAGAGTTCTTTCTCATATACTCACTTACTTACTTACTCACTGGCACTATCGAACCCGTAGGTTCATGGCCGCGCGGACATAAGCTCTCCATACATCCCTATCCTGAGCTAATGCTTTCCAATCATTTCCTGTATAATCTACTTCCCCCAAATCATAGTTAATGTTTTCTCCCACCTCATTCTTCGTCTACCAACTGGGCGTTTTTCCTCTGGATTTCCTACAAGAAGCTTCCATGCACGTCTTTCATTCCCCATACGCGCAACATGTCCTGCCCATCGCAGTCTACGAGACTTAACTGTTCTTATTATATCTGGCTTCCTATAAAGACCATCTAGTTCATTGTTAGTAGCCTTCTCCATTCACCTGTCTGTTCATCTCTCTTTGGTCCAAAAATTTTCCTAAGTACTTTATTCTCAAATCCTCGTAATCTCCTTTCCTCTCTTAAAGTAAGAGAGTCCATGTTTCGCACCCATATAATATAACTGGTAGAATAATAGTTTCATATATTTTCAGTTTAACGTTTTTTGAAAGGAGTTGGGACATCAAAAGTCTCTGCAATGCATAATAGCACGCATTTCCAGAATTCAGCCTATGTTTAATTTTTTTGTGCATCTCATTCCTATTTGTGATTACTGTTCCTAGGTATTTGAATTCAGCCACTTCCTCAAACTTTCCCTCATTTGTCATTAGCTGTCCATTTCCATTATATAATGAAAACAAATATAAACCAACTTTAAATCCACAGTATTTTTACAACATAAATCACTTATAAAATGTATCATTAGGCTTATCCTTATTCTTTCCGATCAGTTGGTGTCCCAATAATGTCCGGTAAGCATGGGTCATGTAAACACACCTGCAAAAGGGCGAGAGAGAGTGAGAGAGGGGGGAGGGAAAGAGAGAGTTATCTAACGAGAAAAAAAGGTACAGGTCTAGTACAGGGAACTATTAAAGAAATTTAAATTTATGTAATTACAATAAAGTCTTTTAGAGAAGAGCGTTACAAGTGAGACACATTTATACACATGTATGCATACGTATTGATATATACTGATAACAGTGAATACGATGTACTCAAAGAAACGCCCAGAGATAGCTGACTTGAATGAAACATATATATCACTAAGGCTTTGTGTACTAACGATGGAGAAACCCCCATGATGCACAAACGTGTGTTCATCACCATGGTTGCGATAACGTTTCTTTTATTCATATGAAACATCTCCACAGACGTATGGAGCGATGTCATCTCTATGTGCTGTAATGATGAACAACGCCGTAAAAAATTCTAAAGAAGGAAGGTCGCAAGCCTTATGGCATTCAACATAGGCCTATCTGATGAATACTCTTTATCAAGAATAAAGAATGATTTTTGCTAACTTGGTATTCCATTTTCCCTACAAATTCAAAATCCTTACAGAAGAGTATTTGAATTTAGTTAAATTGCTGAACGCCTTCAAAAGCAGTTTAAAAACAGTAAGTTTATTATGATGTTTTTTTTGAAGACGATTCTTTTTAAAATCTCCGAGCTTGAATGGAATTTCTCAGAACGAAAACCATGAAGCATTACAGTGATATTTATGTACTAAGTAAAATAGAGACAACATTTTTTGAGCTTTGGGAGGGAGGAAGAGCAAGATGGAAAATTACAGTTTTGGGAAATCAAATTTGAAGTTTGAAAATCAAACATTATTAAAGAGAATCAATAATAATTTAAGATACGCCTATTGCTGGGCGACTAAAAACTTATAATGTCATTTCAGGAATAACTAACTAACTCCTGGCACTATCGAACCCGTAGGTTCATGGCCGCGCGGACATAAGCTCTCCATAATCTTTATTTCAGGAATTATGAATTTAAATTCGAGTGTTTTTGAGAATACCTATTAATGTGTTTTCATCGATTATAATACATATAGTTCTACGATATAAAAAGTGATCAAACGATATTAATGTCAAGATAATTTAAAATTAAGTTATGTAGAAAGATACAAATATCGACAATGATTAGTAGGGTCTAGATCATCCGGCGTGTTAGCTTAGATGGTAGAATATTTGCCTCCTGACTACCGGATCCGGGTTCGATTCCGCGCGGGATTAAAAATCTAATTGTAAAATTTTAAATTTCGGAACTAGAAAGGGTGGTGATGTACAATATTTGAACAATAGATTGTGTATCAAGGTGCCTGGACTTAATTCCAAATCGCTCCGCAGTACATATGTTGAGAAGTAATGTGGTACGGCGTTGATAAATTCTTAGGATATGGATTATAAGTTTACTCCTGGCGCGACAGGTCTACAAGGCCCTTAGCCTACCATCCGGCTGCTGGCCTCACATCCACATGTGTAAATCACAGAGGTAGATGATAATCAGCCAGTGTAGGGGTGACATGGGGTCAGCACGTCGAGTCCCCCAGCCGTTATTAGCTGGTTTTCTCAACCTGGAGCCGCTACTTATTGTAGCTACTCAAATGCATCACGATGCTGGGTGGGCACCGGTCCCATACTGGCCGAAATAAATGAGAAAATTTCTTCCCTCATGGAGACTCGAACCAGAGCAAGTCCCGTAGCTCTGCGCCAAGGCTTCCTGCCTTAACCACTCGGCTACGGCGCGGGACGGATTATAAGTTTGGCAGTAGTTAATAATTTTCGATAGGAATAGGATATTCCTTGGCCTATCTTAAAATTATTTTTTTCATCCCGCATAATATGTTAAACTTTTTCGGCGTTGTTTTGAATTTGGTATCTTATAGTTACAAAACAAACAGAGGCCTAATTAGGCTACAAGATTTTTCTCAAAACACCACTTCTTTAAAATTAAGTCAAGGTCATGAAGCCTATTTTCCAACGCCGTGACTCACTAGAAACATCGTTAGGTCAGACGCAACGGGCCTGGGTTCGATCCCCGATAGGAAAAAGTTTCCTGGATGAGGTTCTTTTCGGGGTTTTTCCTTACCTTCAAGACAAATGCCAGGAAACGTTAAGGAAACCAAATAATCTCCCTACAGCAAACACCTAATCCATCATGTTAAACATATCATATTCTCCTTGTTTATTACGAATGTATGAGTGAAAGGCGTTTTTTGGCTTAAATGTTCGTGTTGCCTAGGGATGGCCTTGATATTGAGCTGATCACTCATCCGGAGAGGCATTCTATGTCCTTGTGTTAACAAAAGGTATTAGGCCTATGTGATCCATAGTGAAAAAGTATTTCCCGACAGGTCGTGTCCTTGTAAGCCTGAGTCGTTTAGGGCACATAAACCCCTACAAAGGGAGAGGTTAAAATAAGGGGGAAAGTTAAAGAAAGAGTTTAAATCATCATTATATTAATATAGGCCTATTTAATATAACTGACGTGAAATGTTGAATATTTTCGCTTTCTACCGCAGCTGATTATTATTGTTGTAGTAGGCCTAGTAGTAGTAGAGGTCTAGTAGTAGTAGTAGTAGTAGTATTGAAATCATAGGACCTTTGTGAAAACACGCCATCGGACTCTGTTTTTTGCCAAATTCCTGACTTCATTCCAGCTTGTTCATTCCTTTGTTGTTAAATTTCTGTTATTACTGTGCTGCGTCGTGTAATTTTTGGTCTTGCTTTTTTTTACTAGGCAGTCACTGTGAATTTCATTCCAGAGCTCTCTTTGGCACAATGTCTAGTTCTCTTTTGAGAGTGTATCCAATCCAATTCCATTTTCGATATTTAATCTCCTTCCAGATTTCAATCTGTGACATTATCTTCCATGTAATTCTTACAGCTTATTGTACTTAATAATTTAATTATTTGTTAGGAGATTGCTCAGATGGGAAGACAAATAACTACGATTCTGGAGAACCTACCTTGAAATCTCTCCTAGAGAAGCATTGTGATATTCTAGATAATCTTAAAAAATAAATCTTAAATAACAAATGGATATAAACTTAATCTAGGATACCAAGGCCGTGTGCAAAAAAAAACCTGCCTTTTTAACTGCAAGTTATTAAAATACAGCGCCAAATATTTCATTTAAACTGTAGGGGAGCAATACAACTCACGAATTTGGTGCATAGGATAATACTCACTACGTGCCGTACGCTCAGCATTTTGCCTCATTCTAATCCGCTCTTACTCAAGAAGGGTGTCCATCTGCTTCGTACAATATGTTGCCATTGCTGGATTCTGGCTTCGATTTCTGTGCCTTCCAGTTAAAAACGGCAGAAGTTTTTTTTTTTTTTTTGACACGGCCTTGGTACATCACAACGCATCTCTGGAAGACATTTCAAGGTGGGTTTTGGAATGCAATGGTTGACAGTTCCTTTGTGAGTATTGTTGAGTAATTTGGGTACATTTAAATAATTTTACCTATTTATTTTCTTTGTTTCGTTAATAATATTAAATAAATATTGTAGGATTCATCGCCATATCAAGAGTTAACTTACAGGATTGAGTCTCTATTATTCTGTTCCTTGACAAATCAGATGACGCCTTTCCATAATTAGGCCTATGCATTTGAATTCTAGAAAAAAAAAGATAGGCGTATTCGCTCACATTACAAAACTGAGTCTCAAATTTTTGTTTCGAGTTTATTAGGAATAGGCCCTATAATACAACACATTTTTCAGTATATTTCCTTTATATAAAACGAAAAATACCAATGGACCATATGGCTTTAAAATATTGATTTCTTTCTATTGGTTAGTTTAATTTCTATTCTACCTTTTGTGTATCTGATACCATGCCTGTCTGATTAAAAAATATATCTCTTGGTAAAAAACGAGCCTTTTTTTTTTTTCTGTACCTGCCACCCATAGAAGTTTGTTTACTTTAAAGTCAGCTTTATACACGCGTCTCTAATCACCTTAAAATGTCAGGTTTTTACATTCAAACGAAAATAGGTTTCTATTCATTCATTTGTTAAGGTAACACATGGTAAGTGCATAGCATCCGTCCCTCTTTTGATGGGACGTGTTGGCATGCGTACAGTTCCTTCCAACCCCAAACCTTAGTCCTTCCCCTTCCTGCTTTTCTTTCATAACAAAGTGCACCAGTAAACTCCTCGATTTGAAAATGTTAAGAAATCAGAGATGGCTCGTAATTTTCACTACATTCAGCATGATTCAACTAATGATCAGTGTCATTTGATGAAATTTGTAATATTTTAGAGGATGTCAGGAACGTACAGCATAAAAATTGTCACTTCAAATCGATTTCATAATGGAAAGTAAATGTAATTAATACTTAATAGATCTACTAAAACCTTCTTCTTCTTCTTCTTCTACTACAAGGTTTAGGCTATGTAGCCTGATTCGGCGAAGTTAAAAGTGGAGTCCATCTTCTTCGTGGTCGGCCAACATCTCTTGTTCCTCTGGGATTATACAGGAAGGTTCATTTTGGTATTCTTTCGTTGTTCATTCTCATTAAGTGTTCTGTCCATTTCTTATTATTTTCGCTGATTTTATCTTCAACTTTATATAGCTATATTTAATTCTTCTCGTATAGTTTCATTCCTTATTCTATCCGCTCTTGTGCATCCTTTCACATTCGTAAAAATAGCATTTCCGCAGTCTGTATCCTGCTTTTATCTCTTGATTTCATTATTCAATTTTCACTTTCATACAACAACAAAGGAACTGCCATTGTTTTATATAATTTAAGCTTCGTATTGGAAATGTGATATTTGTTCTATTATTTTGTTATCCAGTACAATTTTTGATCTAATTCCATATTTACCAATAAATGTCATTACTAAAACCTACTGATAATAAAAGTACTAACACTTTTTTTATTTTCTATAATACTCCTAAAAGGAACCTAAAATGTAAAGTAAAATAAAAGCCATATGAAAAAATAAAGAATAAGTTACTGTTAACCATCAACATTTAGGACTTCTTAAGTTTATAAGTAGGTACTGTATTCTGATATTTTGCATAAGACTTAATTACTCCCGAACATTCCACCTTAATTTTAAAAAAACCGTAGTTCTTGTTTCTCTTTGATCTATACCGATTGACAAATTCGATTATCACGATTAACGGCTATCCAAAATTGTTCGAATACGTGAAATATAATAGACAATCAAAAATACGTTTATAACTTATCTGAAATCCCTACGTTCAATTAGTGAAATGCAATAAATGAAAAAAAATTCTTAAATTGTAATATTTTAATACAACATAGCCCAGGGCGTTTTTATGAAATAATGGAGCCGGATCATTGCAACTTTATGCTTTCTCTGGGATGTTGAATAGGATGATGTTTCAAGAAGGTCAGGTTCGACATTTGAAGAGAGAGATTGGTAATAATAGGCCTATATAATCTCTGTTCACGATATTAAATGTCAGTTACGGCGGACAAATGATTACCACTGGTTCTAATGTTCACAGGTTCAAACCACCCGGCCAGGGTAGATGATTTTTCAAGGCGTAAAAATCCTGACTACGAGTTCCTTCGGAAGCGAAACAAAGCCATGAGTCCCCATATTTGAATTACGACGGTAACAACATTATCTATTAGAAAGTGTCATTAAATAAAATAACATTACATTATTCTTATGTTTCGCTGCCTTTAGGTCTATAATAATAATAATAATAATAATAATAATAATAATAATAATAATAATAATAATAATAATAATTTTTTCTTTCTTACCCTTGTAAACATTAGGCCCTATATTGTGTAGTCTATATAGGCCTATATTACGTATCAATCATAATTCTTATTGTATGTATAATTTAACCCTGGTGAAGTGGAAGAGAAGACCTTACGGTCTTAACTCCATCAGGTAAAATAAATGAATAAAATAAAAATAAATCAATTTCCCCCATTTTGTTTCCAGGGTAAAAATCAGATACGTGAAGTCCTCCAAAAGATAATAAACCCATGTTATATTTTTATAGTGTGATGTAATAAATTAGGCCACTGTAATGAAATTAAAATCAGTTTACAATTAGGAAACTATTAATGCAATAATATGATAGTTATATCTATAGGCTAATAATTATATCAACATATTAATTTTCATTAAAGATTTAATTGGAAATGGAATAAAAAAGATAGACCTATATTAGGCCTATAGGTTGTATTTCCTCTTTAACATACTCACCTTCTTTTGATACGTGCAGAAATATTCCTGGGATACCTTATTTTTCTGCGAATTACTTGTTTAAATGTGTTTGATATGCAGCATTGTATATCCTACACGATCTTCACATTTGTAGGCTATATCAAAGTACAAAATCACGAAATCTTTTCACAAGCCACCACTGTCGAAAGGTTCTTTTCTCTCTTTTTCAATACTAAATACGTAAGTTGGTTGCAGAACATTCATGTATTAGGTCGGGTTTTCAGCGCATGACAAAACAAAATTATTTCAATATGTCTTGTAAGTTACAATATAATGAACTTGTACTTGGCCATTCTTTTGAACTGGTGAGACCAACAGATGTTGGTATTCGTACTGAGTAGTCAATGCTGAATGACAGTGCCTTCTCCACAAAAACATTCGAGAACCTTTTTATGTGGTTTTCTTCTATGAAAGAAGACGAAGCAACGGCGTTTATACTAAGCGTTCCATTAAAACCAACTTTCTATTCTAAAGGCATGTTTACTACATTGAAATCGTATCAAAAGCAGAATGATTAAGAAACGTTTCGCATTTAAAATTCACCTGCCTGTCCAGTTCTTTTCAAGCCACTGAATGTTGATTTTGTCACTGAAGGCGACAACTTGAGATCAGAGTTGTTTTCTAACGCTCTATCTTTATTCAATACATTTTTGTTATGATTTAATACAATAAAAATATACTGAAATTCAATTACAAGAAAGGCGATTGATAACAGAATTTGAACACAAACAACATGTTACAGAGAATAGAGAAGGTCAATTTCTTCCTATTATAGACTTAGGACTACTTGTTTTGCCTTTTACAAACACGATACAAGCATAGAACCACATAGAGTAGCCTATTGCATTATGCAACATTGATATAACTCTCTGAAATAATATTTACTGGAGTTTCTGACAATTCACAAATTTAAATTTGTTACGCAACAAGAAGATTTTATCATTATCAATATGAGGTCATTATTTTGATGACAAATTTGTTTACTACATTTACGTATTCCTGTGTCATTAGGCCTGAGACTGTTTTTTTAACACTTAAAAGTTATTCTTTCTTTAATTGTTTTCTTAAGTTTAACCTCTCCATTGATAGGTATTTTTACCATGTACCATAACTCCCTGGCCTTACAGTTATAGGATAAGACCTGCCAGGAGAGGATTTTTATTTTCTGGACCATACATATACTTTTGACATTACAAGAACATGGATGGTATCTCCGAATAAATGATCAGCTCAATTTCAGGATCGCACCCGAGACAACACTAACATTTAAAACAATGAACACCATTCACTAACACATTCATACTAGCAAGATGAATGTGATAGGGTGATTATAGCCTAATGGGCAAATGGTGTTCAGGGACTATTTGGACTTCAACGTTTCCTGACATTTGGCTTATAGATTGTGACAAAAAAAAAACAATAATCCTTCACTCAGGAACTTGTCTCGATCGGAGAACGTATCCGGATCCGTTAAGTTTGATGTAACGAAGCTGCTCTTAAACCACAGCAGGGACTTTAAAAAATGCAATAGCTAAGTTAGTCACCTTAGGAGAGAATAGACTACATTTTCATATTTTTTTTTAGTTTTTCGATTGTTAATAGTGTACTTACATGACAGCTTCACGATATTTAATCTAAAATTGGAGGGATATTTACTCATCAAAATTCTGAACAAACTGAGAACCGCTAATAGTAAGTCTAATCCATGAGAAATAAATCAATAATCTACAAGATAACTACTACTAATAATAATAGGACTGCCTGTTAAAAGTCAATCAAATAACTCCATTGTTGAAAATAAACTTAATAATAATATACGACATATGACCAGCGACACGGATTAATGGTCAACGTTTCTAACTACAGCTCATGAGGTGCCGGGTTCGATTCCCTTTCAGACTACAGCAATTTTTCTTTCAAGGGAATTATTCCTGTAGTTTTCCATAGTCTGGAATAGGTTAAGTTTAGGTTAAGGACTCTCCTAGCGCTTCATTACCATTAATCGCCCATCATACCATTGGGGTAACGTAACTCCGCCTTCCAGATGTCCCAACCCAACCTAAGAAATGTATTACAATTCCGCCAATGCCAGGGGAGAAAGCCAGATATGTCATAAAAGACAACCTGGTGGCATTGAACAAAATAAATCTAACCTCACAACTGATAGATTCTAATTAGTGGTAGCTCCTAGTGGAATCAATCCAACCCGCGAGTCTGATGCAGCAATATTAGGAGCGATGTGTGTATCTAATAAGTAAAAAAAATAAGTTATCACTATGAACAATAGTGGATCAATAAAGCCTCCAATTTTATTTTACGAGAACTGTTCAATAAACAATGATAATTATCTTGTACAGGCATAAATTACAAAAAATAGGGTTTACGATATATGTTAGCGTAATGAGTCATGTACACTTAGTAAAAGTTCCAAGGCCATCCCTCCCGGTTCTGATTGTGAATGGTGTTTTAAATCGATACATGTTTAGTACAGCCTAACGGCTACAATGGAGGTCATACAGAGTTTATTTCAAAAGTAATCACTGAATATGAAACTTGGGTAAATAATTTCGATCCTAATAGAAAACAGCAAACCTCTGTGCGGAAATCTCCTTCATCATCCCCACAAAAGAGCAAAAATGGTTATTTTTGGGAAAGTTGTGGTCATTTCTTTATTCGTGGAATGATTAATCAACATTTCGTACCTGCAACACAATAGAACTGGGCAATACTATAAAGATGTCCTGATAACTCTGCAAGGCAATATCAAGACCAAAATACCATATTTCCATGCAACAAGTTGGATGCTGCACCACAATAATGCGAGGTCGCATATCGCAAAAGTTGTTACTGCACATCGCGTAAAAATAAAAATGAATTGCGTCCCTCAACCTCACTGTAGTTCGGATTTAGGTCGGTGCGACTTTTTTTTATTCCCTAACCTCAAGGAACACCTTCGCAGGAGGTGTTTTTCAACTTCAGAAACAGTAATGAAGGCTGCGGAGGCAGTTTTCAAAGACCTGTCATATAAGGGTTTCTAGCATTTCTTTTCTAAAAAAAACTAAGCTCTCTTGGCGCGACAGACCTAGAAGGCCATTGACCTATCATACGGCAGCTGGCCTCACATCCACATGTGTTTATCACAGAGGTAGACGATCATCCAGCCAGCGTAAGGGTACTTTCCAGGTTGACATAAAGTCTGTGGCACGTGCAATGCATCAAAAGAGAATTATTTTAGGAAGGGCCAACAAATTTCCGAGGATGAATAAAGGTATTTTTAATCATTGTTTATTAAATAGTCCTCGTATCTACGCAGAGCATATAGTACAATATATTCTCAATATTAAATATTTTATAATTATTTTTCTAGTACTAGGCTATATGAATGCGAAACGTGGTCTCTTTATTTAACAGAGGAGAAAAGATTACGAGTACATGAGAATGAAGTGTTTAGGAAATTCTTTGGACCAGAGATGAACAGGCATAAAAATGGAGATGTTTACTTTATAGTGAGTTACAATACTTTTTTTTATGGGAAATAAGACATAATAACAGCTGATTCTTGTACACCGAGATGGACAGAACATGTGGCTCAAATCGGGAATAAAAGAAGGACACGGAAGTTTCTTGTAGGAAATTCAGAGGGAAAAAATCCCAGAAATAAGATGGAAGAATAAAATTAACCATGATTTAGGAAGGTAAATTATACAGGCAATGATTGGAACATATTAGCTCAGGATAGGGATTCACGGAGGGCTTGTCCGCGGCCATGAACCTCCGACTCTGATAAGTAATAGGCCTACCAATGGCAAAACTACTAAAATTCATATCAAATTCCGTTGAGGTGAATAGTCATGAGATAAAACTTAAAATATGTACCTTTCTGGCAGGTGCCGTCGTCCTCAACTGTGTTAAAATGTCATTTTAAAATATTATCAGGAGGCCTTTCGGCAGTTAATTTCCATCATCAGCAGGGTGCGTATCTGCTATTAGTTGTTTTTAGTTAAGACCAAAGGCCTGCAGATAATATTTTAACACAGTTGAGTACGAAAAAAAGGGCCTACATATTTTAAGTTTTATCTCAGTAGGCCTACCAATGTGTTAGTTACATTTTAACGCATTGATCAACAACAATTTTTTCGCCACTTAAATAATTATTTAAAGTTATTGAAAACTTGTAGGCCTGTTTCTTTTACTCTCACTAACCAACTAACTCACTGGCAATATCGAACCCGTAGGTTCATGGCCGCGCGGACATAAACTCTCCATATATCCCTATCCTGAGCCAATGTTTTCCAATCATCCCCTGTATATTCTACTTCCCTCAAATCAAAGTAATGTTATTCTCCCACCTCATTCTTCGTCTACCAACTGGGCGTTTTCCCTCTGGCTTTCCTACAAGAAGCTTCCATGCACGTCTTTCATTCCCCATTCGTACCACATGTTCTACCCATCGCAGTCTACGAGACTTAACTGTTCTCATTATATCTGGCTTCCTATAAAGACCATGTATTCACTGTTATGCAGTCTTCTCCATTCACCTGTCTGTTCATCTCTCTTTGGTCCAAAAATTTTCCTAAGAACTTTATTCTCAAATACTCGTAATTTCCTTTCCTCCCTTAAAGTAAGAGTCCATGTTTCGCATCCATAGCCTATAATATAACTGGTAGAATAATAGTTTTATATATTTTCAGTTTAACGTTTTTTGAAAGGAGTTGGGTAGTCAAGAGTCTCTGTAATGCATCTAGCAAAGGTAAATAGGCTAATCTGCCCATTAACTTACCTACAGCTTAAAATTTGTAAAAAAAAAAAGTAGGGTACCATATTGTTTCCATTCTGTTACTTTCTTATGAGCACTGAATAGAATACTTAGAAATCAATACATATGCAACGCTGTATTGTCAGGAGAAATCAAGAAGTCATATAGTCTGTATTATAGAGTGGTTCAAGCCTCAAGAGAATCCAATACTGATTTGAGTGCCATCTTTTCCCATGTATTCTCACCAGAACATACAATTCTTTAAACACACATACACACACACGCACACACACCACACACTTCAATTGTGTACTTCATAAAAAACAAACAATTAAAATGGTATTGTCATGTAAAAGAATGATAGAAGATTGCCAAGAAGAATTCTAGAATGGGTGAAACTTGGAAGGAGAAGAAGAAGAGGACGGCCAAAAATAACTTAGATAGATGGTGTTTTGAGCAGCTTGGAAGAAAAAAGGATTAGATAATGGAGATTGCAATTATGAAGAGATGTGGAGGAAAATGGGCGCAGGAAGATGATGTGAGATATTGTGAAACCTTCTATAGGTCTATAGCCTATGTCATTTAACACCGTATATAGGCCTGCTATATGTATGTAATGTTTGGTTCATGTAAAAAAAAAACAATATTAAGCATGTTCAGATGAGATCCCAGCAGAACTGATAAAATTAGGGGGAGAAAAATTGATGGACAAGATACGCTGGTTGCTTAGCATGATTTGGGAAAAAGAAGCTCTTCCAGATGAATGGAAAGTATCGATCATCGTACGAATTTATAAGAAAGGAGATAAAACTGATTGCAACAACTACAGAGGCATCTCATTACTTTCAACTTCGTACAAAATTCTAACAAATATATTAGTAAGCAGACTTACTCCCTATATTCTAGGAGATCATCAATGTGCATTTAGAAGAAAAAGGCGTACAACAGATCAGATTTTTAGTATAAGACAGATTTTAGAAAATAAATGGGAATATAATGGTAACTTACTGTACATCAACAGGCCTACATGTAGACTTCAAAAAAGCATACGATTCAATTAAGAGGGAGAAGTTATATAGTATCCTGCTGGAGTTCGGAATTCTTAAAAAGTTAGTTAGACTTATACGAATGTGTCTAAATGGCACAAAGAGTAGGGTGCGTGTAGGCAAACAGTTTTGGGACACTTTTGAAATCCAGAATGGGTTGAAGCAAGAAGATGCACTATCGCCTCTACTATTAAATGTTGTACTAGAGCATGCCATCAAATTTTTAGAGGATGAGGAAGACTTACAACTCAATGGTATTAATAAGCTGTTAGTTTATGCTGATAATGTAGTACTATTGGCCGATAGCGAGGAGATACTTAAGGACAACACGGCACACACTATTGAGTAACACTAAGAAATTAGGACTGGAAGTAAATATCAATAAAACTAAATATATGGTCACACGTAGAAATACATTATATAATGGAAATGGACAGCTATGACAAATGAGGGAAATTTTGAGGAAGTGGCTGAATTCAAATACCTAGGAACAATAATCACAAATAGGAATGAGATGCACAAAGAAATTAAACATAGGCTCAATTCTGGAAATGCGTGCTATTATGCATTGCAGAGACTTTTGATGTCCCAACTCCTTTAAAAAACGTTAAACTGAAAACAATATGCATTTATGAATTCAAATATTAAATTTGATTAAATAAACAGAAATAAGATCTTGTAACAAAATATAGGTATTTGTCCACAACATTTGTAACTTCACTTAAGTTCTAAGAACTGCAAACAGGCCTACATAAGTTTGACAGGTCATTGATAATACTTTCAATACTTATTTTAATTTTTCATTTCCAAATACAATAGGCCTAGTAGATTAAAAATAAGCAGATAAACTACATTTACCATGAGAATATTGTTTGCTTTAGTCCTTTTATAATTTATTTGGCTCCAATTAAAATATATTCTGTACCAAAATGCATTGTTTATATCAGTAGACTAGTTCTCAAACTGTGTTCCGTATATTTTCAATATATTTACAGTATACTTCGATTCATCTTTTGCCTAAATTTCCGTATGACATTATAGATTACCAGAGAAAAATAGGCCTAATATACCTTTAAGAGTTTATAACATTATTGTATAGGCCTATAATATATAGGCCTACATATATCGCTCATTTTCTGCAATAATGTCATAACTCAAATATCACGATGTTTTAGTTAATATTACAGGGAGACGATATTTAAAACTTTAAATGATTCTTCTGAAAAATCGTAATTTTTGAGTTACGACGTTGTTGCAGCAAATGAACGATGTATAGGCTATATATAGGCCTACATATAAGTAATATCCATATAATATAAATAAGGAGGCTTATTGCAATTTGATTTATTTGTGAATGTTTTTAAGTCCGAAGGGATTCGCGTTCAAAAAGTTTGGAAACACCTCTTTATACAATTTTAAATAAAGTACAATACTGCAATAACACTATAAGTTGTAGCTTAGTTAGTAACATTTATTGTGAATGTTCTACCATGAGTTTGGTTTCATAGTTTTGTCCGTAGTCGGTAGAGTCCCTACCTTCCACTCCGGCGACCCGGGTTCGATTCCGGCGGGGTAGGGGATTTTAAAAACCTCCACCTTGGGTCTGGGTGTGTGACCTGTCCTTGTGTCAACATGTGAGAATAAAATAAAGTTAACAAAAAGGTAAAAACAATAAGGTAAAACAGTAAGGTAAAATAATAAAGTAAGACAAGAAGGAAAAACAGTGTAACGAAAAGGAGAAAAAAAATAGTTAGGAATCTAATTGAATGTGGTGAAAAGTAGACTTGTTGAAATTATTAGCCTACTGTAATAAAATTATATAAGAGACTGCCTTAAAAATGTAAGAATTCGAGAAAAATTAGTGAAAATAATTAATTTTCATCACAAACATCGTATACAATTTTTATTTAAGCTTTCCTTTAGACTTGATTAAAGTAGAAAAAGTTTTTAAAGATAGACTATCACATATCATGGAATTCCTCCTCTTACTGAGAAATAAATGAATGGCTCCATATGTGGACAGAATCTGAAAACTCAGTTTCCGAATAGTGTGTCATGTATTCAATGAATGTTAACAGATTTTTTCTCAAAAGTATATGTGTTTGTTCATAAGGGTGACTAGGGTCCACGTATCTTTGTCCATCTCTGACAGCGCATACAAGTCAGGCAGTGAAGAATAGAAGTGGCCGGGCCGGCCAGTGTCCTATTGTCTCTCCTTGCAATCATGACGTCCATCCTTTCTTCCACTCCATATACAACACTTCTCTTTGTGCTTACCTTTTTACGTCACCCATTTCTTTTTCTTTTTTTACTACACTTCTTCCCCCAGCGTGTCCTCCTTTTATTTACACAATTATACTAGAGTTCTTTTATGCTATCTACCTCACCCCCACCACCTTCATTTTTTTATATTCTGTATTGTGTTGTATTCTTTTCACATTTTATTCTTCTTCTTTTCGTCTTTTCACTACCTACACCATTTTCTTTTATTCGGTGCTCCTGTCGCCACCGTTTCATTTCCCGTTTCTTAGAAATTATGAGATGGATCTTGCATTCATTCGTAAGAGCTTTGCAACTCTTTTATACATTATAGCACTTGAACTATCAAGATAAAATTCTTTTAATGTTTTTATACTGACAATTTACAGTTCTTGTAGCGCTTTTTAGAAATTAAATCCACGTGGCTTAATCACTATTATTAAAATTATATTAATGTAATATCAAGGAGGGAGGGAAATGTAATTAGAGTAACAAAGAATAAAGAAATTTAACTATATTTTCATTGAAAAGAAAATGAGTTAAAAAGATTTTTAGAATACGACTGGATATAGTTATGAGATTTCATACCAAACCAAAAGAATTTCTAGAATATAATTGAGAGGAATGATGTGTAGGCCTAATAATTTTTTTTAAAAAATACTCAAATTTCAATGTTTTTAATTGTTATAGAGAAGGTGTTAAATGGATTTTTAGGGTAGAACCGAAAACTGTTATATGGTAGGCCTTATACCATACCAAGTTAAATATATTTCTACAAAAGATCTGAATACTGTAAATATGAGGTAGACATCTATAATCACAAGATTTTAAATACAGTTACGATTGTTTGATCTACACTGGTAAGTTATTCTCATCCCCTTTCAATTACTAGCTATCGCCAATTTAGAAGATTGTATAAAATAATCCAAATTTACACAAAAACTTTATTTATTTATTTTTTATATTTGATCAAATTAGGTTCAGTTCCTTCAATAATAATCTTATAAAACATAAAAGTAAGGAAATGCTTCTTGCTAAAAGCTAGATCGTGCCCTCCCTTTGCTCTAGCTTCGGAGGTAGAAGAATGGAGAATCAGATGAGATAATTTCGCATCTACAAAGATGCCTAAACGAACAGTTTCTTTTTACGTTCTACACGCAAATTTACGTTTCATTCCTCTAACATGTAAGAAGGAAATTTTTATTTTTCTCTAAACTACACATTTATGCGGGACTTACAAAGATATGGAATGTGGAGTATTTCTTAAATTAATGTGAACAAAATATTATTTAATTAAAACTTAATGAAGAAGTAATACAAATATTTTCATGCCTTCTAATTAAAATAATTAGCATCGTTTTGCTTTGCGTGTCACTTAACGTCACCTGAACTTGACATCCCATGTGTGAAGGACTTAACGTTCCAACTAGGTCAGATACTTGATCGGTTCTTGCATGAAACCTTCCATTTGTACGTAAACAATAGGCAATGCGGGGGAGTAAGAGAGGGAGAAGCTAGAGGAATGTGGAGGTTTGACGCGCAGGCATCAAGAATTGGAACAAAAGACCGTGGATAACGTCCAACTCTATACCCCTCTATACCCCATCTCTACTTCTTTTTTTCCAAAAAGGAAGACACACAATTGGCAACAAAGGTTCTCTTTTGAGCGCATCCTCGCGCTCGGTGGAAGAGTTTGAATTGTCACCCCACCCCTATTCTGTTCCCTATACTGCTACCCCTCCACGTCATCATCCTCAACTCCATTGCTGCAATACCTTCTGTCAAAAAATCATAAAGGATTGTGTCTCTATTTGAGACTCATAAAAGCTGGAACAAACACGGGATAGGAGGGAAAGGCGGGGGAAGAGAAAACACACACATACACACAAAGAAGTGTGAGAGAGATAGAACAAGAAAGAAGTCTGTTGCCATTGTCCTGATAACTATAGGATGATGAAGCTCGCCAGAAGTCTTTTCTTTCCGCCACATTGGTTTGGCTCTTTCACAGAGGTCCCACCACTGAATGTCGTGCACCCTTCGGTCGCGAGCCACATGCACCTGATGCACATCGCCAATCTTAGCAATACGTAAATTATCGACTTTATGTAACAGTGGCGGATTTAAGAAATTTTTACAACCAGATATTTTGTCCGTCTTATTTTTATTTTTATTTTATTTTTTCACGGATTGGGCAGGAATTCGATTGTACCGGTCTCCAAATCTTCGTTCTATATTCTCCTTAGTCTGCCTACTGATCTTCTCCCTTTTGGTCTGTTTTCAAAACCAATCCTCGACCATCTTTCCGAATATATTTTTTCCACGTCTCTCTGCCTCTCTATTTATCTATCTATCTCTCCATTCCTTTCTACAATCTGTGATATCTTAAATTACATTTCAAATTTTAAATTTACCTCTAATGATCTCCCTGTTTTCTACCCATTCAAATCTTATGTATCCAGCCAAAATTCTCAGAACTCTTCATTTATGTATTTATACATGTAACCTATGTATATAGGCCTAACTTATTTTTTTTTGTTACCAATGTCCAAGTTTCTCTTCTAAATCTAATTATGGCCTTGATATAGGCTATTACTTACTTTTGAAAATGAATTAATTTTCTACCTAAATATTTTTGTGAAACGAAACTATTTATTACAAATTTTAATCTCTTGAATTCTAAATCTTTTCTCCAACAGTACAGTAAAGTTTTCTAGACAACAAAAACGGAAATTAGCTCAACTATCGGGTTTTCAGTAGCAAATTTAAATGTTACTATTTATTTTCCTACTTTGTGTTATTTATTTTTTGCTCCATGGCGCGGCATGCCTTAGTCTACCAGCCGCTGCGGACTTCACAGTCACAAGTATTATTCACAGAAGTGGATGATAATTCAACCAGTATAGGGGTGATATGTGCCCACTATGACGGGTCCCCCAGCCGTTATAACTAGTTTCCTTAATCTGGAGCTGCTACTTATTGTAGTTATTCCAATTTCTCATGATGCTGCTTGATTGCTTGACCCATTCTAGCCGAAATTCCATGAGGAAATTTCTTCCTCTATGGGGACTCTGCAAGCCACCTTGCCTTATTCACAGAAGTGGATGATAGTCCAACCAATAGGCCTATAGGGGTCTCCAGGCGTTATAGCTGATATTCTCAAGCTGGAACCGCTATTTAATATAGCTATCCAAATTTCTCATGATAGACTACTGGATTGTTACTGGGCCCATACTGGCCGAAATTCCATGACAAAATCTCTTCTCCCACGGGGATTCTGCATGGTACCATGCCTTAAACCATTCGGCTACGACGCGGGATGTATTGTTTATTTAACAATATGTAATAATGAAACTATAATCTGTTATGTCAACGAGTATTATGGGTTGAAAAAGATGTTTTGAAGTTTAATCCTTCTTCGTCTAAAAATACTTTTAACATCTGTAAAACAAAAGTTTTTTTTTAAAGTTACTAGGTTGTTTTACGACTTTGAGGAATTATCTTCAGTCGCAGACCGAAATGTAACCCACTTCCGAAATTGAGGCGCCTAAAACTCTGAATTACGTTCCCCGATGATATGATGGATGAAGCATGATAATGGAGAATCAGGAGATTCCTGAAGTCCAGGCTTAGCCTAAATTTCAGACCATGGACAACCACTGGAATAATTTCTTTAAAGGAAGCATTAATGTCGTATGAGTGGGAATCAAATTCGGGACCTCAAGAACCGTAGTCAGAAACTCTGAGTACATGACCATTATTACCAATAGGCCTATTTTCAACACGTGTATAACCCTTTTTTCTCCAGATCTTATCATATTTGTATATTTACCTCGGACTATGTTAATTGTGATATTCTGAAAAGATGTAAAACGATACGTTTCATTTAGGCTAACTATTATTAAATTAGCTATCATAAATAAAGAAACCACAAGATACTGATAGGCTACGACTATATTTCGTGTAAAACTTTATCAGATTTTTTAAAAGGTCAACCTTGTTTAACACCAGTTTTTTCCCTCTCTATCTATCTATCTCTCTCTCTCTCTCTCCCTCTCTCTCTCGTTATCTTGATATCCATGAACGACTAAAAGCAACTTTAAGACACACAGTAGGCCTATTACACATGAATAAAAGCTAACATAAATAAGAAAACTTCGTTCAGGTTCTGATGAGATTTGTTAATCGTAAAGGAAAACACAAATGTGACTGGAAATTTTCTTCGGTGAAAAGTTAAAAAAGGATATCGGGATTTTGGGCAGCCAAATGTCGAATTTGAGCCTTTTTAATGAGGACAGCAGCTCTTTGTTTAATGTGGCGAGAACAAAGAGTCTGCTCCCTCAAGGATTAAGTCTTGAGTGTCAAAGGTTTGATGTCGGTAGATTAAGCCAATGTTTAAAAATATATTTAATGATAATAAATGTGGTTTTTATTAATATATGTCCGAATTATAGATTTTTCTCATCAAGCTTAAGACCACTGAATGTCTACAGTAAATTTCATATTTCTATGTCATCGGGAAGTACGAAAAAATCTTGTAATTTTTTCTTATACCGACATCAGTGATTTTAAATGTAGGATTATTTGCTTTCATATGGACTTACAGCGCTTATTGCCTCTTCGAACCTCATCAGGAATATCTCTAAGAGTGCAAGCACGTTTTTCTATAAAAATTCTCTTGAAATATTGGATGTTCTGAGGAATTTACCAAACACAATATTTAATAATATTCTAATTCATATAATTTTTATGCAACTATTGTCTTACGTGGTTCACCGCTGTGGTCTCGCTCGTACGCGGCGGGTCCGTATTCGATCTCTCATCGGGTTAAGTTTCCTGAGGTTTTTTAGGGGTTTTCCTCGATTTCAAGACAAATGTCGGGACACTTTAAGTTGCAAATAGTCTCCTAACACTATTTCAACATAATAATCATACAATCAGATTCGCCTTGTTTACTATAATTATACGAGTGAATATGATGATCTTGATGAAGATTTTCGGGCTGTAGGCCGTGGTCGTGAAGCTTGTAGTTCCCCGACGTTTCGCCAGAGACTGCGCCTGGCATCCTCAAGGGTTGTCTTGAGGATGCCAGGCGCAGTCTCTGGCGAAACGTCGGGGAACTACAAGCCTCACGACCACGGCCTACAGCCCGAAAATCTTCATCAAGATCATCATAGCAACTCCGGCCGTGAAAGTCTACGTGAATACATACGAGTGAATGTTATGTCTTGTCTTAAATGTTCGTGCTGTCTCGAGGCCCTCCACGTTCTTGTGTGATCAAAAAGGTAGCCTATGTATGTGATTCAAAGTTGAAACATCCTCTCCCGACAGACGGAGTCATAGAGGCGGGCGGTATGGGATACGTAAAGGTAGACCTGTCTAAAAGGAGAGGTTAACCTAACAAAGGAACTTTCAACCATTGCATATCGAAACCTACTTTGAAATTTCTCCCAGATAAGTGTTGTGATTCTGGCAAAAAAGGCATCATTTAACTGCAAAGCACTCAAATCCAACTCCAAATCTATAATTTAACCTGCAGGGAAGTAATACAACTCCTGACTTGGTAGATTGGATAACTCTCACAACCCACTGACTTCACTCCACTCTATTCAAGCAGGGAAGTCTATCTGGTTCTCACAGTGGGTTGCCTTTGCTGGATTTTTGCTTCGATTTCAGTGCCTTGTAACTAGAATAGCAGTTTTTTTCATACGGCCTCGATACATCACAACGCATCTCTGGCAGAAATTTCGAGGCTCTTGTAAGAATAAGAATGAGAGAAATATTTCTTACATTGAATTTGTTTCAATAAATGTTCAATCAAAAATTCGTAATCAATCTTTATATTTTACTTTATTTTAACTAATCTTGTTACTGAAGTTTAAATGATAAATGAAACTCACGACTTCTACTTGAGAAACCACATCTGGAAATACGAAACAAACGTAATAACAGTAAAAATGATAAATAATGATAATAACAATAAAAATACAATTTCTAATAGGCTTAGGCCTATTTTAATACTGAGATTCGTACAAATAGAACAGCGTTAAAGTCTTAAACCTTAAAGTACGGTAATTGATGCTGATGAAAAACTAATTCACTGACACATCAAACATTTAAGTTCATGGCCGCGCGGACATAAGCTCTCCATACATCCCTATCCTGAGATAATGCTTTACAATCATCGCCTGTCTAATTTACTTCCCTCATAGTTAATGTTTTCTCCAACCACATTCTTGGCTACCTACTGAGCGCATTCCCTCTGGTTTTCCTACAAGGAGTTTCCATAACCCTCTTTCATTCTCAATTCGTGCCACATGTCCTGCCTGTCTCAGACTACGAGACTTAACTGTTCTTATAACATATGGTTTCTCACAAAGATCACGTAACTCACTGTTATGTTAGTCATGAACAGTAAGTCCAACACAAGTCCAATTTTTTAGAAAATATTTATAGATTTCTTTTTGTTTTAATGGATTAGATAATATTAATACATTTGATTTTTTATAAATATTAATAACAATATGCTCTACGAGCATTGCTTACCAATTAATAGTAAGTATCGTATAAAAAAGAGGCCTAATTGATTTCTGGAGTTATTTATTAACATACCAGTGCCTGATGTTTGATGTAGGATGATATTTTGTCACCACAAGTCTACCCCTCCCAGTTCTCGAAGGTAAATCCTTGTTTATGTGAGCATCTCTACCATTTGACCGCAAAATTTCCTCCTCCTTCTTATTATTAGACTTGATCATAAAAGCTAACACAATGAAGCTTTACAATGGAGGCAAACTTACAGGGAACTTTATTAATAATCCTCCTTCCTGCTCTTCTTCCCTTTCCACAACACCAGACCTAACAAAGACAACGTATGTATGTGTGATGCATCCCCTGTTCAATTCCCATCCCTAGGGAGCTTTCATTGCTATAATGGAGATGACAATTGTTAGGCATAATTAGGTATAAGGGATTTAAAGACAAAGTTCTTTTGAAGTGTTGTTTACATCTATGATTATTTATTTATTTATTTATTTACATCACCATCATCACCATCCAGGGATTAATGTTGGGCGTCCAACATTTCTCCTTCCGCATGGTTTATAATTTAACAATAATTTTGGAAATCTTTCTTCTGGCATTCCATTAACATGTTCTTTCCAGGCGTTCCTACAATTAATTATTCGGTATGTAAGTTTGAAGGTATTTACAGTAGTTCCTTTCTTAGGTCTATATATTCATTTCTTTTCTTATCCAGCAGAGTATATCCTGCTATTTATTTATTTACCTATTTATTATTTCCAATGTCCTTATAGTGGAATGTTTTCGTTTCTATCTATTATCCTAGAACTTTCAGATTAGATTTCCGACTCTATATATAGCCTATATTTTTTAGTAGGGACTTTTTATGCTCGCATATTTGTAAAGTTACAAATGTTGTCCTAGTTTATTCATACGACGCGATTGGGAAGAATGTAACACATAACACGATCAGGTGATGAAAGGATGGAAGAAAAATCAGAGATAAAACATCCAATGGGTAGTCTAAAAGTGAGGAAGAAGAATAGTATTAATCATTATTTTAGGGAGGTTCATTATAACCTACATGGAATTACTGGAAAATTTTTACTGAATTTAGAAATGTATGGAGAGCTTATGTCCTCATGGCCATTAACGTGTATTCTATAGTGCCAGTGAGCTAATTAGGCCTATGGTTTTTTGAAATGTTTATGAAAATTGCATCCATTTTTGCGAATAGTAGGGCCTACAATATTGTAATTGTTCCATATTTCCATTAATTTTACGATTGAAATGAGACATAGTATGAATTAAAAGTTATTTACTCTACTAGTAAAATGAGCTTTCACGGATGAATTGAGATGTTTAAGGGCGAAACGTTGCTAAAGCCGCAATTTCAAATGAATTTGTAAAACTAATTATATTCTTTTTATGAACGTAATATTAGTTCATAATATTCCATTCCAACAACGCAGTTTAACCTCTCACCTTATAGATACTTTTACGTGCACATTCCACTCCGGTCTTAAAGTGGCATGACCTGTCGGGAGAGGAATTTTAATTGTGGATGATGTAGGCTACTTTTTTGACAACACAAGGACATGGAGTCATCAGCATTACGAATGAGTCATCAGCTCTATTTCAGGGCCTCCTTCCAGACAACACAACATTCACACACAGATAGGCCTACATACTGAACATGGCTATTATGATAATGAAGATTATGATGGTGAGGATAAGTATGTTAGAGTACAGTGTAGACCTTAAAATTTCCTGATATTTGTCTTACAGGTGAGGAAAAACCCAAAAGTAGTCATCTCCCAAGAAATAGTCCCAACCGAGGATCGAACCGGACCCGCTGCGTATGAGGCAGCGATGTTACCTCGAGACCACTGGGGTGGACATAGCTCATAATATGATAGAATTGAATAATTTTTTAATATATATCAACATTCATAAACTTCTCTCTCTCTCTCTCTCTCTCTCTCTCTCTCTCTCTCTCTCTCCTCTCTCTCTCTCTCTCGCTCTCTCTCTCTCTCTCTTCTGCAGTTTAATGTCTTCATCAGTAGGCCTAACTACATTTAGGCCTTCATATGACCCACACTACACGGATCTTAAACGGACACGAACTGTCGTTAGAAGATTTTTAACTTTAGGATCACTCACATAGGCCTCCTTTTTCTTATATACAAAGGGAATTGAGGGCCTCTCAGGATGAGTGATAGCTCAATGTCAGGACTACTTCCAAGACAACCACGAACATTTAAATCAAGACAAGTCATTCACTCATTCATTCTTACTAAACAAAGCGAACATGATATGGACGATTGTGATGGCCAGATGATGTTCGGGGACTATTTGGTCCTTAAGACGTTCAGCATTTTTTTACAGGTGAGCTAAAAATTCGAGAAAAAAATCTCACCCACAAAACTTGTCACTGGAGGGGATCGAACCCGCACTCTCTGCGTACGAGATAACGACGTGGAACCATGCATAAACTTAGAGATATAAATATGTAAACCAAGCACGCTATTAGAAGACATATGCGGTAAGCCAATCCTGCTTCACTCTTCATGCGCTGTTGTCAGATATCGGTATGTAAGAGGGGAAAAGACAGACGATATGTCATGGTTACAGCGCCAATTGTACAACACCGCTAGATTATGATAGGCTAGACGAAATTCACTAGCCACGCATAGCTCCGCCCGATATGTCTTCTAATAGTGTATGCCTTATATTCAGCAATTTACATTATAAGATGAAAGCTAATAATCAAACAAATTAAAATAGTTCCCAGTTGAAAAATGCAAATGCAAATTGTATTAAAACTATTAAAAATACATTTTTGTAACATATAATCAAATAGTTTTATATACCCTTTTTATAACGGAATAAGTTCTGATGATGTGAACGTATTACAGTGTTTAGGCCTATATTCATGTAGGCCTAATCTCTAATTATTACTCTCGTTTGTTTTTTTTTCTCTCTCTCTCTCTCTCTCTCTCTCTCTCTCTCTCTCTCTCTCTCTCTCTCTCTCTCTCTCTCTCCATAGCGCGAGAGACCTAGAAGGCCCTTGATCTGTCCTCATATCCACATGTGTTAATTACAGAGGTAGAAGACCATCTAGCTCTTAGGCATATAGGGCATTTCGAGTCCTCCAGTCATTATAACTAGTTTTCTCAACCTGGAGCGGCTATTTATTGTAGCTATCAAAATTCCACGTTGCTGAGTGGGTACCGATTCCTTCCTGGCCCAAATTCCATCATAAAATGTATTCCACCGCTGGGATTCGAACCAGCATAAATCCCGTAGCTCTGGACTAAGCCATGATGCCTTAAACCGCTTTGCTACGGAGCGGAACTTGTTTACTTATAGAATTGTTTATTAAGCTTGTCAAGCTTTATTCATAGGCCTGAGTTGGCGAAATTTACCCTCGTTTTTTATTAATATTACACTATTTGTAAAATCGCAAGGTACTGAAATGAGACGTATTATGAAATAAAATATATTTTAGTCTGTAGGCCTGTTTACAACACATTCAATGTAGGCTGACTTTCTTCCTCAGAAACGTCTTACATTGTGTCAACAAATAGACCGCTTCTACTTTTGTGAAATGTGTTACAAGAAATCAAATTGCATCTTTTCTTAAGCTGCAATAAAAATGTAATATTACATTATGACAAGATGCTATTGTGCACGAAATTCAATTTAGCATTAACTTTGAAGTATTTCGAACACTGGTTTTATATATATATGCATGTGCCTACATGTAGGTTTCCAATGATGAATAAAAGAGAATCAGAATGAGCGAGTTCGGAGCAAAGGATAAAAGAAGAGGCAGTGAAAGGCCTCTTGGATGTTGGGAGCTAGTAGAAAATCTACTTCTTCTAGACTGTAACAGGAGCTACATTTGGTTCACTTTATAACATAATCGTAGTCCTTACCACACGCAACATTTTTTTATCAAAGAGAATAAAATCAATAAAAGATCGTCATATTGAATTTACTTTTGAATGTCAGTTGGCAACTGCCATGGAGAGGATATGTGGCACGAATTAGGATTGAAAGAGGGGAATGTAAACTTTTAGTAGGAAAACCACAGGAAAACGCTCAGTTGATAAATCAAGAATTAAATAATAGAACAACATTAACCATGATTTGAGTGAAATGCATTGTACAGAGGACGATTGGAAAACATTAGGTCAGGATAGAGATGTATTGAGAGATTATGTCCGCGCGGCCATTAATCACGAAAAGTTACATGTCAGTTTGCACTATAGGATTACATAATAAAAAATATTATAATAGAATCACTTTTTTATAGGCTATATTTAAATAAATGCAACTTGATGTCATGGCAGGAATTGGGAGCCTTTAACCTACTAGCCTATTTATGGACCCATATCCTCATGCCAGCATGGCATTTACCTAGCCGTTATTATTTGTTTTATCAACTGGAGCCACTCCTTATTGCAGGTCTAGTTTCCGAAGTACCTCACAAGTTGGATGGAATCTGTTTATTCTAAAATGTTGTTTATATCTAGGCTAAATGTATTCAACTGCCTATTTAATATTTTCAACTTCCCTTTAGTGAAATGTTTACGTGTCTATCTACCATCCTAGAATTTCCAGAGTAGAAAACTGGTTAAAACAATTTATTGAGAATAAAAAATCCTATGGCGCAATAGGCGATGGTATAGTGGTTATGTTTCTTGCTTCTAGTCCCGAGGGACGCGGGTTTAAACCCTGCCGCAGTCGATGGATTTTTAGGACGGAAAATCTAAGGGATAAATTCTCCTGGAGGGACTTCAAGTCGTGGGTCCTGAGTGTGAAGATTTTCAGGCTCATAAAATAAAAAGGCGCAAACCTAAATAAAAATGCTTCTGTGTAAAATTTAAATGATCTTCATCCAACCGAGTAATAATTAGTTTCCTACTAGATGGCGTGCCTTAGCCGAGTGGTTAAGGCAAGATGCCTTGACGCAGAGCTATGGGACTTGCGCCGGTTCTGGTCGCATGGGAGAAGAAATTTTCTCATGGAATTTCGGCCAAAATGGGACCGGAGCGGTGCCCACCCAGTATCGCGAGGAGTTTGGGTAGCTACAGTGAGTAGCGGCTCCAGGTTCAGGAAACTAGCTGTATCTGCTATAACTGTTGTGGGACCCGATATACTGACCACATATCACACATACACTGGCTAGATGATCGTCTACCTCTGTTATTAACACATGTGGATGTGAGGCCAGCAGCCGGTTAGTAGCCCAAGAGCCATGGAGTTTATTTTCCTACTAGATGTTGTCTCGAGGCGATGTATTAACCGCATTCCCCCTTGCTGACATCTATAGGGCAATAAGCAAAATTAAATTAGTAGGCCTATGGTTCAGAAATTTCCCCCTAGCGAAGTAGGCCTACCTATCTCCCGCTCTGCACTGGGACGAAAGGATATAGATTGGATTGGACTGCGCAGTATATCCAGAAGGCCTTTGGCCTACAGCCAGTTGCTTACCTCACATCCACATGTGTAAATCACAGCTAGTGGACTATCATTCAGTCAATAATGGAATTAACATGTGGTCAGCATTCGGGTCCCTAACCTATAGGCCTATGTATAGGAATTTTTAATCTAAACACCCTACTTGTCGTAGTTACTCAAATTCATGGTAAACATTGTTCTTATAGGCCTATGTTTGAAATTCCGTAAGGAAATGCTTTTCCCAGTGTGATTCCAAATAGCGCGCATCTTGAAGTTTATACTGCCAAGGCAGACTAGGCCTACTCGGCCACGGAGCAGTAGGCCTATAGCCAATCTTCTAGGCCTAATAGTAATAATAATAATAATAATAGTAACTATATAATATCTATAATTGGAGTGTTATTGATCAAGTTTATTTATTTATTATTTGGCGTCGCTCTTTAACAATTTAGGTCATAGTGTCGAAATTAAAAACTGTATGTGAAAGGACCGACAAATTAAATCACAGATAGGCCTATCTTATTTTGTCCCCCTCCGTAGCCGAGAGGTTTAAGGCAAGACATAGGCCTATTGGTGCAGAGCTATGGGACTTGTGCTCATTTGAGATCTCAAGGAGGAAGAAACTTCCTCAAGGAATTCCGGTCATTGTGGGACCAGTGCCCACCCAGCACAGTGTTATAAAATGTTCTGATGATGATGGAACTAGATTCCAATAGGCCTACAAAAATTGGCGGGAACTTATAGGCCTAGATAGTATTTTTTTTATTTCTAAGTATCTGATAGGCTATATCATTCGTCCTCAATTAAAATTGATTTCTATTAAATAAAAAAAACTTCGTCAATTAGTAAAACTATGTAGGCCTTTCAGAACATATTCCATCTTCGGCATGACATTAGGTAGGCCTACTAACTTATAATTTCATAATGTGATACAATTTTATAAGTTCGTTAATTGCGAGTCGTGGATTAGAAATAAATCTATAAGAATTAGGAATTTGTCTTCAGTTCAAATATGTTTTACTTTATTTTATAAAATAGAGACAGTTTTATATCACTTTTGCATGTATTTATCCGTTACTCGCGATCAACACTATGTACAGAACAGCAAGTACATGGGCGTGAGCACACACACACACACACACACACACACACATAGAGGCGAAATTAGAAAAGCGGAAACCTCCTCCATACCGTCTTCAAGACCCCCGAAAAGCATTGAATTCATTTCTGAAGAGAGAGAGAAGCTGGATGAATGTGAGTTCTGACAAGCCAAGGCAAAGCCATACAAAGAGTGACTTTGAAGAACGCTGCTGGGGTATGAAAAGACTTTGGATGGAAGACGATCTTCTCTCTACCACTCTGCTACTTTAGCTCTAGCATCCCAAGTCAAAAGAAGGGACCACACACACAACTTGGATGACTTATTCCTCATAAGCTCCACTTAGTTTCTAGCTCACTTAGATTTCGAAAGAGAGGACAATGGACTTCTTGTACCTTGGTGCTGACAGTAACTAATTAATTCTAGATTATACTCAGTATTTAATTGGTTTTGTAAACTTCTTTTTATTGGTATTCTTCCACACATGATTGTTGTTTTGTTTCCATATTTGGTTCTCGCATACATTCATCAGACTGCAATTAAATTAGAATGACTGTGCTTTTGCAGTATGTATTGTTTATGTAATGGCTTTATGGTATAAAACTGATTTTTTAATTATCTTTATGTGTTATGTAAACATATTAGGTCAAATTACTTGAATATTTTAATCAACATAATTAAAAATAAATTTAATTCTACAAATTAGTATAATAGATCTTATATAGGCCTATACTAAAGGACAACACGCACACACTATTGAGTAACACTAAGAAATTAGGACTGGAAGTAAATATCAATAAAATTAAATATATGGTCACACATAGAAATCCATTAAATAATGGAAATGGACAGCTAATGACAAATGAGGGAAATTTTGAGGAAGTGCCTGATTTCAAATACCTAGGAACAATAATCACAAATAGGAATGAGATGCACAAAGAAATTAAACATAGGCTCAATTCTGGAAATGCATGCTATTATGGATTGCAGAGACTCTTGATGTCCCAACTACTTTCAAAAAACGTTAAACTGAAAATATATAAAACAATTATTCTACCAGTTATATTATATGGGTGCGAAACATGGACTCTTACTTTAAGGGAGGAAAGGAGATTACAAGTATTTGAGAATAAAGTAGGCCTACTTAGGAAAATTTTTGGACCAAAGAGAGATGAACAGACAGGTGAATGGAGAAGACTACATAACAATGAACTACATGGTCTTTACAGGAAGCCAGATATAATAAGAACAGTTAAGTCTCGTAGACTGCGATGGGCAGGACATGTTGCACGTATGGGGAATGAAAGACTTGCATGGAAGCTTCTTGTAGGAAAGCCAGAGGGAAAACGCCCAGTTGGTAGACCAAGAATGAGGTGGGAGAATAACATTAACTATGATTTGAGGGAAGTAGATTATACAGGGAATGATTGGAAAGCATTAGCTCAGGATAGGGATGTATGGAGAGCTTATGTCCGTGCGGCCATGAACCTACGGGTTCGATAGTGCCAGTGAGTAAGTAAGTAAGTAATATAGGCCTATATCTTAGGTCAGTGAATTATTCAGCTGATCATTTATCCATGTTTTATTCCAAATGACTTAGCCTACGTACAATAGGCTATAGCAAGGGTGGCGGGAAAATAAACAGGAAACGTACAAAAAAAAAGTTTTATAATAAAAATTAACTGAAAAAAAATAGATTGGCCTATAGAGCAATCTTATAGTACCAAAAACATTTAGAGCATTCCTACATATTAGGGCTGATAGGCTAAATGGGGGTATTTTCATGATAGGGTTGTAGGCAATTTCATGATATTTAACTTTGAAAGATTCTCACAGTGTCAATAATTTAAAAAAATATGAACCACCGTTAATTCCGATTGAGGGTCTTTCCACTTTTCAGCGGTTGCCCTTTTACCAGCCGGCTGCTGGCCCTTCACATCCACATGTGTCAATCACAGAGGTAGATGATCAACAGCCAGTGTAGGGGTGAGATGTGGTTAGCATGTCGAGTCCCCCAGCCGTTATAGCTGGTTCCTCAACCTGGAGCCGCTACTTTTTGTAGCTACTCAATTGCCTCACGATGCTGGGTGGGCACCGGTTCCATACTGGCCGAAATACCATGAGAAAATTTCTTCCCCCATGGAGACTCGAACCAGCGCAAATCCCGTAGCTCTGCGCCAAGGCTTCCTACCTTAACCGCTCGGCTACGGCGCGGGACAACCACCGTTAATGCTATAGTTAAATATTTAAAGCAATAAAAATTGTACCTGTGATGGCAATAGTACAGCTCTGAAAACGGAACAAGGTCTAGCTGATTATTTGAAACAATTTTATGAGGACGACTGTCGCCACAGGTACAATTTGTATTGTTTTAAATACATGAGAAGTAAAATAATAGGCTTACTGTTATCCAGACTAAATGCCTTGATTTTTTAATCCTATAGGTTGTCTGTTGATATTTCTAGTAGGCCTATTCTCTCTCATAGGCCTAATGGTAAACTTCTAACCCACTTCTGAAGCTGGGGCATCTGGAAGGAGGAGTTTTATTTTCCCAATTACATAATGCATGATAAACGATAACGAAGCATCAGCAGAGTCCTCAAACGTAAACTTAAGACAATTCCAGACCAAAGACGATCACATGAATAATTAACTTCAATGTTCTACCTATATACCATGTGAGAGTTTTCAAAATTGACTCTCAAGAAATTATCTAGGCTATATTACGAAAATACCTTATTCTACCCTACGTTTACTTAGACACTGAACTATTCCTATCACTATCACTCATGATTTATTAAACAATGGTTGGAATATTCAGAAATATATGAAGTTGAATATAGGTATGAAAGGTAAAAAAAAAAAGGGCATCGGTGCACATAAAGTCGCTTTTCTGGGTGCTTAAATGGCTTATGCTGCCTAAAGCATAACAAATACACCAAATTAATGTAGGCCTACACAGAATTGAATATCTCACAAGAATCTACAAAAAGTCCGCGACAACATAGGCTATGTCTATCTTTTACGGATAACTCACAATAATCACTTATTTATTTCAGCTAATTGGTGCCAAGAAGAATGGGATAAGTAGATTCTCGGGCAACGCCGGAATCAGCACTGGGTATCTAAAAATAATTACATAAAGATTTAAAATTATTTTTCTTTTTATTTAGGTCCCTATTCAACTAATCATAAAACATATTTTCATTTAGGCGTAGCAGTGCACGCCGGGTATTATCTAGTAGCCTATAGGCCTATATGTACAGACAAACAATAATTTCATCGTCATATTTTTCGTGGCTAGTAAATATGATCGATGAACATTAGACAAATATTTTAATGATAACAAAGTAGCTACGAACATTCCTTCGAATTTCGCTAATAGTGGATTTTTAGTTAGCTTCTGATATATTTAAAGATAATATCTACCTACACCTAAAATCAAATTTAACGGGACTTGTTATACTACAACCTTTGATGCAATCATGAATCTCAATTAAGGCAAATAAAAATGAGAAATGAAAACTGTATAGGTTATAAGAGTACTACAGCTTGTCAAGTTGAACACTACACTGTGTGGAACGAGAACAAATGATGCTTTTGTCTCGTGCTATGAATCTCGTGTTTCAGATAATCGTGTATAGCTTCCCTTAACATGACTGGAGCGGTCATGAAAATGATCTGTAAGATGCCGTCAGGTATTATCGGCTGCAATTGCGGGTTCATCACAAGTGATCGGCGAGGGTGGAAAATTTTACTCTTCTCCCACCATGTCTGACATTGAAAATTATGCTGCTACCGAGTATTCACTCGTATTCATGCCTAGTTTGAACCCTAGAAATAGTTATGTATGCATGCTACATTTATTAGAAATTACCGGCTCCCTAACTTAGATTGTAGTGAACTGTAGTTTAAGTTTGTAATTGTTTTATTTTCATTACCTCTCTCTTTGCAGTGTTACACTCACACCTGGCTCACCGCCTCCGGCCTATCCCAACCCCTACATAGTTACGACCGGTCGGGCGGAAACGATATTAAACTCTGTATCACGTACGCACAAAAACACATAGGGCCCACACACACAAAAATCTCTACACAACACATAGCCTACTAGTACAGTCCATTAACGTTCTGAGACCCTCTACGCCTGAGGATAGGCACCGACAAGAATTGCATGAATGTCTCACACAGATGCGCTAAACCCTAGCCGCTTACACCTAACCATCAGAATCACATCCTCCCTCAAAAATAGTCGCGTTTGGCCGTCATGCAAGTTTTCCAACGGTGGTAGGTATAGCTGTTGGAAGCACCGCTGAAAGACGTCGGCATGAAGGTCCCGTATGGTTTCCTCATGGCTGGCAGTCATGGCACTCCTCTTCGGAAGAATGAAATCTACGCCCACAGTAGGATTGCTTTCAGGACGAGCGAAGGGAACCGAGAAAAACAAAGCGTCATGTGATCAACATGGTGCCGTCTTGCGACAGCGATTCCTGGCACACCTGTTGCTGGATTATCGGTAACACGAGACATGTCCAGGCCCTCAGACAGAAGTGTGTAACAAGTACCATGGCTGACCCCTACCACCTGCTGCCAGATCGTTCTACTGCTTGGGGAGTGGTTAGCACGCACCCACGTCACAACTTTTCTCGATCTTGCGTTTAGTTCGAATTGTTTTGTGGCCGACCAGTACGCACATCATCTTCCAAACTGTATCTTCCTTGCAAAAACCGTGGGTGCCGCCTAAACACAACACTGCGACTCAATGCGTACTCACCGTAAACTTATTGCATCATTTGAAACGTTTCGACAGCGGTCTTGCTGCTCTAACTGTGACATCTCGAGTTCCGACATGCGCATTCAAATCACCGTCACGACAAAGGCCGTAGTTCTGCTTGCAGTGAATGCACTCAACTGTCTCTTGCTGGGACGAGAGACTAACTGACAAGGTACCATACCACGGCGCCACCTATGCGCTATAGCGTAATACAGCGCCACTATGCTCTCAGTCTCAAAACTGTACCACGCATATATATATATATATATATATATATATATATATATATATATATATAGTATGATAAGAAAAATAAATGCCTGGACGGGATTCGAACCCGGATCTCTGAGTCTGTACCTCAGTGTGATATCCATTACATCACCAGGCGAATCCAATTCAAACACTTATTTTTCTTATATATGTATTATATTCTCCATTATTACTAGATGTCGCGAGAACTCGGTCTTCACCGCCATCTAGGACCTGACTATAACAAGCAAGCAAATTAAAGAGAACATTTTTACTTTATAGCAGTGGCGTTTTATCGATGTTATAATTAAATGTTTAACATTGAGCAATGCAAGCTTAACATGGTATGATAAGAAAAATAAATGCCTGGACGGGGTTATTTTTCTTATCATACCATGGTAAGCTTGCATTGCTCAATGTTAAACATTTAATTATAACATCGATAAAGCGTCACTGCTATAAAGTAAAAATGTTCTCTTTAATTTGCTTCTTGTTATAGTCAGCTCCTAGATGGCGGTGAAGACCGAGTTCTCGCAACATCTAGTAATGGAGAATATAATACATATATAAGAAAAATAAGTGTTTGAATTGGATTCGCCTGGTGGTGTAATGGATATCACACTGAGGTACAGACTCAGAGATCCGGGTTCGAATCCCGTCCAGGCATTTATTTTTCTTATCATACCATGTTAAGCTTGCATTGCTCAATGTTAAACATTTAATTATAACACACACACATATATATATATAGTAATTCTGCCCGAGGACAGGTCTTTAACTGCAATCATAGCATGTTCATGCTATGCTTTGCAGCTTTACTACGGAATTATAGATTCCCGTTGTTTTCCACACCGGTGAAGGATGATGATGATGGCCGGATGATTTTCGGGGACCGTTGGGCCCTACGTTTCCTGACATTTGTCTTACAAGTGAGGAAAAACCCCGAAAGAACCTCACCCAGGAAGCTTGTCACGACCGAGGATCGAACCTGGGTCCACTGCGTGACAAGGCAGCACGCTACATCGAGACCACAGTGGTGAACACACACACACACACACATATATATATATATATATATATATATATATATGCATATATGATATAATATTTATATACAGATTTTCAATGTTTACACATCTTTCTGTGTCTAAAGTTTTATTTTCCTTCTCCACTCGTCTCTATTCATACACTCCATGTCCTCCAGTCCTTTTGCCCTCATTCCAGTTCTTATATCTTGCATCCACGAGATTTGAGGTCTCCCTTTCCTCCTTCTTCCAGATGGACTCCATTCTAATACTTTTCTGGGTAATCTTTCTTCTTGCATTCATCGTACATGCCCATACCAATTTAGTTACTTACATCTTATATAATATAGGCCTACTATTGAATATCTAATACTCATTTTTTTCTCGTATGACAGTATTTCTTACTTTTTTTTTATTATTTTGAACGTCTTGCTGCTCTTCTCAAGAAATCAATTTCCATCGACATAAGTTTTTGTTGAATTTCCAAATTTCAACTCCACACACACACACACACACACACACACACAATATATATATATATATATATATATATACACTTAAGGAGCATGAAAGATACAGTCGTCTTAAACAAATGGATAAGTCGGCAGTAGCAGAACACTCTTTACTTGATGGCCACAGAGTACAATACCAGAATACAGACATATTATCTAACTGCACACACTATTTTACCCGTCTACAACGAGAAGCCATCGAAATATTCAAACATAAAAACAGTTTCAATAGAAAAGAAGAATCACTAAAAGTCAACAAAGTATGGATACCGGTTCTAAAAAACGCAAAATTTAAACCTCTACAAGTACAGTCGACTAGACTATCAAACAGCAATCTCATTGGAACAATGGAAGTCCCTACCGCTGACCAATCAGAAGGCAGATATAACGTACAGTCGAACCACTTGCAAATAATTTATGTGTTGATGTATGGTACCGACCTTTTTGAAGGTCTTGATACAATTATTTAAAGTGCTTATAATGAAGTGATTTTTTAATTGAATTTTTAGTAAAAGGGAGTAATCCTCTCTCTGCATTTACTTGTATTTAAGTTATATTTTATGTGTTAATTTATTTACGACGAGAAATTTTTAAATCGCGAATAAAAAGCTTATATATTTCGGTCTTAAAATCTTGAAGTGTACTTTAGTGGATAGTAAAATTAAAGTGTGATGTGCATTGGTGTTCGATAGTGTAGTGTAGTGTGAACTTGTGTGTTACCTATCGCTTGTACTAATCTGTTGTTATGTGTTACAAATGTGTCTTTCTGTTTACGTGCTAAGTGTTTAATATGATCTATTATGTAAGATAATTCTGTAATGTCATGTAGTAGAGAAATCTGGGTACGACGATCTGCGTGTAATATAATTCTTAAAGATTTATTCTGGACAATTTGAAGATTCTTGATGTGTGTACCAGCTGCGTGTCCCCAGGCCGGACTGGCATATGTCATGATTGGTCTGATGAATGCTTTGTATAGGTTTGTTTTATGTTTTATTGTAAGTGTGTGTGATGTAAGTATAGGAAAAATCTGAGATATTCTAGTTAATGCTTTAGTTTTCAGTTGTTTGATGTGTTGATTGAATGTTAGTTTTTTGTCTAAAATGGTTCCTAAATATTTTACTGAATCTTTGTATTCTAAGGTCCGTCTCCTCAACTTAATTAATCATTTAACTGTAGCGCTTTCGAGACTTGTCCCATCATCGGCAGGATTCAAAACTGGTGTTTCACTGAAGATCTGGTAGAGGGGGTTGCATGTATTGGGTTCGTTTTCGTTTATCAGGCTGTCGTTGTTGTGAGCTGCTTTCATGATTTCCATCTCTTCGAGTACGTTTATCTTCGCTGGATTATTTTCTCTGTGCATTACAGTTAGGGTGTTTTCAATATTTAACATACGACGTCCTTCATGGATAACGTGTTTTGCACAGCTTGATTTCCCTTCTGTGTGAATGAAGTCTCGTAAATGTTCTTTGAATCTGATGTTAAAACTCCTGTTTGTCCTTCCTATATAAAATTTGTTGCAGTCCTTACATGTCAGTTTATAAACTCCTTTGCTGTTGAAAATGTTATTTTCTTCAATGTTATTGTTTATTATGTTGTTTAATTTGTTATTGGTTCTGTATGCTATTTTTACGTTTTTATCGGCTTTCTTTAGTGCATTGGCTAATTTTGTCGTTTCTTTTCCTGTGTATGTAAGTGTTATTCATTTTTTCTTGTTGTTGTCAGATTCTTTTTCTAGTTTAGTTATGTTGGTTATGTTGTTCTTCCTTTTTTGTTTTTTTACGAGCTTATATATGAATTCTTCATTATAGCCATTGGTTTTTGCCATATACTTAATGTAGTTGAGTTCTTGGATATAATTTTCTAAAACACACAATTTTGAAGACAAAAGAATTACAAACCTTACAAAAATAAAATTCAACAAACAGGAAACAGACTTGCGAGAAAAGGGATACAAATTCAATTTCCCTACACACAACGTAAAAAGAACACAACAAAATTTAATTACTGAAAGTGAAATTGCAATAAATAAACTTAACATTAATAACAAAAATCATATTAGATACGAAGCAGCTAAAGTCATAAAAGAAACTCCACCAACAATAAACATCAAAGATAAACAAACTCTCAAGAACATCTCTAAAATAAAAACAAAATTTAGGAACAATAATATAATACACACAAAAGCCGACAAGGGCAACACAATAGTTATTATGGAAAAGGAAGAATACATCAATAAAACCAAGCAATTTATAAAAGAAAACAATTTCAAAAAAATTGAAAAAGATCCCACAGGAAAGTATAGCAGACAAATACAAGAAGCACTAAAATCGTGCCCTCTAATCACCAACACAACCAATAATGAACATAAAAAATACAAAAACGCCAAATGGGTAAATAATACTCCCTCACCACCAGTAATAAAAGCCCTTCCAAAAATCCATAAAGACAACATTCCCCATAAGACCAGTTGTTAATTGCATGAATGCTCCTAACTATAAAATTTCCAAATTAGTCGCTCAGAAAATGAAAAATGATGTCAAACTTGAAAATCGTTACACAATTAAGAACTCATTTGAACTAGCAGACACACTACAGCATTTAGAAATCAATAGGAATACTAAAATGACGTCATTCGACATAAAAAAACCTCTACACAAATATCCCGATAAACGAAACAGCAAACATAATAAAACAGAAACTAACTGACAGTAAACTTGAAAACGAAAACAATGAAAACAGAAAAGAAAAAGAAATACAAGACTTAAACAACATGCATGAAAAAATCACTTTCACCGAAGAAATAGAAGTTAATAACAGCATAAACTATTTAGATTTAGAATAGAATAGAATAGATTTATTTAGCCTGGTGGAGTTAAGGCCATGTGGCCTTCTCTTCCACTCACCAGAACAAGCATATGTTACATATGAATACAAAAAAAAATACAATAATAGTCATATAAAACAGGACAAACATATGTTACACATGAACAAAAAAAAATTACAATAGTAGTCATATTAAACAGGACAAAGATATGTTACATATGAATACAGAAAAAATTACAATAATAGACATAGAACAATTAATTATGTGTCATATTGAATAATAATGAAAATAATGTCTAATAATACAATGAAACTAAATACAATTAAAATTAAATTAATGATAAAATGAATAAAAAAAGGAATAACAGCTCGAATCTACTATACATAAAAAGAAAAGAAAAAAAATACAAAGAAAGTGATAAACTACAATGAATTAATCTACGTTTTTTATACAAGGAATTAGGTAAATATATTAACAAATCCTAAGTCTATTTTTATTAAATAATGCAAAAACGCATTATTAATTCTAAAAAAGTAGTATTAATGAGTTGTTTCTGTTAGTAATTTTATTTTCAATTTGTTTCTGAAAGATGGTAAAGTTTGGCAGTCTCTGACATAGGGTGGAAGTGAATTCCATGTTCTAGCAAGATAAACTGTAATAGATTTCGAATAATAGGTAGTGTGATGAGGAGGGATTATAAAGGACACTGTGCTCAAGGGATCGGGTATCTAAGTTATGTGTATCAGAGAGTTTAGTGAAGCGGTGTGATAAATAATAAGGTAATGATGTGTGTAATATGTTATAGAGAAGGCATAGGGAAGGGATGGTTCTACGATCTTGAAGACGAAGCCATGACAATTGTTCCAGGGATGGTGTAACGTGATCAAATCTACGTATACCACAAATAAAACGTATGCAAGAATTGTGAACACGTTGAAATCTTTGGGTAAGAACAGTATTTAGGTCAGTAAAAAGAGTATCACAATAATCAAAATGGGGCATTGCAAGTGATTCTACTAACATTTTTCTTAGAGAAAACGGTAAACAATTTCTTATACGATTTAATGAGTATATTATTGAGAAGATAGTTTTGCAAATGTTATTTATTTGTTTATTCCAAATTAAATGTTTATCCATAAACACTCCTAGATTTTTTGCTGTCTAACTATAAGGGATCTGAACCCCATTAAGTGACACATGTAATACTGCATTTGTGTTAATTGAGGATAGTAGTCTCTGATGGCCCATAATGATTGCTTGTGTCTTTCTAGGATTTAATTGAAGTCCATATTTCTCTGTCGACGCCTTTAGCGAGTCAAGGTCCTCATTAATTTTGGTTACCGCGTCATTTAAAGAATATTTGTCTGAGTGATGATAGATCTGCATGTCGTCCGCAAATAAATGATGTTTGCAATGTTTTAGGGAGTCAGATATGTCGTTTATATAGATTGAAAAAAGCAATGGGCCGAGCACCGAGCCCTGTGGAACTCCAGCTTTACGGTAGGTCCAAGAAGAGCGTAATGTAGAATTTCCTACAACATATTGCTGGCGCTCACGAAGGTAGGAGTTGAATCATTGCGTGACACTGTCAGAAAGTGAGAGGTTTTTTAGTTTAAGCAACAATAAGTCCAAGTCTACCGTGTCAAATGCTTTACTAAAGTCAAGTAGTGTAAGAATAGTAAGTTTTCGATTATCAGATGCTTCGCGTATGTCTTCACATATATTTAGTAGAGCAGTATTTGTATTGTGTCCTGTCCTGAAGCCTGATTGGTATTGATCTAAAAGGTCGTGTTCAGTTAGGTAGTCAGTCAGTTGTTTATGGACTAATCGTTCCAAAGCTTTTGAAAGGGTAGGTAAAATACTAATGGGTCGAAAATCGTTAGGAGTTAAGGGAGTTTTTACATTCGGGAGTGGGCGTACAATTGCTTGCTTCCATAATGTGGGATATATAGAGGTTTGTAATGATGGGTTGAAAACATGAGTTATGGTAGGTAGTATAACGTCGATTATTTTGTTAAGTAGAGTGATATTTATACGGTCAGTACCTTCTGCTTTTGTTTTTATTCGTTGAGCGCTTTCTTTATGTCATTTTCTGTAAGATATGAAAAATGGAAATATTCTCTGTCTGGTGGATTTGTCAATAGTAGTTCACTTATTGTATGTTTTTTGCCTTTAGGAGTAAAGAATGTGCTTGTAAAATGGTTATTAAGTGTGTTCAGAGAAACAGGTAGTTTTTCTACCTGTGTGTCTTTCCTTCCTACACCCATTTTATTCAGATTTTTCCAAATATCTGGGTTATTGTTATTAGGTTCAGTAAGGCTGTATAGATGTCTAAGTTTGGCGTTTTCTGATAGTTTGTGTAGTCTTGTTACGTAACCGTTTATAGTGATTGTGATTTATGTCAGCTTTGTCGAGTCTATATTTCCGATATGCTGCGTCTCTTTCAGTCATCAAGTCACGAATGTTAGCAGACATCCAGGGAGCAGGGTGTCGTTTCACTAGTTTAGTTTTCAGTGGGGCGTGTCTGTCATACAGTTGTAATATAAGGTTATTTAATGCTTCAACTTTTTCGTCAACAGAATGCAACGTCCATATAGTATGCCAGGGTAATTTTATAGCGTCATCAAGTAGAGCTGCATTGTTTATATGTTTTAGGTCTCTATATGTGATAGTCTTACGAGCTAGTTTAGGGCACTGCAGTGAATATGCTAAGAATATAATATCATGTGCTGATATTCCGGGAGCTGACAGGTGCCCGTGGGTTAGTACTCTGTCTGGATTATTAGTAGCAATTAAGTCAAGTAAAGTCTCAGAGTGATTGGTGTGATGTGTAGGCTGTAAGGGAAGGATAGTCATATCACAAGCTTGGAACGCGGACATAAGCTGTTGTGTATGTCTGTTGTCAGTGTCTTAGTATATTTATATTAAAGTCACCCAGGACGATAACGTGTTCATATTGTGTACGTGCGTTTTGTAGAGCGGATTCTATTTCTGCTATTTTTTTCATTTTAGGGGGTTGGTACACTACACAAAGAAGGTATTTTTTGAAGCTTGCGTATATTTCTATAAACATAATTTCTGGAGATGTATCGTTATTAGGAAAGTATACAGACTTAGGGCAAAGGTCTGTCCTAACGAAGACACACAACACCGCCCCCTCGACTATGTACACCATCATGTCTAAGAAAAGTATAACCATCCATGTCAAATAAACTAGAATTAATGGAGGGAGTGAGGCATGTTTCTGATACGAGAATGGCATGAATATTGGAAGAAGAAAAAATCATTCTAATTTCGTCTGCATGTGCAGTTAAACTTTGTGCGTTCAAGTGCACCTATTGTAGGGAAGACGGGGAGGGGGAGAATGCTGTTTCTAGAACCTGTCTTGCATTATTGTTGTTTGGAAGGGGTTTGAGAAGGGTAGTGTCCTCTAACCTGTCAGAGACCGCCAAATGAATAGCATTATTTGGATGGAAAATTTTAAAAATATTTTAACTAGAATTATAAGAAAAGAACAAGTCACTAATATCTTATTCAAATATTAAATTAATAATAAAGTAAAATTTCTAATATAATACTAATAATTAATGTGAAATTTCTAAATATAATTTTAATAATTTATATAAAAGTGCTAAATGGGGATATGGTATCACTGGGCGTGTTTGCACTAGGTAGATTTACATATCAGAGGCCCGGGTGATGATGCGTTTGGTATCTCCATTTTTCACATGTATTGCGCCATCAATTGTCCACACATTTGTGACGCCAAATTTTGTGATGCAGTCCTTTAACAATTTATATCTAATTTGGGTGAGATCTTCTCTTACTGTGATCCCACTGCCTTTCAATTGTTTTTTATTTTGGAAGACCTCCCTTCTCTTTCTATAACTGATAAACTTAACAATAACAGGCCGTGGTCGATCCGATTTTTTCCCAACCCTGTGACTCCTGTCGATATCACAGGTTTCTAATTTAACTCCAATTTTGGAGGCCACGTCGATTGCTATATTGTCCGTATCTTCACCATCCTGTTCAGGTATACCGAAAATACGTAGACACTGTCGACGTTGGTATTGCTCTAGCGAGTCGGTTTTCTCACTTAACTGTTGTTCCAGTTTTAATTTGTCTATAACCAAAAATCTACACAACAATAAACTAGAAATCGGTATCTACCGGAAACCCACAAACAATGCTCTGGCCATAAACAAAAATTCTACACACCCTTTTCAACAGAAAATTGGTACATTTAATAGCTTAGTCAGTAGAATGTTGAAACTCCCATTAAGCAAAGACAATTATATCCAAGAACTCAACTACATTAAGTATATGGCAAAAACCAATGGCTATAATGAAGAATTCATAGATAAGCTCGTAAAAAACAAAAAAAGGAAGAACAAACATAACCAACATAACTAAACTAGAAAAAGAATCTGACAACAACAAGAAAACATGGATAACACCTCACATACACAGGAAAAGAAACGACAAAATTAGCCAATGCACTAAAGAAAGCCGATAAAAACGTAATAAAAATAGCATACAGAACCAATAACAAATTAAACAACATAATAAACAATAACATTGAAGAAAATAACATTTTCAACAGCAAAGGAGTTTATAAACTGACATGTAAGGACTGCAACAAATTTTATATAGGAAGGACAAACAGGAGTTTTAACATCAGATTCAAAGAACATTTACGAGACTTCATTCACGCAGAAGGTAAATCAAGCTATGCAAAACACGTTATCCATGAAGGACATCGCATGTTAAATATTGAAAACACCCTAACTGTAATGCACAGAGAAAATAATCCAGCGAAGATAAACGTACTCGAAGAGATGGAAATCATGAAAGCAGCTCACAACAACGACAGCCTGATAAACGAAAACGAACCCAATACATGCAACCCCCTCTACCAGATCTTCAGTGAAACACCAGTTTTGAATCCTGCCGATGATGGGACAAGTCCCGAAAGCGCTACAGTTAAATGATTAATTAAGTTGAGGAGACGGACCTTTCAGGTGAATATTCCATAATTTTATATTAATTTTGAATAATATCTCAACGGAACACATCATGAATCTTATAAAAGTTGATTAAGTTTGTGTTATTTATGTGTAGTGGAGTTGGATTTGGTCTTCTTCTTGTGAATATGATTGTTTGTGCTTTCACAGCATTTAGTCTGATTCTCCATTTGGAGAACCAGTTGCTGATCTTGTTTATGCGTGTCTGAATTTTTAGTAGTGGTGTGATGAATGTCATTGTGTGTACAGTATATAGCTGTGTCGTCTGCATATTGTGCTATTTTGGTGTGTGTTTGAAGTTGGAAGGTCTGATGTGTAGATGTTGTATAGTGTAGGTGCCAGTACAGATCCTCGAGGAACACCAGCTTTGATCGGGTGCCAGTTGAATTTCTGTCTATTGTAGATGATTCTGAATGTACGTTTATTTAAGAAGGAATGAATTAGTTTAATATAGCTGTCTGGAATTTTATACTGTATTAGTTTATGAATTAGACCTGTGTGCCAAACTGAGTCAAACGTTTTTCTATGTCAAAATATACTGCAGTTGTGTATTTTCTTTGTAAAAATCCAGTCGTGATGTCGTCCATGAGTCTAGTTAGTTGTAATGTAGTTGAGTGTTCAGATCTGAAAGCAAATTGTGTCAAAGGTAGTATTTGAGTTACGTATGGTTGTAGTCTTTTAAGTATTAGTCTTTCTAGTATTTTACCTATATGATCAAGTAAGCTAATTGGTCTGTAGTTTTGAGGAAATAGAGGATTTTTTCCGGATTTGAGAATGGTAGTGATATGAGCTTGTTTGAAAGGAGCTGGGAAATATTGTAATTTTAGTGCAGTATTTAGAATTGTAGTCAAATGTACCAGACCTTTCCAGGGAAGTTGTTTAAGTGAAATTGTAGTTAGTCTGTCTTGTCCTGGGGCTTTGTTATTATTTAGAGAATTGATCATTTTCTTAATTTCGTTTGTAGTAGCAATTGGTATGTGAAATGTCGTAGGTGCGTTTAAGTATGTTCTTGTTTGTCTTCTAATTTTTCCTTGGAAATGTTCATAATTGTTGTTTCTTGTTCTAGATCTGAATTGGTTTTCTAAAGTCTCTGCGAAAGCATTTGCTTTGTCTTGGTCGTCGTATAGTAGTCCATTTCTTCCATGTAATGGTCTGTTTCTAGTTGTTTGTCTATGTGTGAAATTTTTGATTATTTTCCAGGTAGTGTCAGTTTCAACTGCAGTCTTTAGTTCTTTATTTAGTTGTTGTATTTTATGGTTCTGTATTACTAATTTAATTCTTTTAGAGAATATATTTAGTTGGTGCTTGCTCTTCGTGTGTTCTTAGACGTTGCCATCGTCTTCTGATTTGTCTTTTGTATAATAATAGTGCAGTTAGTCCTGGAATGTTAAACGTGTCTTGTTTTCTTGTCAAACTATTGGTAGTAGAGTTATTGTAGGTTTGTAGGAGCGTATCTTGAAAAGTTTTAGTGACTATGTCTAATTCTGTAGTAGTATTTATCGTAATATTTGGAGTTAGACTGTCATTCAATTTTTGTCTGTATGAACCCAGTTAGTTGTTCTAGTTATGTAATTTCTAGTCTCAGATCTAATGGGATGTATGTTAATTTCCATTATTACTGGGCTATGGTCAGAATTTAATTAATCTAGAACGTCTATATAGTTTATGATAGGTCTAGGTTTTGTAATGAAAATATCTAGTACGTCCGGTCTATGTCCCTGATAGCTGTAGAATGTATGCTGTAAAGGTCCTGTGACTTGATAGTAGTTGTCTAGTGAATGTTGTAAAAGAGTTCTACCTTTGACATTTGTAATTCGTGAGTTCCATGTTGGGCTTTTTGCATTAAAGTCACCTCCAAATATAAAGTTGTTAGTATGTTTTGTAAGTGTGTCTAGTTCTCTGGTTGTTAAAATATTTCCTGGTGGAATGTATACAGCTCCTATGGTTGTTGTAATGTTATGTGAGTAGGCCTATATGTCTATTGCTGTTATTTGTATGTTATTTAGTCCTAGTATAGTAGTTGGAGAATGATGAATAGTAGATTTAACTACTATCGCTGTACCGCCTTGTCTGTTGTCTTTGTCAGTTTTGTAGATATCGTAGTTTGGGATTCGCCAAGTGATGTGTTTCTTTAGTTTTGTCTCGGATATTAAGGCAACGTCTATGTTTAGTCTTGTTAGTAAGTTAATAAATTCAAGGGTTTCGTTTCTTATTCCGTTGGCATAGTCGACTAGACCATCAAACAGCAATCTCATTGAAGCAATGGAAGTCCTTAACGCTGACCAATCAGAAGGCAGATATAACTTACGTACACATCGCGGTGAACGTATAAATAGGACAGACAGTGGACAGAAATGCCAGTGTCAAGACAACCCTTGAGGATGCCAGACGCAGTCTTTGGCGAAACGACGGGGAACTACAAGCCTCACGACCACGGCCTACAGCCCGAAAATCTTCATCAAGATCATCATTTATTTATTTATTTTTATTTTACCATACGAGGACATGCAGGACTCCACGGACGAATTATCTGGTCAAAGCCAAGTCCGAGAAAACACGATCGTCTAAACATAATTCTCTCAAAAAATGTTACAATATTTGAAACGGGATAGTGTGTATCATAGCAAGAAAAGAGAGTTCTTTAAATATGTTCTTAAAACTATTAGGCCTATTTACAAAAAAATATTGCAACTACTTAGGCCTACCATAATAATTGATTTGTATTGTAAAAGCAATATACGTGAGTTTATTGGAAATAAACGAATGAGGAAGCATAGTGCATTCAATTTGTCATATTGAGCACTTGCTCAGGTTTCCCGCCAAAGCCTGTCGAAAGCCAGGAAAGAGTGAGAGAAAGAAGTAACAACCTCACTAAATAAACCAGGGTTCAGTATGTCCGGCTAATATTACCCTGTGTGGGCCCCTGCCAAGGTTTGCAGTTACTGATGCTTTGCATTTAGGCGTTGGTTCGTTAAGGGCTAAAGGAAGATAACCTTTATTAATCATCTCCTGGTCCTCCAGGTTGGGTGTCGACGCATCAGGCTAGCTCCCTGTTCTTTGAAAAAATGTAAACTGCAAAAAATAAATAAATAAATAAAATAAAATGCCTGACGGATCTGATAAAAGACGAAAGAATCTATGAAAAAGGATAATTCTTCAAGGAACTTGGAATGTACAATGGATTATTATTATATTATTATAATTATTATTATTATTATTATTATTATTATTATTGTTATTATTAAACAAACGTTTGCTAGTGATAAGTCACATAGGTCTACTCCTAAAATTATCTTTTGAAATTAGTCACGAGTAAGCAGAGGCGATTATAAATTAGACGAATAAAAACAGTAGGCCTATATTATGATACAATTTCACCTATTAAATATCGTTATTAGCCTACATAAGATACCTCGAATACATTAACAAGGAATGGCGTAAACACAAAAACACTTCCTGGGTGGACTTATCTAATTCTCTGGCAGTATCCCCGTAAGTTCATGGCCGCGCGAATTTAAGCTCTCCATACATCCCCATTCTAATATCCATCCATAGTAATTCTGCCCGAGGGTAGGTCTTTCACTGCAATCATAGCATTTTCATGCTATGCTTTGCAGCTTTACTAAGGAATTGTAGGTGTATAGCTTCCCGTTGCTTTCCACACCGGTGAAGGATGATGATGATGACCAATATGATTTCGGGGACCGTTTGGGCCTTAAAGTTTTCCTGACATTTGTCTTACAGGTGAGGAAAAATCCCGAAAAAAACTCACCCGGGCCGCTGCGCGACAAGACAGCACGCTAACTCGAGACCACAGCGGTGGACACTATTCTAATAGCCTATAATGTTTTCCAATCATCCCCTATATATATCCTACTTCCCTCAAATCATGGTCAGTGTTATTCTACCACCTCATTTTTGGTCTAACAATTAGAAGTTTTCCCTCTCTATTTCCTACAAGAATTTTCCATGTCCATCTTTCATTCCCCATTCGTTCCACATGTCCCGTCCATTGCAGTCTACGGGATTTAACTGTTCTTAATACATCTGGTTTCTTATAAATAATGTAGCTCATTGTTATGTAGTCTTCTCCATTCGTCTATCTGTGCATCTCTCTTTGGTCAATTTTTCTAAGACATTTATTTACTGAGTGGGCTTATTGAAGTAAAATAATATTAGTAATTTTACTGCAATGATTTAAAAGTAAAGTGTACTAAAGTGATACAACTCAATGGTATAATGACAAGCTCTTAGTATGTGCTGTTGATGTAATATTATTAGAATAGAATAGATTTAGAATAGATTTATTTAGTCTGGTGGAGTTAAGGCCATGTAGCCTTCTCTTCCACTCACTAGGTACATCTGCATGTCGTCCGCAAATAAATGATGTTTGCAATGTTTTAGGGAGTCACATATGTCATTTATATAGATTCAAAAAAGCAATGGGCCGAGCACCGAACCCTGTGGAACTCCAGCTTTACGGTAGGTCCAAGAAAAGCGTTATGTAGAATTTCCTACAACATATTGCTGGCGCTCACGAAGGTAGAAGTAGAACCATTGCGTGACACTGTCAAAAAGTGAGAGGTTTTTTAGTTTAAGCAACAATAAGTCCAAGTCTACCGTGTCAAATGCTTTACTAAAGTCAAGTAGTGTAAGAATAGTAAGTTTTCAATTATCAGATGCTTCGCGTATGTCTTCACATATATTTAGTAGAGCGTATTTGTATTGTGCCCTGTCCTGAAGCCTGATTGGTATTGATCTAAAAGGTCGTGTTAGTTAGGTAGTCAGTCAGTTGTTTATGGACTAATCGTTCCAAAACTTTTAAAAGGGTAAGTAAAATACTAATGGGTCGAAAATCGTTAGGAGTTAAGGGAGTTTTTACTTTCCGGAGTGGGCGTACAATTGCTTGCTTTCATAATGTAGAGGTTTGCAGTGAGGAGTTAAAATTATGAGTTATGGTAGGTAGTATAACGTCGATTATTTTGTTAAGTAGAGTGATATTAATACGGGCAGTACCTTTTGTTTTAGTTTTTATTCGTTTGAGAGTTTTCTTTACGTCATTTTCTGTAAGATATGAGAAATGGAAATGTTCTCTGTCTTGTGGATTTGTCAGTAGTAGTTCACTAGGCAATAGCCAGGATATTCTCGTACTAAGTACCAACACGCAGTTTTTATTGAGTATCACTAAGAAATTGGAGCTGGAAGTAAACATGAATAAACTGAATAGGCTATAAGGTCACACATAGGAATGCATTATATATTGGAAATGGACATTAATGACAAATTAAGAACATTTTGAAGAAATAGCTGAATTCAAATATCTAGGATCAGTAATTAATACAAGAATGAGGAGCAGATAGAAATTAAATGTAGGCTTAATTCTGGAAATGAATGCTCTTGCGCATTATAGGGACTCTTGTCACCCCAACATAACACAAAAGTTGAAATACAAACTGTTATTCTCCAAGTTATAGACTATGGGTGCGATACATGGACTCTTACTTAAAGGGAGGAGAAAATATTACGAATATTTGAGAATACAGTTATTAGGAAATGTTTTGTACTAAAGAGAGACGAACAGACTAATGAATGGTGTTGTTCACATAAAAGTGAGCACTATCACCTTTATGGTAAACCGAGTGTAATAAGAAAAGTTAAGTCTCGTTGACTGCTATGGCCAGAACATGTGGCACGAATGGGAATAAAAGAGGGGCATTGAAACTCCTTATAGGAACACTAAATGGAAAGCGCTTAGTAGGTTGACCAAGAATGAAATGGGATGGTAATTTTAATCATGATTTTAGGGAGGTAAATTATACAGGGGGTGATTGGGAAACATTGACTCAGGATAGGGAGTATAGAGAGCTTATGTCATCGTGGTCATTAACCTATAGTGCCTTGAGTTAATTAGATATTATATTAATTCATATAAAATTATCCTTAAATCAAAATATTCCAGCCATTGTTTGATATATATGGAGTGAGTATAAAGGAATAGTTCAGAGTCTAAGTAAAATTAGGATAAAGTAAGGTATTTTGATGATATAGCCTAGATAATTTTGAAAACTCTAACATGTGGTCTGAAAATGGGTTAATTTAATTTGAGGGCTCTGCTGATGCTTCGTTATCATTTATCATGCTTAATGTAATTGGGAAAATGAAACTCATCCTTCCTGATGACCCAGCTTCAGAAGTGGGTTAGAATTTAATAGTTATCAGCGAAAATACCATAAATATCGAAAGACAACCTATAGCACTGAAAAAAAATAGTTGTGTTCCATACAGGCAAGGCATTTAGTCTGAATAACAATATAATTTTATCTCTCATTGTAAACAATAAAATTGTACCTGTGATGGCAGTCTCCTCAACAAATTAAAATTGTTTAAAATAATCAGCTAGGCCTAGTTCCAATTTCAAAGCTGTACTGTTGCTATGACAGATAGGCCTACAACTTTTATTGCTTTAAATATTTAACAATAGCATTAACGGTGGTTAATAATGCTTTTTAATAGTATTGACTCTAATCATGACACTCTGAGTATCTTTCAAAGTTAAATAAGCCCTATCACGAAATTACCTATAACAGCCCTAATATGTAGGAATGCTGTAAAACATTTTTAGTACTTTAAGATTGCTCTAGATCTATTTTTTCTTCCAGTTCACTTTTATTAAAAAATATTTTTTTTGTACGTAGATTTTTACGAGAGAGGTTATTAATTTTTCCTGTTATTTTCCCGCCATCCCCGCTATATTGTATGTAAATTATTTGGAATAAAAATGTAAAAATTATCATCTGAATAATTCACTAACATATTATAGAAATCCGGCCTTACTTATTAATTTCAGAGGTTTGTACTCGTTAACCAATTTCAACGAGAGATGAAGCCATAAAAACGTCCAAAGCGATTTTTGAATTACTGCTACTTCATGCTAGTGTTGGTATTGTTGACGTCATTTTTTGTAAAGGCGAGAATGATGATGGTGTTGAAAGTTGAACAATGAGAAAGCAGAAAAAATGGGTGTAACCATGGCAATGTAATGACAATAACATTGAACACAACATTTTATTTCACTCCAGCTGTAAGCTACAACAAAAGAAAATGTTCTGGACCAACATTGAAGATTCTTTTAAAAGTCCATGGGGTAGCGATCGCTAGGAAAGAAGAAAAATGCGAAAAACCACCCCCGCCTCGAAAGCTTCTATCCAGTGTTGCTTGCAAAGTGTTACAAGGGTAGAGGGAGGTGTTGTAAGAGAAGCAGAAGGGAGTTATTCAGACACGATTCAACGAACAAACTCCCTCTTTCCAACATCCCTTTTTCATTCCACCACCTCACACACACAACCCCATCCTGTAACGTTCATGACACATCATTTTCCTTTTTGTCTTTTCCAGAACAAAAGAGTAACTATAACAACAGAATCAAGATGGCGGACTGTACTATGGGGTGTGTTTGTTTGTCCAGCGGGCTGAGGAGGTGGAGGATTCTGTGACTTTCTGACTGTTGGCGTCGCACTTCTCCCCGGTCATCTGCTTTTGTTTGAAATTGTTGCCACGAGAGAAGACACTCGCTACGATGTCTGAGATTCGAACAACAAACAAGACAGCATTACAATGGAGCCTCCTTGTGGCCTGCTTAGATGGGATGGACAATGAATTGAAGTCAACTGTATTAAAGCAAGCGTCCTATGTTGTATTATAATCGAAGGAATGTACAGAGTATAACAATGGAGTTCTCTCAATTGCAATGAATAGAAACAGAAAATGGAACTTTATTATGTTACTGCACCTGTTCATCTGAATATCATTGTGGACCATCTATAAAAAAAAATAAGACAATTACACTAACATTTCTCAGCAAACAAAACATATTGCCTTTACTATCTAGACTTATTTTTAAACGTCGTTTCAAACCACTGTTGAGGTTACTATAACAAATGCGATAATACATAAAAAAATGTTTTAGGCCTATACTGGGAGAACCATGGATTTTTTAACATAAGATACAATGGATGTTTTTAAAAATTTGAAAAATGCGAAGAGAAATTCCAGCTGCGAAAAACATACATTTTTTATCATTTTAATTTTATTTAAACATAATTAATGAATTGTCAACTTTTGCTGAAGTCACAATGAAAACTTCGATATTTTATTTTTACACGAAACCAATGTAGAATCCATTCGCTAGCTCTAGTTCCTAAAGAAAAAATTAGTGCCTAGAAACTTTTTAATTTCTTGTTTCTCGTATTCAAGTAACTTCTTAAGTTTTTATTGCTGACAACATGAACTGGTTTAGCATTTACATTAGGAATAAATATTGCAACATTTTTGTAGTTTTCAGATTGGTAAAACTGGATGTACAATACTTCTATATTGGACAAACTTTAAGCTTAGGCGCCATAATTATACTTATTTTCTTATGAAAAGAGAAAACATTAACAATGACTATTTAACTCATGCCCCAAATGGGAGTCAATTACCAATCATGTTACAATTATTTTTTATTTACAACCAATCACAGTCGTGTTTCGTCTAGAATTTACCAACTAAAGTTTATCATAATAAAGAAAGCACCCCCTTTTTAACATTCTGAGTAGGCCATAGCATTATTTTGCAGTGACTGAATCACTAAGAAATACGGCTATCAGATTGTATATATAGTGCATGAATGTCAACACATAGCGCGTGCGGGAGTTAATATAAAAACATTTGTAGCAATTGATTATACCACCACCAAAAAAAAAAAAGAAACCACTGTTTGCACTTTCTTAAATGTATTTTTCCCCAGAAAAATATAATTGTCATATTTACATCATAGGGCATCAGAAATGATGTAATATACAGTTTGATGTGTTTCATTTTTTCTCCACTAGAGTGCATTCTTACAATATTGCGTTCCTTTGACAATAAATAATATGATCTGGTTGCAGTGACGAACAAAAGAAGCAATTGAAGCGTACCAATCGTTTTTCATTTGTTTTCAAACATTGCCGTTTACATAAATATTTTAAAATAACTATAGCCTATTTAAATAATGATTTGTGAGTAAACAGCTTAATTTTATTCGTTAAATAGTCATAACAAATGTCATTCTTGATTTCCAAATTCTCTAAATAAATTCACTCCTCATTTCGTGAGTCGTGAATTTATCGATAATTTGGAAATCACTCGTGTAATTACTTATGATAATGTTTACAGATAAAAGTCATGTAGGTCTCTATAGTAAGGAATGCACCGAGTTAAAGCAGGAACTAAATATTACTATTTATAGTCTGTGAAGATTTAGTTGTCCAGTCGTTTTAAGATAGAAAAGTAGTCTGATCTGTTTAAGAAAGAGACGGGTACTCACCTTCTCCTCTCGCTTGGTCTTCCCTCAGGCATATTATGATGACTGATAATATGCACTGGAATGTATTAGGAAGGTGAGGGTCGTAACACCCAAACTTTCCAATAATTTTGACAAAAGAAGACTATTGACCACAAATGTTATTGTGAATATTGTTAGACAAGGACGGCACTCAAGGTTAGAAGAGGATAAATAGAAATCATGATAACTAAATCCTGAATGACTATAAACGAGAGAATACACAGAATTAAACGTAATTAGTTTTGAACATATACAAAGAATGCCAAATAATCGTTTATCAAAGCAGCTTCTTCATTATAGGCCTCTAGGCCGAAGAAATGTAGGAAGACCAAAACATCGTTGGAAAGACTGCATCTGCACCAGCAGCATATAATGCACCGGGGAGCGGAACGGGCCAACAGACCCATACCTTGAAGAAGATGATGATAAATCCTCCCGGACTGTAGTTCAATGTACTCAATCTTCTCGATTCTTATCTAAGAATCTAAAGTTTAAAATTTATTAAACCATAATATTGCCTGTGGTACTCTATGGCTTCGAAACATTTTATATCTAAGGAGAAAAAAGAGCTAAAAGTACTCGAAAATGGGATCCTAAGACAAATATTCGATTCCATAACGGATGATAATGGACAACAGAGGAAGATTCACAATGAGGGATCACAAAATGAATATAATAATTGTATTAACATTATCATTTATCGGGATTATTGAGTATAGGAGACAGTGAGAGTAGATATGCTTTCAAATATTATATTGGGAAAATCTTCGGGAAAAGTTCATTAGGAAGACTTAGGCAAAGATCGAAGGATAATATTCGGATAATATTAGGAAACTGAATATCAGAGATATGAACTTGATTCATTTGCTTGAAGAGAGGGACAAGTGGAGGACCGTAGTGAATGGAACGCTGGACATATCAGTTCTTGAGCGCTCTATAGAATTAATTTTAGTTATGCCTAGTTAGATTACTTATTATTAGTCACACAAGCGTAAGCTTTCATACCCAACATCACAATTTTTTCAGTCATTTTTATTTTCCGGTTGAGATGGCCGTGGATTTATTCTTTAATTCTATCTATGTAGTTTCGTCTGCAATTGAGCAGATAATCTCATAACTACACTTCGGAATTGAGGCGCAGCTCAAACCTAGTTGTTTTACACACAGAGTAAAGATTATTTATTTGTAAACTGCTGGAAAGGCAGTGCACATGTATCGAGTCAGACGTTGCTATTGAAGGCCACTCGGTGGAAAGAAGCACAGAATGTAGTTATACATGTATAACCAGATTTAGGCCTATGTTTGTTTTAAAAGCACAGTACTCTGTTATTATTTTGGATGAAGTCGGGACACGCTGTGGTATAGTTGGTTCAGGCAATACTCTACAAGATTACTAGTTCGACTCCCTATGGCGTCAAAAGTTTTAAACAGGCTTAAAACCTTCTCCAAACACCATGTCCCTGGAGTCAACTCAACTTCGAAATTAATGATTACCAGACATTACGTACGTTCTAGGGGGTAAAGGCGGTCTTAAAACTATACAGGTCTGACATGGCTAACATCTCGTGCCGAATGTCGAGAAAGATGGGAGACACCAAGAGCCTCCTAAGTCCTGTAGCAGCATCACTAAAATATTTTCTTATTCAAGTATTAGCTTCCTCAATATTATCATTTGTTGTTATTTCAAAATATATTACTGAAATATTATTTTAACTTTATAAGTCTATAATTTGTAGAATAATTCTGTTAACAAGATCTTCAGCTTTACCTTTGCAAACAGAGGTAGTTAGGTAGTTTAAAACATGTGCAATTTTTAAAATCTAGGAACGAAACTCTAGCTGAAAGGTTTATAACTTTACATAATAAGCTACTTTCAATGAGAGACTCGTATTTAGTAACCAACGTCCAATAATAATAATTATCATGTTTTATTATAATTATAATGAAATTTAGTCCTTCCAAATAGTTCAATAAAGAGCAAGTGATAGTCCACCCAATATTAGGCTACAATATATTATACCTAGCCTATGTCTTATTAAAGATTTTCATAGGGCTGTATAAAATTAATCTAGAGGTTTATTGTCCTTTAATGGAAGAAAATGGAAGAGGAAAACTTGTTGTGAACTCAATCTGCGCATCTTTGAAAGACACAATATTGGATCGTTACATTTGAAGTCGATATCGGTAATTGAATTCATCAGTCGTAATACAGCCTTCCAACTTCTTTAAAGTAAAATTCAAAACACGATCAAAGGCACATGATCAAGCTCATCTCCTACATCCATTCAACAGCTTGGTGGTTAATTAAGCGAAAAATACAATGTGTAGCCTTGTTCCTATGTCTAACGGTAATTGGAGGCTCATCGTACATAGTGAATGAGCTAAATATGTAACAAATTACTTATTAGGCCAATGTTAACCCGTGTAAAACTAATAATAGGTTGACTAGAGATAGAGAGTGTAATCGATATATTATGATAGAAATTTGGGATATTTTAATAAAATGTAAAAAAAATCTCTAATTTCGAACTCGAAATTTAATACTTCATATAGGCGTATGTTGGCCTCGGTGGTCTAGGGGTTTATATTCCTTGCCTCTGGTTCCGAGAGTCGCGAATAAAAACCCGGCCGGAGTTTTTGTGATGAAAAATCAAGGGATAACTTCTTTGGGAGGGACTTTAAACCATGGGCACGAAGTATGAAGATTTTCGAGCTCGTAACGAATCTCAAGCCTAAAGTAATGCCTCTGAACAAAATTTATTCGATCTTTCCTATCTAAGTAAATAAATAAGCGTAATTAAATTAGTTTAGTCAATAAACTCACGTTAGGGAGCACTCACATCCATACGCGGGGCCTACGGGGTAATTAGGCTACATACTGACATACGCGTATGTTCCTAGACCCTAAAACGATAACTATGATATTTATTGAATATGAAAATACTGAGTGTAGTTTATACTCAATTTAGAACATTCTATTGAATATCACTAAGAAACCAAATGTACGATACATAGAAATATTTATATAATTTAAATGGACAGTTAATGACAAATCAAGGAAATTTTAAAGAAGTGGCTGAATTCAAATATCAATAGAAACAATAGCTAAAATCAGTAATGAGGAGTAGAGAGAAATTAAACAGGCTCAAATCTGGAAACGGATGATATTATTGATTACAGGGACCCTTGGCATCCCGACTCCTCTCAACAAACATTAAATTAAAACATATAAAACGAGTTATTCTTCCAGTTATATCGATGCAAAACACAGTCTCTTACTTTAAAGGAGGGGAACATATTACTAATAGGCCTGTTTGAGAATACATTTCTTAAGAAAAATGAGTAAAATGTTTGGACCAAAGACAGAAGAACAGACAAGTCAATGAAGAAGATTACACAACAGCCTCATAATATTTATGGGAAACCAGAAGATGTAATAAGAACAATTAAGTCTTGCAGACTGACTACGATAGGCAGACTGCAAATGAAAGAGGGACATGGAAACTTCACGTAGGGAATATGAAGGGAAAGCGCCCAGTAGATAGGCCGAGAATGAAGTGAAAGAATAATATCAACCATTTATGTAATATATGTTGCAAATAACACTATGATGTTCCTTTTAATTATTAATGAGTTGGATATTTTGACTCACCTCATATTTTTTTATGTTTATGCAGACTTAGGTTTCGTCGCTTTTGCGCAACATTGTCGATGCTTCCAAATGTCGTTTTGCAGTTGTCCATCCTGTAACTTGATTTCTGCTCCCTCTACTGACTGCTACTAAAACAGTTAGAAAAATCTGCAATAATAAAAAGAAAACCATGAATTTTGAAATTTGCGGAGAAAAAAAAAATGATTTGGAAGTTAATCGGTCAGCCAACAGAGGGAGAAGAAATCAACTTACGGGATAGATAACCGCAAAAACAGATGGAAGCATCGACAATGTCGTACAAAAGCGACGAAACCTAGGTCTGCATAAGAATCAAGAAATATGAGGTAAGTCAAAATATCCAACTCATTAATAATAAAATATCAACCATGATTTGAGGAAGGTGAATTACACAGGCAGTGGTTTGGAAAACATTAGGAAAGCACACACATAGGCCATTATGCAAAAATTTATATTCGGGCAGTCATGAACCTCCGAATTCGATAGTAGGCCTACCAGTAAGTTAGTTGATTAATTTAAAACGCATTTCAATAACTATTTCACATATAGGCCTGGGTCTATAGGCCTATATATAGGCCTACCGTAGAGCCTATTGTTTCTCTTTTTTCTTGGATAACTTAATAAATCGGGGGCACGCATTAGTGTAGTAGTTAAGGCACTGCGCTACAAGTCGGAAGGTCGAGGGTTCAAGTCCCGGTGGGGTAAGGATTTTTAAACTGACCAAAACATTCTGGCGGCACTATGACCCTGGGGTCGACTCAGGCTCTAATGGAAATGAGTACCAGACGCTTGTTCTGGGGTAAAGGTGGCCGTCACGCAAGGCTGACAACCCGACTGACATCAAGTGCCGATTGTCTAGAAAAAGTGGGAGCCTTAACCTCCTACTACCCTAAGGGCCTCCCGAGGCCTGTAGTGGGTTACTTTACTTTACTTTACTTTTACTTACTAAAATAAGTAGGCCTAAAAATAAATCCTTGTAACAACATATCCAAAGAGCCAAAGAAGACTGAAATGATTGCTACCATGGCTAACAGAAATAAGTACACGAAGCCATGGTGTTATAAGGTCTAGATTTATGTGAATCGTCAACATGTGCATGTTATTTATAACTGGTAACAATTACAATACTGAGATTTTTTTAATTACTTTGAATTGCATCTCATGCTGCCAACCTAACGCGAATTTAGAAATTTCATTAGGTGAAATATTTCAATAAGTTTCAGGTTGCTAATAACCTGTTGTAGGCCTAATAGTAATTATTCATTTTTTATATTATATTAATAGGGGACCCGCGACGTTGTTCGCGTGGACAAAATAATTGAGTTGCCCAGTGGAATAGAGGCACATGCCACAAGAAAACTATTTTACAGAAACAAGGAATTTCTGAAAGTTGTTTATCTGTGGAATATGGACACTATGTTTTAATTTTTTAACCAGTATCTTGAATTAGATGATGCATTGAATATCTTATTAAATATTAGTTGAAATATTCCTAGTATTAAGTGTTTTTATGTAATAGGACAGGTAATTTGTGCACATTAAGTAGTGGCATATGCCCCACATAATGCCTCTTCTGTCTTCAGTGGGTGTATGGACACAAATTTCTGATGTTGATTGACTCTCTTCTTCATCATCAGAAACTTCCCTAACACATTCTTCACTTTTCCGAACAGTTCTTAAACATTTTATTGATATTCCGTGGACTGCTACAAATGCATTTCTACAGACTTCAAGTTCGCTACGATTAGTTACACGAACATAGTGTCTGAATGAAACCTTACTTTGACTTAGGCCTATGTTTCATCTTTTCTCTCTTTGCATAACCTCTGTTACATTTCACTAATCATAAGTGGAGTGAAATTATAGCCTATGATATTAGTTTGCAACACAGAGTTCCACTATTTACAAACTCCTTTGCTGGCACAATCTTCTTATTGTTATACACTATTTCTCAGACTTTTCTTTCATTATCCTCCCACTTATTTTCATGATGAGTCCTTCTTTTACTATTAACTTGCCTTTTTTCTTCAGAAAAACGAATTAAACCTCAACATCTATGTAAGACATATTGGAAATGTTGTAGGTAATTTGAGAACTACCACTGCCCTTTGGATCTATAATAGCCTATTATAGATCCAGAGGGCAGTAGAACTATATTCTGATTGGTTAGTTTCATTTCTGCCAACCTATCATGAACATTGACTGTAACCACTTGAGATAAAAGAGAAAGAAGGTGGCATGTGCCTTTTTTCCACTAGCTATTTCTATAATTCAGAATCTTCAAGTTTTATTATGCTCTTTGTTAAAGAATAGACACATACCACCATGCAAATAGTTATTAGAATTGATGCAAGATAGCAGGATCTACTTAACCATAACGAAAACTCACAATCGGCAGATTTGTGGCATGTGCCTCTTTTACACTGAGCAACTCAATTTAAAAAGTTAATGTAGGCTATAAAACTAAAATATTTAATTTGATAAGAATTAACGTTAATTTGTTGGAAAAATCTTTGTAAGATGATTACCCGCCTTGCCTGGAAATCTACTTATTCCGATCTTCTTGGCATCAATCAGCTGAAAGACAAAAATGGTTAGGGCCTAATGTGAGTTTACCCGTAAAATATATGCATATATGCTGTCACAACCTTTTTTGTAGAGTTTTTTTAGATACTCAATTCTGCGTACATTAATATGGTGTTTTTGTTATAGTTTTAGGCAGCGTAGGCTAAGTTATTTAAGGGTCCAAAAAGCAATTTTTTTAGTGCACCGATGCTTCTTTTTTTAGCTTCGGTCCTATAGTTCTTACGATAATATGTTATATAGGCCTACGTTAATTGTCCCAAAAATCTCTAAATAATGGTGAAAACCCCATTCAAATCGGTCAAGTGTTTTCGAGTCCATAAAGGACAGACAGACTCACACTCATTTTTATAGGCTATAGGCCTAGCCTAATGGAGATTACAGTAAATCTTAAGTTGATGACTAACATGCAATCTTCCAATCCCTCAACCTGAGTTTCAATTTTCTTAACATATTTCGTTACATATCATATCAAGTATCTATATAGCGTAGTTATCTTCACAAAACTGAGTGAACCTCATTACAGATCCATAATTCATCGAAATAAATATGTAGGTATATGATAGACCCTATAGGCAGGAATTGAGTCAGAGTTGCTAACTGAAGTAGTTTTATTAAAAAAAAGAGGTAGCCTATTTAAAATACCGACAGTTCTTTAAATGGAGGATTGATATAGTTTTTGTAGGCCTATTTACTTACACTTTACTACTTTGGCAACGCATCTAACTACATAATAAATTATATGAGTTCGATCCGAGCAGAAGATGGAGATTTTTCTTCACTTATTCGTATTCATTTTGATCATCAAACCCGCTCAACTTCCTATTAATTACGTTCCTTAGAATAAAGTATGGTGCCGGAGCATAAATGTTAACCACCCTATCTCCTCGTGTGGTTTTCTAAAACTAGTGGATCTTTTTGTCCACAACACCATGATATGATAAGGGGTATATTTACTCTTCACTCTTATCATGCTTGCCATTAGGTCAGACAGTTTTCTAGATCATAAAAATCTTCATTAGGATTTCCTTTCAAGGGATATAAAGCCTTATACTGCAGCCACTGATTCTCCGGCCTTGACGTTTTCACGATAGTGTTGCCGATATGGATATTCAGTGGGAGTGGCCGCTTTATGTATGCGGTTAGCAGACATAGGCCTACAGCTGACAACATCTCAGCAATTTCAAACTTTACTAGCGCGTTATAGTTGCGTCAAGAGCAATGATTGGCTGTGGCAGACATCTACTCTCACTACAACCATAGGCCTATCCTTATTGGCAGTAGAGGGCGAATTCTCCCTTTACCCTTCGTAGGCCTATAACCAAAACTTCAGAGCCGGAGATATGGCGGCTGGGGTATAGCCACATGTGATAAATGTAAGTAAAATGATATTTTATATATAGGCCTACATATAGGTTATCTCTCCATTCTTCCTTATAGTATTATGTCGTAAAACAATCTAAAGCTCAGATATGAGATCTCTAAGCAAAATATTGGCGCTATTTACACCCAGCTTTAAATTGTATAACTGCAACTGAAGCTATTAAAGAATACATTAACAGTTCACGCCTGTAAATATCACAAACAAAACTACGAGTCGATGAAGAATACTATAATCTTATCTATAATTTTCATGTTTGAAATGCGTAATCGCGATATTTAGCTTTTCTTTTTTTTAAGAGCTCTAAATAATTATCTGTATAGTATAGGCCTATTAGAATTTCACAATTAACTAAATCACTGCCACTGATCGAACCCGAAGGTTTATGGCCGAGCGGACATAACCACTCCATTAATTCCTATCCTCAGTTAATGTTTTCCTTTCATTCTCCGCATAATCATGGTTCAAATCAAATCATGGTTCATGTTAATCTCCCATCTTCTTCTTCCTGACCCATTTTCATTCCCCATTCGTGCCAGATGTCCTGTTCATCGCAGTCTTCGAGAATTAACTATTCTTATTAGATATAGATTCCTGTAAATATCGTGTAGCTCACTGTTTTGTACTAGTCTTCTCCATTCACTATCTGTTCTACTCTCTTTGGTACAAAAAGTCCTAAGAACTTTATTCTCAGATAGACACACTCGTAATATTTTCTCCCCTCTTAAAGTATGAGACCACGTTTTGCGTCCATGTATTATAACTGGAAGAATACAGTTTCATATATTTTTATTTTTACTTTTTTAAAAAAATTGGGATCACAAGAGCCCCTGTAACGAATAATAGCATGCATTTACAGAGTTGACCTCAGGTTCAATTTACTTTTAACACATCATTCCTGTATGTATTTTTTTCCCTAGGTAGGCCTATAGCATTTGAATTCAGCCAATTCTTCAAAATGTTTCTCATTTCTCATTAACTGTCCATTTCCATTATATAATACGTCTATATTTATATGTGTGACTATGTACTTGGTTTTACTGATATTTACTTCTAGCCAACATGTTTTAATGTTACTGAATACAATAGGCCTATGTGTGTGTTGACTTTCAATACTTCCTTATTATCGCCTAAATAATAGACCTACTTATATCACCATCATATACCTACAGCTTAGGCCCTATTAATAGCATTGAGTTGTATGCATTCTTTATCATCTAAAGATGTAGGCCTAATTGTATGCTTAAGTACAAAATTACAGTTTTTATTACATCCTAATTTGTAGACACTTTAACATCTAAGACCATATCCAGACTTTTATTTTAATGTTAATGTGAAATTATGTTTGAAGAAGAGGCATAATTCAAATACCTAGGAACAATGATTACAAATAGGAATGGGAAGCATCGTGTGATCAAATATAGGGTTAACTCTGGAAATAGGCCTATAGATAGTTTAATAGTAAAATTCTAATTTGTGGCATTAGAGATATAATTAGTTATTCTAGATTATGAAGTTCATATCTATTTGTTATTTAAGATTCATTTTCTTAGGCTTATCTAGAATTAGATTAGTTTTTTTAAGTATTTATTTTATTATGAATGAATTAATTTATTTTATTGAATGGGAGCATGCTAATACACTCTAAGCATTACAGGGATTCTTGTCATCTCATAGGCCTATCTCTAAAAAAACAGGCTACATAAAACAGTGATTTTTCCAGTTCTACGTTCTTTTTCCTATTAATTTTTACAATGGTTTTGTTTATTTAAACTACCTTTTTAGTTATATACTCTTTTTTACTAGCCCTGATGTGTTTGGCTTTAAGTTCATCACAAGTTTAGGGAGCCGATCTTCATCCATTCAGTTCTACTGTATGAATTCAATAACTTACATGTCTCTCGATTTAAGAGAGGAAGGAAAATTACGATAATTTGAAAATATAGTTGTCAGGAAATTTTTTGGACCAAAGATAGAAACAGAGAGGTGAATGTAAAAAATTACATAGTAGAAAGCTACATGATAGGCTATTTATGAAAAACTAGCCTATATATAGGCCTGTTAAGAATAGTTAGGACTCATAAACAGTATGGGTAGGACATGTGGAATAATAGGGAATGAAAGAGGGAAATTAAAACTTCTTGTAGAAAAGCCACTAGCAAAGCGCCAATTATGAGGTAGGAGAATAACATTAACCATGATTTGAGGAACGTGAATTAGAGTCTATAGAGAGAAAGGTTGAAAATAAAACTCACGATAGGGATGTTTCGAGAGTTTATATCAGCGCAGCCATGGACCAAGTTCGATAACGCTATTTACTTAATTAATTAGTTAGAATTAAACGGCGAATATTATGGAATGAAAACTGGTAATGAATTATAATATATTGGGTTATAAAATTAATAAGAAAATTATTTATCTAGTAAATCACAAACTTTTTTATTGGTATTAATGTACTAAATATATTAGATAAATATTTATTTATTTTCTCTTCGGAGCATCGATAGATGTATCCATCTTTTCATTATACCTTCCAGGAATTTCATCTATTTTTGCCTGTAGTTGATCTGACAAATTAATGGTCCACGGAAAGAACATGCTAAGTCACTTTTTTTTAAATTTCTGTTTACACTCCCATCTTGTAGCTCTCAGGTTGTTCTCTTTCTTGTAAAACATACAGGGGAAAACAGTGCTAAATCACTGAATTCAGAGGAGCAAAGAATTAATATTCAGGGAAAGAATATTCTAAGTCAACGTGAATGTGGGAGAGAAAAAATGTATTCTATACTGTATATGTGGCTATAGATATTCTGGTTATATCGTATCCCTACAATGTATACATAGTTACATTAGAAAATATTATTTTTGTGCATATGATTAGATGGTAAGATTAATTTTTTCTATCAGTTTTTGCAAAAGAAAAGAAAGTCTGAATCTGAGGCTGATAATGAAACTTCCACGCAAACTAGAACAGAGAAGAGGAAAAGTTATAGAAGAATGAATGCAGATTTTTTAAAAAATGAAATAAAATAAAACTACAAAGCCATGAGACAAGAAGTGATTGTAAGGTGCAGGAGAAAACATTTTGAGTTAGTTGGTGCAGATCAAAGAAAATAATTAAGAAGATAAATGAGGTTAAAATATATCTTAGTGGGCTGATTACTGTTTTCCCAGTTCAGAAGAGAAGACCACGAAAAGGCCATCAAAATTCATTCAGAGAGGTTTCATATAATTAAAGGGTCCCTGTTACTGTTGGTGGAAAAATACAGGAGTATAGTGTTTGCCAAAAAGCACTCTCCTTACATGATATTGGAAGAGCTAAAATTAATTATACTGTGAACTCCATTAAACATAAAGGTGAAGCATCACATGATGACAGGAAGAAACGCTCGAATCAAAATCAGAAACCTGATTCGAAAAATCTAAAACGGTTCACGAACACGCAAACTCTTTATACTACATAACCAGCCACTATTGCCTACATGACAGAAAAGTTTCTCCCAAAACAATTAAATATTTAAAAATTGTTTAGAAAATTCCAGAAAATACATCCTGAGGCAGCATAAAACATATAGGAATATTTTCACCAGATATTATATTTCCTGCGGGTATCCCAGAACTGATACATACAGCATATGTGATGAGTTCACTACTGAAAAAAGGCTTGGAATCATAATTGCTAACAGAGAAGTATGAAAAAGAAGCAAAATAAGAAAAAAAGAAAACAAAGACATAGAAAAATAAGGT